>ML677334.1:80006755-80047459 GCA_007922305.1 Dermatemys mawii | reverse complement strand
ATATACAACCATTTACAAATGGAAAATCCCTGACTCAAGGAGCTCACTATATATATATACACACACATATATATATATACATAGGGGGTTTTTAAGTACTTGTGTGTCTGTCTTAAGGTTCATATACCTTCTACCACTATAGTATCTGAATGCAATTTCTCAGTATCCACGAGTAATTTTCAGGCAAGTTATTCTGACCAAAAACATCTTGAGAGTTTGCCATTAAGGATCAAACACAACAACCTCTGTTACTATGAAAAAAATAGACTTTTTAAAATGAATCTGTAATGGGCACCTCTTGTCCCTGTTGCCTCCTGTCAGCTGAGTTTGTTGCATCTTCAGAGAGCCAAGCCAAATGCTATAGGCACTTACTCAGTGCCTCAAGATTTGCAGTTAAATTTCCTAGGTGTCTATGTTTCTGCCTCTGGGCATGTGCCCGGCAGCCTCATACCAGGTCTCTAGATATGTAAACTTCAGAGTAATGCACAGCTTGGGGAAAGATAAACATTTTCCTCCACCCAACCCACCTGAAGAGCCCAAACCAGGAAGTGTGCTCAGAGCTCACCTATACACTAGATTCCACAAAATGGCCTCAGAGAGGTGGAGCACCTCCTTCATAACTTTTAGGCCACTGTTTTGGATATTCACTTGGACATCATTAAAGAAGGGGAAGCTGGATTTCGGGCTTCCCACATGAGTGCACGAACCACCAGGCTACAGAAGTCATTCTCATATTCTCTTTCTATGTCTGCCCCAATAATTCCTTAATTATTTAATCCACAGTGAAATATCTTCAACAGGAGAGATTGAGGAAGCTGCATATCAGAATATCCTGTAGGTGCACATACCTGAGAGGTAGAAGAGCTTTATTCAAATTCCTGCTTCCCCTCAGATGGGGGCTGGAGGGGGGTCTAGAACACTCTACATTGCCACACCTAAGGTTCTTTGTGAATTTAGCCCCAAGAGACCAATGTTTATTCCTTAGTTCCAGGCACATGGCATGAGTCAGGGATACAAAGTGTGACAAAGTTCCGAGTCTGTATTTGTGGGTCCTGCGCTTCCTGGCAGATTTAGGGGCCTCAGAAACTCATCCAGGCCCCAGAGTGACCTCCCTTTCTCAGTAAGTAATTAGGGGAGACAGAAAGGGGGGAGCCCGGGCCCGCCATCTACTCTGGACTCCAGCCCAGGGACCCTAATAGTATCAGCTAAGATGGCTGACCTTTTAGGCACAAAACACAATACAATTCCCTGGGCTACTTCCCCACAGCAGTCTCCGCTTCTTCAAACTCCACTTCACCCTTACCTCAGGGCCTCCTTCCTTCTGTATATGTTGTCCAACACTCAGTCTCACCAACAGCATAACTTCCTTCCACAGCTCCTGACACCCGCAGCCCACCTGACTAACTGGGAGGTTTTTATCTGGTTTCAGCCAGTGCCTGATTGGCTTCAGGTGTCCCAATCAGGCTAGCTGTTTCTACTCCTTTCTAGAAGCTTCCTGATTGGCCTGGAGTAGCCTTTGTTTGGCTATCCAGGGAACAGGGACCTACACATCCTGAGGCTGATATACCTGCCTTCCAGCACTCTCCTATACCCTTCTGGTCTGACTCCGTCACAAAAGGTTATTTATACCTTTGTCACATGGTAGGAATCCATATCTACTGACTCTAGGGCCTATTACTAAATTATGTTTTTCTCTCTCAAAAAAGCCTGCTTTTCTGTTGCATACAAGGTAAGCAAAGCCACCTTTAAAGAAGCAAGGACTTTAGAATCTTTTGAAGTAAAATAGGAGCAGCAGGTGTTGTAGATGAAAATCTAAGAGAAAAGGCTATTTTAAAAATTCCTGTGTTCCTGATGAATGCTTCTCTTTATCTCTACTTTCTGAGCTCTATCGCTCTTTCAAAATCTGTTTTATTAGCAGATTTGGCATTTTCAAAATTGGGCACAGTAGTTCTTATTTAAACCATAAACTGCATATAAAATGCAAAAATAATAAAAACAAGATAATGTTTGTGAATAGATAGCAAAGCATTACATTATCAGAAAATTTAAATGTACATAAATGTCATTTTCTGCTAAAATGTATTTCATTGACTGACTGATGCTGGAAATAAATGTGATATTTTCAGTGTTACATTCGAGTGCTCTAATCTCCACTAAATCATTTTTCCCAGGTGTCACCTCCAAGACAATGATTAATGACATACTAATAAAGTTCACTTTGGCAGTCTGAAACTAAAATGTCATTTCTATTGGGCATGAATAATTTTCAGCTAAATAGAGCCTTGAATCAGCACTGTGATGTTCTTATTCAAGGACGTTATTTTTAAAATGTTTCAATACAGCTGAAAGGAAGAGAAAGGTGGATGTGAATTATCTGCATGATGAAGTGATGTTTTTGTTGGCCAATTCTTCCTTGACTCTTGGTGCTCTACTCTCCTGAGAAATAAATTAACTATTATCAATCACTACCTATAATCGGATTTAGAAATCACCATACAGCACTGTTAGCCAATCACAACTGAGAACATGACTTATACCTGCTCATAAGACCCCCTCTCTTATCTGGATGTGCTTTGTGTGAGAAAGGAAACCAACATTCTTCAAACTATGTATTATTATTCATTAATTATGAAGTGTTAACAATATACTCACCAAGGATGGTGCCTGCCCCCAGAGAGTTTAAATTCTTAAAGACAGAAATATCATGGGACACACTGAGAGCCAACAGGAGGAATAAATTGGACCAGGGTTTGTTTTAAGCTAGGCTCATATCTTGACGGTAATGTAGAAGAGAGTGTTTAGAAGGGATTTGAATACAGAAAGAAAGATAGATTGGTGAACAGGATATTCCATGTGTAGGCAGGGAAAAGGGTACAAAAAGACAGAGATGGGACAAGGAGACAAAAGGGCATCCATGCTGTTATTATCAGCATAGTGGAAAGAATAAGGATGTGATAAGAAATTTAGGCTGGGATTAAGTTGTGTACAAGATATCACAACCAGACATGTAGTTCAAGAGGAGTTATGATGGAGGGATTAATGGAGGGACTGACATAGTCAAAGCTATAGGCCCAGTAACTACTAGATTACAGGTGAGATTTTCAAAAGGATTTGGAGAAATGGTCTGCCCATCCAGTGAAAATTTTAAAGATTTTTTTAAAAAAATTCTCCTGCTCTGCTACAGGATGAAACAAAGACCTTTCAACATTTTTCACAAAAAATGAGAAAGGGAGACACCCCTCTCTGCCCCCCCCCCTTACTCCCCCCTCCACGCCTCCCCCTCAACACACACAGAGAAAAAGACAGTAGTCAGTTGCTTGGTACTTAGACCACACAGCTGAAATGTGGGTCACCCAAGATAAAGCCTCTGCTCTGTGTGGTTTTATTTCTCTCTCTTGTTTAGACCAGAAATTCCATCCCAAACCTGAGAAACTGGTACATTCCTGAAAATGGGGGAGGAGGGGCTTTGTAGCAAATTAGAATAGTTTTTCATTGTGTACATACAGATTAAATCTTAGCCAACACTCCTCCAATATTTCCTTTATTTACTGTTACTCAGAATAATGAACAAGCTGCAGTTGTGTTGTACATGGCTTCATTCTGAGGTTTTATTCAAATTAAAAAACTGCTTTAAAAAACTTTAAGCTTGTTAAGTTATGTAAATCATAATGCTTATGTGCAATGGAGGCTGAATTAAAGTTGTCTGTGCAGGGCAGTATGGCCCAATAGCCAGCGTCAATAGATTTGCCCCAGTTGATAGGGTTGTAAGTCCTAGAGGCCAGAGTCCATAGATTCACTCCTCCTAGTTGGGCAGTGAGGCCTAGTAGCCAAAGTCAGTAAATTTGTCCCTGGTAGCAGGGTAGCGATGCCCGGTGGGCTGCTTTCTACCATAATTCCTGCTGCTACAATCTGGGCATCTCTGCATTTCCCAGTCTGCACTGTCCCTGGTGACTCTGGACTCTATGGAACCTCCATGGATACCTTGGTGACTGCCAAGGTTGCAGCATCTTCAGCTCCCACAGCCTTGGGTTTTGGCAGATCCTTGGCTGAAGCCCATGGCATACATCTTTCCTCCCCGGTGCTCAGCTGCAACAAAGCAGAGCTGCTCCCTTTTATACTTGTACATTTGGAGCATTCCCAGTAGAGCTGAAGAGGCATGGTTTCCTCAGATCACTATGTAGGGTTAACCCATCCCCATCCAGTGCAGGATGAGTGCACCCCATCACAGAGGGATACAAGAGACAGATGGGGTCACAAAAGGAAACAATGAGATAATACTCCTTAGCATTTTAAGGAATGGTCAAACCAGCTGCCTTGACATTGTCACATTTTCTGTAGGAATCATGGCAGAGAAGAGTCTTAAGGAAGAACCTGAAGGAGGATAAGAATGTGGGTTTGCAGATAGTGACAAAGAAGTCTGCTTAATCATACAAAGGTGGCTTGTTGGAATTTCTGTTTCTTTATAAACAGGCAGTTATGGCTGACATCATTTTCAGAACCACAGCTATGGGTGATATCTTGACACATGTAAGCGTTATAGTCAGGGCAGGGATAAGCTTGTGGAGGGCTTTAAAGTGAAGACAAGTAATTTGTGTTTTTTGCTGTGGAGAAGGAGGAGTGCGAAGAGGAACATAGAATGCAGAGTGATATGATCAAAGCAAGGAAAGCATTTTCTGCAGCAACACTTTGAATGGATATAAACAAGGCAAGCTGGGATTTGTCAAAGCTAGACAAGATAGCTCTTCATTATTATTTCTTACTTTTGTAATTCAACTATGCTGAAGACTAGTCACTATGGTTACAGCCTGGTGCTTCCCCAGCTATGTAAGAGGAACACCGATAAATTTTCAGATAACGCAAGAAAGCAACACAGAACACATAAGTCCATTCAGTACAGTTGCAAACAAGTACAGTTAAATGAAACTATGGACAGTTAATTGAAAATTAGAGAGGATTGCTGGATGGGCCAGAGTAAGAAATAAAGATTACAACAAGGGGTGAGAGTTTTGAGGAAATTGTTTCCTGTGCTTCATAGTTCATAGAAAAAATGGAATTTCTGAGTTCTGTGTTTAGGCTAATCCTAGCGGAATTTGCATTCCACTGTCAAGGTGAGATCATAAGGCATTTGCTTCATTTTTGCTTTGGCTGGAGTGTTATCAGTGTTATGGTTAAAAACAAATCTATGTCACATTGCTCTGGGAAAAACATGGCGAAGTTAACGTATCTAAGAAAGTTTATCAAAGATTTAGGAAATGGTAAAGAAATCAAGTCACAAGAAGCCCATAGAAAGGGGAAAAGTGCTATTTTCCAAGGATATTTTTCTGAGTGACACATTCTTAAGGCCTGATTGTGAGAGGGGCAATATATCTTCAACTTGCACTGAAGAAAATTGGTGTTGCAGGCACTTGGCAAATCTCAGGAGGTGCTCAATGCTTTACAAGTTTGAATTTTGGGCCCAGTTGTATTGTGCTATGGTCAACGGATGCTTTGTTATAGGCTAGAAGTAAGCACTTAAAAAGGGAACTCAGCTTGTTGTCAATTTCATTACAAGAAGTCCAAGGAGCTGAAGTCAAAATCGGTATGATGCAGTAAGGAAAATATTGACCAAAAAAGCCTAGGAATATCAGGTAAATCCTCCAACATATTTTCTATGTAGGTTCAATCAAATGTTTAAAAGTGTTACTGTGTTTATGCCCCTTTGAGTTGCACCTTCTATAAATATCCAAGAAACTGTGCTTATTAGAAGGGGTTTTCGCTATCTCCTTAAGCAACAAAGAGTCCTGTGGCACCTTATACATAGACTAACAGATGTATTGGAGCATAAACTTTCATTTGCATCTGATGAAGTGGGTATTCACCCATGAAAGCTTATGCTCCAATACATCTGTTAGTCTATAAGGTACCACAGAACTCTTTGTCACTTTTGCAGATACAGACTAACATGGCTACCCCTCTGATATTTCACATTATCTCCTTGTTATTTTCAAAAATTGAAACAATCTTCTTCATATTTTCTCTAAAGCTGCTATTTTGTCCCTTCATTTTCTTCATTTTGCTCTGCATGCTTTGGCATTTTGAGGCACAAAAGTAGGGTGGAGACTTTATGGTATTTGACTCTAATGCCATCTTCAAAAGTCCACATTTGTACATTTTTAATACATTCCCAAATGCCTTATGGTCTAAGTTTCAGGTTTCAAATATTCACTGGACTACAAATTCAAACACTGCTTATCCCACTTCAGAGAATAAGTATACATAGTAACACTTTATCTCTACCCAACAGAAACCATAACAAACCCTATCCAAAACTCAGATATTTCCCCCTAAACTCTTGGGAAACTATATAATTTTGCAACATGAAGCTCAACACAGATCTGGCTCTAACAGTTAAAGGAATAAATTACTCATTTAGACTTATTAAGCTTATTAACAATTACCTACCTAGAGCTGTAAGCACCTTTGCCACAAATTACAAACAGAATTTTACAAATATTAAACAAAAATAAACTCCACAGCTTCCATAGGGACTGGGACATGGATGGTCATTTCTCATGGCTAGAGTCATTAGCCTAGAACCAAAGTTAGAGCCAGGAGTCAAGCAAAAGGACAGAGACAGAGACAGAGTCAGGAATAAATCCAGGGATCAAAACTGCAGCTGGCATCATGGGTATGGCATAGAATCAGGAACCTGGAGTGAGGCCAGAAAGCAGGAACTGGGAAGAGACCCAGGTCTGGGATAAGAAGGGTAGTAACCAGAAGTCAGGTCCAAAGTGCCAGCCAGCCAGGGATTAACCTGGTTGCTCAGACAACTTCCTGTGTCTCTTTCTGGTTTAAGTAGTGTGTTCCTGCCTATCAGTGGGACTGGATGTCTCCCCCAGTCAGGATCTTCATGAGTGGGCCCTTTTG
Source organism: Dermatemys mawii (assembly GCA_007922305.1). NCBI lineage: Eukaryota > Metazoa > Chordata > Testudines > Dermatemydidae > Dermatemys > Dermatemys mawii. The sequence goes on along the minus strand of ML677334.1, from coordinate 80,040,553 downwards.
TGAGCTAAAGCTTCACTAGCTGCCTTATCCACAGGTTTAGGTGAGCTCCTGGATGGTGACCATTGTCTGAGTACTACTTACAATTCCATAAGCCACATTTCAAGGTCCATTTCCACATCCATCCTCCCTGGAAGCCCTCTGGAGGGTAGCGGGCTGGATTTTTCCAGGGAGATTTAGGTGGAAGGCATTGCCAAATCAGGAGCACGGACATTCTTTAGGACCAATCCATGGGATACCAGAGTTTATACTGTCCTGCTGGTAGAAGTCGTGACATATTTGTAGGTATATAGTCCCCTAAGACTCAGATGGAATATACATACACTCTTTTAAATAGATTTCCTCCTCTTGGACATTGTGGTGTTCCTAACTTGTGGCTTCTTGCTCATCAGGAAGGATCCCATGGACCAAGGCTGATCATTCGATAGTGAGCAGATCTTCGCAGGAAGCTGTGGCCACAGAGTTATGAGGCTTGAGGATTTAAGAGGTTTTACAGTTTTAATCCTTTGAGTTTGCATAATATTTGCCCTCTGGCACAAGGGATCATCCTTGCTATTTTTGCTTCCTGGATGATAGGAGATTACAAAACCGAAGTATGAAAAAAGTAAAGCCCACTAAAGTTGTTGGTTAAGGCCTTACGGAGATATTCAATGTTCTTAGGATTGGTGTATACCTGAGTGGGCTCCTTCTAGACAGTGGCACAACTTTTTGAAGGCTATCCTAATTGCTGGGAGTTCTTTGTCCAAAATATCATAATTTTGTTCCGCAAGTGTGATTTTCCTGTAATAAAAGGTGCACAGATGTAGCAATTTTTTAGGACCATGTCTTTGGGACAGCACTGGTCTGATCGCCAAGTTGGAAGTATGTGGTATCAGGGTCGACCACTATGGGAGTAGTGGTAAATCTGAGTTTTAATTGCTCAAGGGCCTGCTGGGTCTTGGAAGACCAAAGGAACCTGGTGTTTCTGTGGAGCAGAGCAATTCACTCTGAGAACTTTTGCATGAAATGCTGACAGAAGTTCACAAATCCCAGGAAACACTGTAGTTTGTGAACATCCCATGGCATTGCCCACTTGAGGACTGCCTTCACCTTGCACAGGTCTATTTTATACCAGTGGGAGATAGAATTCCTAGGGTTCACCCTATGAATGACTGATCAAAGGCAATATTTTCGTATGGTCAGAAGCATTTGACTGTGGTCAAAGCGAGAACAAGAGGTGAGGCTAATTCATGAAGCCTCAGAATTTGAAGCAGCTACCCTTGAAATACTCAGAGAGAGGAAAACAGCTGGGGTGACAGCACAGCCAGATAGGCCCAGTGCATAACATTCTCTGCATGGTGTTGCTGGACTTGCTCCCACAATGGTTGAGTTTTAATGACCTTATATGCATTCTGTACCACCAATGCTCAGTTGTCTTCCTAGAGACAGATCATCAGCTCATGCAGTGCCAGTGCCACTTCAGGACTTCAGGGGAACCCTGCTGTGTCCATCCTTGGCTGGGACCACTTGGAAAAACTGGAAGTGGCTGAGCAAGCTGTAGGACCTAGGGTTTGGGTGGTTATGCCTAACAATTAGAATCAGGAACCTGGAACCAGAGCTGGGGTCAGAGCCAAGAGCCAAGCCAATGGTCAGAGCTGGAGGCAAGCCAGAGGCCAAAGACAGAGTCAGTGACAGGGCATAGGAGCAGCGATGTGGAGTAAGACAGGAATAGGTCTAGGAGGTCAGGGATAAGGAAGACAGGAACCAGGAACAGCTGGGAGGCAGGGTCCATAGTAACAGCCAGCCAAGTTACTCAAACAACTTCCTGTGCCTCTTTCTGGTTTTAACAGTATATCCCACCCAATTGGTGGAGCTGGAAATCTTCTGCAATCAGGAACTTCATGGGTGGGATCATCTGTAAGCTAAAGCTTCACTGGTCTCCCTTTCTTGAGTTTCACCTGCGTGGCAACTGTAAACTGACTACTGACTAGTAACCTGAAGACTGGGATTCAAGGCCTGTAGTTCCTCAAAACTAGAAAACGATGCAGAAAAGAGCCATAGCACTCAATCCACAAATTCCAAGTTTCAGCACAAGCCTTCTTTAAAAGCCTAGGAACACAGAACTTGTAAATGGTCCTAAAAGCCACAAGATTTGGGCAATTTCATTCCACTGTAATGAATTCTGAGTTCAGTGCATATAATGGAGAGTGACCTGCTGGACTCTAAAATCACAGAGACTCCATTTCAAGTGCTTCTACTTTTTGTGTGCAGGTGTGGTCACCTCATCTCAAAAAAGATATATTGGAATTGGAAAAGATTCAAAAATGGCAACAAAAATGATTAGGGGTATGGAATGGCTTCCTTATGAAGAGAGATTAATAAAACTGGGACATTTCAGCTTGGAAAAGAAGTGACTGAGGGGGAATATAATAGAGGTCTATAAAATCATGAGTGGCATAGAGAAAGTAAATAAGGAAGTGTTATCTATTCTTTCTCATAATACAAGAGCAATGGGCCACTAAATGAAATTAATAGGTAGCAGGTTTTAAAGAAACACAAGAAAGTTGTTTTTTTTTTTTTCCACACAGTGCACTGTCATCCTCTGGAACTTCTTTCCAGAAGGTGTTGTGAAGGCCAATACTGTAATGGAGTTCAAAAGGGAGCCAGATAGATTCATAGAAGATAGGTCCATCAATGGCTATTAGCCAGGATGGGCAGGGATGGTGTCCCTAGCCTCTGTTTGCCATAAGCTGGGATTGGGTGATAACATGTCTGTTATCATTGTCTGCCCTTTGGGGCACCTGCCATTTGCCACTGTCAGAGGACAGGACACTGGGCTTGATGGATCTTTGGTCTGACCCATTATGGCCGTTCTTATGTAACAGTTTGATTAATTGTGATTAATTTTTTTGAGTTTATCACATGAACTCAAAAATTGATTAACTGACCATCCTAGAATTCACATAACATTAGCTTGTGACATCTCTCAACTAAATATCATTATATATTGCTAATTTGTTTTATAACACCATAGATAGGCATGACTCTTTATAAACAAGAAAAATGTCAAGTGTCCAAATCCTACTTGTCAAGAACACTAAGTATTCTTGGTCCTTAATTGGAAAGTGTTTGACGGGAAATGATAGGAATAAAGAAGTCACATACAGCAAGTGAAACCACAAGACATTAGAACAAGATTCTGTGTAGTTAAAATGGAATGATCAACTCATACTTCAACTGTAGAGAAGATGTGCTGTGGAGCAAAAAATCCAATAATGTTGCAGGAACTGTATTGATCTTGTTAAAGAAGTATGTGTTTGTATTAAAATATAACAGATTGGTCTAATTCACTGTAGCCTGCTCCAAGTTATGTTGGTGCAACTCCTTTGAAATCAACAGAATTACTCCAGCATAAAACTGGCATAATGCAATGGTGAATCAGACCAGGAGTCTTTAACTGATGGGATTCATACTGAAAGCAGGGAACCTTCAGTTCAGCAAACAAAAGCATTGTGATCAATCTGCTAAGCAAGGCCTACATGTCCCAGCAGTCCCCTTCCCAGGGCTCTTCTCTTTCCGCAGGGGAGTAAGGAGAAGGAGTCCTGAACTGGGAAGTGGCTGGACTCTGTTGGGAAGTAACATCCACATGGCTAACCAGGAGGAACTGTGGAGAAGAACTGTGCATAGAGCTCTGTGTGGAACAGGCTGTGACTGGCCAACAGTTCAATTGGGTGCTGGTCTGCATGGGACTTATGGGGGAGTAGCAGTGGCTGGGCAGAAATCCAGTGCAGAGGGGCCTCGTGAAAAACCCTAACTGAGCCTGGTTTGGAAGACTCCGAGTGCCTATTTGCTTAGAATAAAGACTGGACTGGAGAGGGCATCCCAGCACTAGGCCTGAAGAGCCATAACCCTTCATTGGACTGCCCCGGGGGCCCAAACATATGCCACTATTGATCCCTTTGAACTGTAAATGTTTACACCTCTGTACTGAGGGTATCTACAACCTTTTCTTTCCTGTCACACCTAGTAAAATACCCTAATGTTTAGCAATATGTCTGAGTGTTTATAGGCTCCCACCAGGGCAAGCATCTTTAAGGCCTAGCTGCTGAAGTACCTAATGTGTTGGCCTCCAAGTTGTGGTGCACTTGCATACTACTGGCACCTTAAAGGTGTATTCCACCACAAAGCAGACTCAATAATTACAGTATGGAGTGATTAACAATATTCTTTTTTAAGCAGTTTTTTTTCCCTTCAAAATACACACACACACAAGCCTGATTATTTTGTAGCCACAGATTTCAACCTGGAATGCATCACATATAACATAATTCTATTTCAGAATCTAATTTATGTTGTGAGTGTTTAGACCCTGATTCTGCAAACACTTGTATGTGTGTGTGTGTGTGTTTAACTTTGTAGTCAGTAAGGCTGTTCACATGTGTGAAATTGTATATATGCATATATACCTGATCTTTGTATGCATTATATATCTAGGACAAAAAAGAACTGAACAAGAAACTATGAACGCTATATACATCATACCCACATAGGCTATTCCACTTCTATTTTGATTTAACTAAAGAATAACTATACTTTCAGAGATCAGATGTTAAAAAGAAGAGCTTCCCCCCGTTTCATGAAGAATCAGTTATTTAATATTTTAGCTGAGAAAACTCAGTAAAACCAGACCATCTGGATCCAGCCACTTCCACACAAATAGATGACCCTATTCAGTCACAGTCTAAGTCCTAGTCACCATCAGGTTAAGCTTACTTGATTACAAATATTAACTATTACTATTTTTTCTTTCCCTTAATTGTTTTGTTGGGTTCCAGATGCAACTATACTACTGAGGAGTAGTAAGTTCTTCTCTCTCTATGGACTTGATTTTCCACTCTACTGAGTGAATCCAGAATCAGGCCCTTCAACTTTATTTTTCTTCCTCTGGTATAGATTAATTTATTTCTAGCTCAGTCAGTAAGTTCATTAATGAGGCATTGTGTATGGTATACTAAGCGGCACGATTGCCTCTATTCAAGTTTTTTCACATGCCTGTGTTTTGGGTGCTACTGTTTTTATATCAACCAATTCTTTACAATGGTTTCTTTACATTTATCTTCAATGAAAGGAAGCAATTATGCCCAACCCCTAGCAATACCATAGGGAGCAATCTTGAAATGGGAAATGAACTAGATGACCTAGTAGGGTCTTGTATTTCACTCATTTGTAGGACTAGATGATATGAGGAGAGAAAATTGAGGAGATTCCCACAATTCCCCACAAACATTAAGTTCTACTACAAAAATGTAAAAGACTATCAAATTTAATAGCTCCAACACACAGCATTATCTGAGCACAACATGGGCACCATAAATTCTCATTCCTTAATAGAGAAGCTTCTTGGAATTAGGGAGAACTGACGGCTGGCAAACATTCTCTAGAGATAAATTAATTTGTATGAATCATGGTGCTCAGCTAAAATTGCTGTTCAGCAGCCTAGTGTGCCAAGTTAATATTCCTTACGGCACACACATACATACAAAATCCTGATTCCTTCCTGCACACAGGAAGCAGAAATGCTTTCTATGAAGTCAGTAAAGTGACCCTCAGAGGTGTGGCTAGAATCAGATTGTTATACTGCAGAGTGATGAGCATATTCAGAAGCACCTAATGTTTGATAAGCCTTTTGAAATATACTTATCTCAAAACAGAAATATTCCCATCATGTCTTAGATAGGCTTGAACATCTTATAATGTTGATCGTGAATGAATCAACAAAGGGACACTAAATCTGAAGGTTAGATTGAATTCTCATTGAGATTAACCACAAAGCACTTACTACTTTTATAAATAACCTTTTCTTAATTTTCTATCATCTTGTTTTATTTTTAAAAATATAGAGTAGGTCCTTGAGTCAGAAATCAAACCACATACATGAGTTTCTTTTTTGATGGCAAATTCAATTTTAAATTCAAATAATTCATTGGATACATTCTCCATTCTTTCAGAAAACTAACCAATAGATACATTTTAAGGAGAGGATGGTCATGTTAAATAACAGAATCTTTTAATCTTTTATCAGAACTGTCTTTCTTTCTTTGGCTGCCACAATAAATTATACTTTTTTAAGAGAAGGTTGAGTGGAGAGAGTAGCAGCAATTTCATTTGAGGACAAGGGCAAATTTCTCCCCTGTCATCTGCACAGGGGATCTCACTCACTTATTCTGCTCCACTTTCATGCATGAAACTTTCTTTGACATCAATGGGAATTCCATGCACAGAATACGCATCAGCCATCCATACTGCAAATAAAGAGTTTGCAGTGTGGATCAGTGAGGAAAATAATACCCTAATGTTGTAAAAATGTTTTTTTGAATGGGAGGTTAAGTTATATGAGATCACTGAAAAACATTAGGTGAGAAATCCCCAGATGAACAAGCTGCACATGGCTACTTTCAAAGGAAAATGTTGTGGACATTTTAAAGTCTCATATGCTTCAGCTAATAAAAGTTAATTCTTTCAATCTGGAAAAAAATGGAGAGCTGCTAAAATACTCTTAAAGCATGCATATACCCTCTTCCCTTTTATATAGTTTTGGAATTTTAATCCATATGTCTAAACATCCTCCAAAGGATATATAAATTACAGATATGATGAACATAGGCCTATTTTGAAATTATTGTATTTAATGTTATTGTGACCCAGGGACCGCTTGATGACAACTTATATAAGAACTTGGGAATCCCCTGGATTCGGTATGTACATTCTAGTTCACCAAGAGTGTAATGTGAGGTCTCTAATGAAAGTCTGTTTCACAGTGGTCATCAGTGTAATTGGGAAATGCATGTACAAATGTTATGTAAAGAGTTATAAACACACACACACAGAATATTATGTTCTTTAAGTCTGTGTCTAGGGACTGGTCAAAAGCAAAGGTGAAAAGGAAGTTTCTTTCAGACAAAAATTGTTTATCTATCTGTTTGTTTACATGTAAATTAGGTATTGTATAATTCACAATGTGCCTCCACACACAAGTCTGAGCTGAGTACTACTGAAGGATTGTGAAATCTTAGAAGTGAGGAAATTAACAGGAAGAGGTAAACAGCAGGAATTACTGTATATACTCATTCATTAGCCAGTTCATTTATAAGCAAACCCCCCAAGATGGATTAAAAAAACTGTATGATCCTTTCATAAGCCTACCCTATAATACAGGGGTTGGCAAATTTTGGCTCCTGGCCCATTAGGGTAAACTGATAGTGGGCCTGGACATTTTGTTTCCCTGGAGCATTTGCAGGCACAGAGCACCTCAGCTCCCAGTGGCCGCGGTTTGCCATTCCCAGCCAATGGGAGCTGTGGGAAGTGGCGCCACTTTTACAGTCAATTAACTGTCAATATTTAAAATCAGTAAATGGTTATTTGAAACAAGTACCTTACAACAATATGAGACTTTAAAGAGTCTCAAAATCTTCAAAGTCTGAATTAGTCTCTGATTCACCAAACAGTTCGTTAAACTCGGCTTCAGTCACCACTGCACCTGCGTTGTCATTATAGATGTCGGCAGTGTTGTCTTCAGACTCAGATTCCGTCTCATCATCAGCCTTTGTTGTGTCATCATCAAATATGCCATCATCTTCTGAGTGCATTGCTGATAGAGCATTTTTAAAATGATTTTTCTGTTATTTCCCAGGGAATGGACACCCATGCACCCTTGATCCACTGGACAACCAGAGTGATTTCGGGCTTCATAAGATTCCCGCCTTTTGTCAGCTTCACCATGCCTGAGCACATCTGTTCAGCTCACATTTTGCATAGCCTGTCTTTAAAGGGTTTGTTCAGTAAGACATCAAGTGGTTGTAGAACTGAAGTTAAGCCTCCAGGTAATACAGCCAAAGTAGTTTTCATATTTTTGGCCACATTTTTCACCTCATCCATCTTGTGTGCCCTGAACATGTTCCAAAAGAGCATAGCAGGGTTCTTGAAAAGTGCTTCTGATCTCTTATTCCACACTTTTTCCAGCTATTCAATAGTCCCACTTTCATTCATCTATCCTTTTTTGTGTGCAAATACGATGACACCAGCAGAAAATTTCATGTTTTTAGGCAAGGTTCTCCTTTCAAAAATAATAACAAGAGGGGGCTTTGATCCATTTGCCAAACACAATAAAACTACTGTAAAATGGATTTTTTCATGGCCAGGGATTTTAATTAAAACTGTTTTTTTCACCAACACCAGTTACCATTCTGTTGCTTGGGAGATCGAATGTCATCGGTGTTTCATCCATATTTCCTATTTGTGACAGTGCAAATGCATATTCTTTTTGATATTTTATAACAAATCTTTAGTAAGATTTGGTTTTTTCGTCCTGATCTCTTGGCAGCTTTTGTGCTATCTTTGTTCACTGACAAAGACGGAGACCATGACGGTTCATAAAGCGAGTACACCAACCTGTTGATGTGACAAATATTGACGGCTTTACTGACTTGTATTTGTCATTTTTCAACATTTGCAGAGCATGCAGACGAATTCCAGTTCTAGTGCCAATGTACCCATTTTGTCGACATTCAACAACCCAATTATTGAGATCTCTCTCCAGTTCAGGAAATGAAGTGCACCTGGTTGGGCATTTTTTCTTGCTTCTTGGCATGTCTTTTAGTGTTTTATTTTTTCGCCATTCTCTACTTGCTTCTCATTGATACAGAATTCACGAGCAGCGATGCAATTATTGTTTGCTTCTGCATATTCAACAACTTTAAGTTTGAATGCTGCGTGATAAACAGACCATTTTCTTTTGATTTCACCGTTGTTCATTTTAAATACTAGTATGAAAATAGATTATTATGATTATTATAGTTATAGATTTTTAGGGCTTTATATAGGAATGTCACCTGCTTTATCACTGTCAAATTATGATTGTTCTTTGTTTATTTCAAAGCAGCCCTGTAGATTGTCATGTCTGTGGCGATAACAGGCTATTTAAATTTTATTAGAGATTCCATCGATTCTGCACATTATATTTTCATATTGGCTCGAGACGTATAAGGTCCATTGGTAGAAATGCATGAAGAGATCAAATTACACAGTAGCAGACTGACACAAGAGCTATAGTATTATCATTCATTGTATTTTTCTGATTGGCTTGTAAGGTGTAGCATTTTGTGACATGCATGAGTCAAATGTCATGCAGATCTGCAGCACTGTTAATAAACTTTATGGCTGCGGTACAGACGAACCCCTTGCCCTGTGAGGCAAGCTATCAGTGGGTTTAATCCTCTGAGTAGGTATCTCAACCAATCCGGTTGAAAATGCTGGGAAAAGAAATTGGAGCAAGCTTTCTTGTTGTAGGAGTTAGGGGACTGACTTGTTAAGTTTAGTCTCTAGAAAGCCTGTTCATTTTGTTTTATATGTAACCTTTGCTTTCCAATATTCTTACTCTCTATTTCTTGAGTCTTTGTTCCTTGATAATCAACTTATTCTTATTTTCATTATAAATATATCTAAGTGCAGTGTGTTCAGCAGGTGTATCTGAGGTATAACTAGTAAACTGTGGTGTAGTGTACAGTTTATTTAGACATGGCAAGCCTGCTAGTTCTGTGAGTGTTCACTGGATAAGGGACTGGACAATACAGGAAATGATTGGCCTATTCAAGGGTTGGTGTGGATCTATTGCTAATCTGCACAGAGAAAGAAAGGCCTGCAGAGGCATGGAACCTAGTGCTTGTGTTGCCAGAAGCTGGTGATTTCAAGGAACTGCTCCACAGTTGGTACAGACAAGACATCCTCACACTAAGGAGAAGTGGTGATGAGGTGCCTCATAACCGTAGGTGAGTCACAGTTATGAATGTTATCTGAATATTTGAGCCAGCCTTGAAAGCATGACCATTATACTGAGATGGGCCAGGCAATAAAAGCCCCCTTTGTATCATGTTTTTATGTTTGCGTGTTTTGCTTACTCACTATGGATGATGAATGCAAATATCCCCAGAATGCTTATTCATATAACCTTACCCATTTTCAGGATGCTGGGAGACCAACACTTTTGGAGTATAAAGAGTGAGTTTAAACAGACTCAAGGCCTTTATTTGGATTCAACAAATGGATATAATCTTTTGTCCAAGGAGAGGTGCTACCCTGCTAAGGGTTTGGACAGATTTGAACGTACTAGGCTCCCCCTAGGATAGACATATCTATCTATCTATCTATCTATCTATCTATCTACACACACACACACACACAGGTATACATATGTCAAAAGGCAGGTAGAGGGGGTTCACTTAGTACAGCTGCCACCCAATGGCCAGGCAGAGTGTGGCAGGTCCTATGCTTTCCTGGCAACCCAGGTACAAGCCACTCTAGTTCTGTGGTGATTTGGTCCTTCTGTGACTCAGTCCTCCAGTCAGGTCATGTGTTTTATGTGCACCCTTTTTTGGGGTCTATAAAGACCCCAACCACAGAGTAACCTTCTGAGTTAGATGAGGGTCTCTGAGTCTCGGGGTCTTCTTCAGGCTTCAGGACTCTCTGTTCCTTAGACTCTCTGGATCAAGGATCTGCTTCTGCCTTTAGTACTCCTTAGGAGTTGGAAGGGGAACCTGAGCCCACCCTCTCCTAGATTCTGATCCAGAGTCCAGAATAGACAGCTACATCCTGCACTACCAAAGTGCTATACTGCTGCCTCCATGGATCACTTCCTACTTTCCCTCTCTTTCCCATTGGCTAAAAACAGGGAAAAAAATGGAAATCAAAGATAAACTATCAGGCCTTCTACAAATCCTAAGTCCTGTCCTCCCACTTTGGGGTTTTGGCTATGCTACAGTCAGGTGTTAGGCTTCAGGAGATCAGAATAAGTTAGCTTGCCTCTATAGTCTGCTGCCTCACTGAGCTCGTACGCTCCTCTTTTGAGCGCTGCCACCTTGGGTTTTGCAATAATGTGGTGTTGTGTAATTGCTTGTGCCAGAGCAGCTACTTTGCCTCTTCCTGACTGGTGCAGGGTTTGTATATCCTGTCACAGAAAGAAAATCGGGAGGAGCCTGTTTTATTTTGCAACTTCTTAATCCATCACACTGGCTGTTTGTCCTTCTATAAACTCCACCTTTAGTCTCCCCACACAGCATGCAAATTTCATCAGTTTATACCAGTGTACAACTTCCAACACCATTTGCAGCTCCTCTAATGACTAAAAGTGGAGCTTTTGAAATCTTCCTTCTGATTGAAATTCCATCTCTAAAGGGAAAGATTAGATGTTGAAATGCATGAGCTACTCTAATGAAAAGAAGTCCAGGTAGATCTAGACTAAAGGGAAACTGCTTGCAAAATTCTGATTAAGACCCCTGTGAAGCCATATGTGTTGTGCTCCTAATTCATTAGTTTGAGGGAACTTTTTCTGCATATAATTCTAACAGGAATAAATCTATTATTTCTCCCTTAAATAGTGGGTCTATCTTATTTTATTTGTCATTCCTCCCTTGGTTACCCATGTTACACATAGATATTTCAATTATTTCCAAAACCAGTATGGGACCATGAGGCCTCTTTTTGAAGGCTCCCTTTTGAAGCCTGATAACATTTCTCCATCAACCATGAATACAATTGTTGCAGGACATGAGACTCAATCCAGCACTCACTGAATCAGTGATCATCTTGCCAATGACTTTCACTGAAAAATGAGTTGACACCACACATATTAAGGATTCCCTTGGAGTCATTTTTTTTCAACAAGACACAATAAGTGGGTCTCCTCACCCAATAGGTCCTATCAAGCAAGGCCTGCAGAGGCCTGGAAGGCAGTGCTTGTGTTGCCCTTATTACCATAATTTTTATGAGTGACTGCTAATTTTTCTTCATATACTATTTTCTGGCCTATCATTAATCTCATGTAATCTTGATATACCTATTCCATTACTCCAGATATGTTCCATAAAAGCATAAAGAAGAAAATGGAATGAAGTGTATTTATATGATACTGCAATCCACAATTCTAGATTATTCAACCACCGTAGCAGATTTTTGAAATTTCACTTTCCAGTGGTAATATGTCCTCCATATATAGTTGTGTAGGTGGGTGGGTGTGTTTGGAGGTGTTGTATATTAAGTTAGAACACGAAAGGAACTATTTAATTTGATGTATCTTATGCTTTGTGCAGTTGCACCTGTTTTAAAGGTAGATTATATATATATATATATATATATAGGTATTGCTCTAAATATGGGTTGTTGCAGCTCCATTTCTTCCCTCTCCAAGAGGAATAATTGTGCCTCAGGTCACAATGTGACTAGTGTGACTAGTCAGTGTTTATGTGTCAGTGTCTTCTATAAACATTTGAAAGAAATTTCCTTTGGCCACACAGTACAGATCAAAAGTTCTTCTTGGCCCTTGCATAAGGACAGTATCAATGTGGCCCTTCCTGTGCTATCACACAAGATTTTTCAAATGTTGTAGTAAAAGCAAGAAAAATCCAGTGTCTCTGTTTTCAACACTTGTTAAAATTGTAAGCCTGAAGACTGAATCATACCTTCCTCAACACTTGTTCTAAGGAGTGTCAACTGACTGCTGACATTTTAGAATAAAAGTTAATGATATAATCATTCACTCTCAGCTGGCTGGCATCCCTACCAGATAACAAACTTTATAATTACGTTGCAATACAAATGTATGGTTTCCTTTACATTTCATTTAAGGATTAGTTTTGGTGTGATAAAATTCTTATAAAAATGATTGGTGACCTACAGTTGCCCAGTAATTTCCTCTTTGCTACTTAATCCATCATGATTTCCTCTACATTGTAACAGTGCTCTTACCTCTTTCATTTGTAACATTAAGATGCTATTTTACTAACTGGGTTAATACATTATTTTTATAAAGATTCTGTCAACCTTCATAGAGCTGTTTTCAAATTTGTAATTTTTGAACAAAGTTTGCTATTTTCCAATTATTGGCCCTTGTTTTGTTGAAACTTTTTGTTAAATTTCTCTTGGGTTTTAGACTGGGTCACAGCAGTGAAACAGTGTTGATCATGTTCTATAAGAAAAAAACTGTTTATTGATTCTGAACCATCTGGCGTCTTGATTGTTAGCATTATTCTCTGCCTTTTTTACCTTACTGATCATGAGTGTTACTACTAGCTTTTAAAACATATGGTATGCTTGATGGGAACAGTATTTCAATGGCTCATCTTACTTTCATTTGTGTGCTTAATTGTTAATTAGTAGCAGTGTATTTCTACTCCTAGAGCTTGATTATTGGCACCATTTAGTTTATAATCTATTAGAGCTGTGCAGAGGATGGAAATTCCATTTTGCAAAGGATTTTGAGATTTCAAAATTTGTTTTAGTTCCAATTAGGAATGAAGACTTGTCAGGGTTCCCTCCCCACTCTGAACTCTAGGGTAAAGATGCGGGGAACTGCATGAAAAGACCCCCTAAGCTTATTTTACCACCTTAGGGTAAACCTTCCCCACGACACAAGTTTCTCCTGTGTCTGGTTGATAGGCTGCCACCACTAAGTGTAAACAAAGAATTAGAGAAAAGGCCACTTGGAGCCTCCCATTCCCCCCAGATCACACCAAGCCTACCTCCCCCCTTCCTGGGAAAGGATTGTGAATAAACCCCTCACCAATCCTTAAAGGTGAGCCTGATCCAAAAACTCTGGATCTACGCAATGGAAAAAAATCAGTCAGATTCTTAAAAGAAGAATTTTAATTAAAGAAAAAAGAAAAAAAACCCCAACTTACCTCTATAAAAATCAGTGTGGAAACACTTTAGAGAGTCACAAAATATTAAAAGAAATCCTCTGCTTAGTTTCAAAGTTACAGAGAAAACACAGAAATATCTCCCTAAAGCATGAGAAATTCACAACTGAGAAACAAATATAAGCTAACATGCCTTGCGTGGCTATTACTTACTACTTGTGATGTTCAGAGACTGATATAGAACTAGATGAAGAGAAGAAAAGGCTGTCTGGCTCCTTTTAAATTCCCCAAAGCGACCGGCCCCCACACAAAGGCACACAGAACAAAAGCCTTCCCTCCCCCAGATTTGAAAGCATCTTTGGTCCTAGCTGGTCCTTTTGATCAGGTGCCAACTACATTCTCTTAGCTTCTTAACCCCTTACAGGTAAGAGGAATTTTAGGCTACTTTATGGTTATGAGAAACCTGAAAAATTCAAAATTATCCAAAAGAAAATTTCAAAAATTGTTTCTCAAACTATCAAAACATCATCAATGCATTTCACTTAAATTTTGATTTTTTTTAAAAAAAATTATATTACATCGTATAATACAAACTTTTAAATTTTTGAAACAAAAAGTAATTTCAAACAAAAAATTGATTTTTTCCCCAAAATACTGAAATGGGCTTAGTCACACTGTGAGATTTTGTTTCCATTTTTCCCAAAACCAGATTCAGGCAAAGTTAACACAATTTCACAAAGCATTTTGATTGAAACTGAACTGCATTTTCCATGGGAAAATGTTTCCATTAAAATTTTTCAAACCAGGGTCAAATATCTGTAGGTGCACAGTTCATTTTGAGTTAGGGTATTTTCATAAGGTCTTTTGAGTAGAGTTATGCAGAGTGTGATATACACAGTAATTCCCCAATCCCAAAAGCACACCTGCATATTAGTGGTAATATTAGTTTAATCTTGTATTTACACTCATTTAAGCAAGTGTTTGTAAGGCTGGGGCTTATCTATTTATCCCCTTTAAGACCTAAATAGCCAAGCTTGCAGACTGAAATACTATTACAGGAAGCATGATGTACTGAATTTGTAACTGCCAGGAAGCAGTTATCAAAATTTGCAATTTCTTACATGAGACTGCACCTGCAATTGTTCACTGTTCTGCAAAATTTCACATCTGACTAGCTTTATTTGTGTTTTCCATGAAAACATCTGCAAAAAGTAAGCTTTTCAAAGCCATCTTCACTTTAAATATTGCTTTTTCCACATTTTCCATGGAAAGCACAAATTTAGCTGGAAAAAAATCCTTACTGAAATTTCCCACAAGAATTAGCCAATATTCAATTTTAGGATGGAATACAGAAAAACCTTGTCATTCCAGTAGATTTTTCATGTTATTATGAATGTTTTACACACTTCTACTGTCAGAAATGGCTTCTCATCATGAACTTCTGTGTGTTATTGTCTAGTGGTCTGAGCACAGGACTGACTGAAAGCCAGTACTGTTGAGTTCCATCCCACTTCTGACAATGTCTCCATCTGTAACCTGGGGCAATAAACTAACTTCTATTTGAGCCACATACCAGAGTGAATCTGGAGCAACTCCATAGAAAACAATGGAACTATTCCAGATTCAGAACACTGTGAATGATTTAAATCTCTTGCCCAGTATCTCAGGTTCCTTCATAGATATATTGAATGGATCATCTGTTTACAAAGCACTTTGTGAATGAACAGCACTATATAGCTGCTAATTGTTACTATAACTAAATAACCAAAACCAATCCTTAATCTGAATAAATCAAAGATTTTTCAAAACAAGTTACATAAATGTATATAGCAGTAGTAGTGTGTGTGTTTAAATGATAATCTCTCTCTCATTCACTCAAACACACTCTTCAGAGTATGGCAGGATACTGTAGTATAGACTATAGATAAGGTAACAGAAGAAGAAAAAAAAACTTAAGCAAAAGCCGAGATGAAAATATAGCATTTCAGTTTACTTTTATAAACTATTTGAGACTCTAGACAAGAAAAGATCTCAGTTGGAACTGCAATCAGTTTGCAGTCAACCTGTTTATCCCTATCATTCTCATATTTTTTCTTGTAATATGTTAAACTCCATGAAATTTTTGGCATGAGCCTGCCCTTGAAACTAGTGTAGATCTGAATTTTAATTATTCTTCAGATTGTCTTTTTGTCTTACATATATTAAAATGCCACCTTTCTCCACATATGTGTCACAGTACAGCTGGAGAAAACTAAGCATTTGTTATGGGCTTTAAAAACTTTCAGGTCTTTCCAAACCTGAAGAAAATTAAGAAGAAAAAAAACACCTTTCAAATTCTGCAAAGTATTTCAAAGAGTCATTTTAAAAGCAAAAGCGCATATTCTAACCTTTATTTTGGGGGCTTGTCTTAAAAATATTGAATAGAATATTGAAATTAAAATTCAGCATAAAATTATTGCATAGAATAGATGGAGGTATCTTCAGGAAGAAACAAATGAAATTTCAAAATATCTAAGGATGATAGGGAAAGGTCAGCCTAGCATTTTGAGAAATAAAGCTTAGTAAAGTAAATTTTGTGCATGTCAGAGGGTGATAGATTTTTGTCAACTGCGAGATAGTTAGTTGATATAAGGGAGGACTTTTTCCAGTAACTTCAAAGCTATAAAGTAAGAGACTTTGAAAAACCTACGAGAAAATAGTGTGCAGAATTTCTTCAACCTTTAGGTTTGTTTTCAGTATGATTCAAGAGACCCAGATAACCACAAGTGTCAGTTTACTATATGTGTGTATCAGTTTTAGCAGAAAGAATATTAGTCATAGAGAGAATGTCCACTTAAGATCTTAAAGGATGATTAGCTTCCTAACATCCTGGGCTTTGCTTTTAGTAACAAAAGAGGAAACAGAAGTCAATAGTGGCTGAACAGCACTTTCTGAAAATGAGGTTGCTTTACTAACTAACTAACTAACTAACTCTTATGAAGTACTTTTGCTCGGTAGATCTCAAAGCACTTTACAAAGAGTGCAAGTATCATTATCCCCAAGATGTCTCAGTTTAGGAATTTGAAAACAGAGCTCTCAAAATCAATCACTTTTTAAATTTTTGGCCGTAACGTGTACAACCTCTTGTCATGCACACTTTCCAGAAACAATCCTAGATACTTTGTTTTTTTCTTAATCACTACAGATAAAGCTAGTCAAATACCAGAATATACTATTTGCCCCAAATGTCTTTTATTTGTTCAATAAAATATTCAACTAGCAACATATAAACAGCTATAAAACAAAAAATACCACAAAGTTATTCATCTAGGAAATTATTTGATTTTAAAAAATGACAAAAACCTCACCAACTAAATGATATATTTAACAAACTCTGTAGGTGATCACATAATACTTGCAAAATAAACTGTTCATTGCTGATAACCTTCCTATTGTGATTAAGGGTTTATCTATGCTATGCACTGTTCACACTAGAGGGATGTAAATTCCCATTTCAAATGGTATTACTATTTTGAGTGTATCACTGACTGTATGCTAATATTTTATAGGCTTTTGTTTTTCTTAACAAGTGCTATTTATTATTTTTTTCCTCCAAGAAATATACTTCATTTTATCCTTGACATTTAAATAATGTAAATAAAACATTATGCAGTCCATGAGCACTGTCATTGTTGCAAGATATGGTCATATAAAATAATGAATTAAGTTCAGAGATGGCATTAGTAACACACTGCACCTGATTGCCAGCTAGCAGGAAGTTCAGATGTGTTTAAAGATTGCTTTGTGCCTTTTCAGGTGTATGGTTAATCACAACAGTTACCATGGCTTGCAACTAAATTGTTGAAACATCACGACATTAGCAAAAATGCAATTTTTTCTTCTGAAACTATTCTTTGAATTTGTTTTTTCAAGTTGCTGTACTAGATCTGAGTAGACCAAAAGCTAATCTGTAGAGCCAAGCAAAGAATATGCGAGAGAAAACATTCAGTCATTATACTATAGCCATGGGGTGTGCAACAATCCCACAGTTCATACCTTCACCATTTTGTGACTTTCGGGAGACAACTCGGGTGCACATAAAAGAATCACAGATTTAGCCTGAAACTGCCATTATAATATCTGAAAATTCTTTCTTGCCAGGCTCATCCATCTATTAGATTCAAATCAAGGACAGAGAGCCAAGCACAGCAAAGCACTTTCAAGCTATCAGTTTTAACTTTGACTGGCTTCCCAACCTCTAGTCATGAGGCCTTAGAAGCTAGGATGTTAAAAAAAAATAGGGAGATGTTTCTATGATCTTTGTTTTTCTTTTAAGAAGCTGTCGTTGCTTTTACAGAGATAGAATTATGGGGCAATATCCTATGTCAGGCAATAATTGTTTCACTTGAAGAATAGCCCAATATTCACCAAACAAGATAGCTAACAAATAATTTTGGGTATATTAGACCAGCTCTTCAACTGTTCATATATTACTTGGTGTATATATAAGTCAACTAAGGATAGAGGAAAAAGGAAAGCAAAGAAAATGCAAAGGGTCAGATTTGCAAAAGTATTTAAGCACCTAAAGATGCAGGTAGACACCTAAAGGGATTTACCATAATGCCTAACTGAAACAGTTGCCTATATCCCATTGTCTTCAGTGGGATTTAGGCACCTACTATGCTCAGGTACTTTTATCAATCCCACCAGGTGCCCATTTGCAACTTTAGATGCCCATTACCTTGGTCAATCTGGTCAAGCTTGACCAAGCTGGTATTTCACATTTGTGTTGTTAATTCCATGACATATGTTTATTTCACATA
Source organism: Dermatemys mawii (assembly GCA_007922305.1). NCBI lineage: Eukaryota > Metazoa > Chordata > Testudines > Dermatemydidae > Dermatemys > Dermatemys mawii. Next base: position 80,022,090 of record ML677334.1, on the reverse strand, counting down.
ATATCCACCTCAGTTATCCACTCATTCCTTCTTATTCCCCTGTGTCCCTGAACTAACCTCTTCTCTAACTCGTAGTATCAATGACCTCATCCTCTACCCTATACCATCTGCCTCCCTTTTCCAAGAGCTATTGTGCCTGACTCACACAGAATTGTGTGAGTTAATTCTCTGATGGTTTAAATAGACAGTTGCATTAAAGTCAGTATGAAGATTTATGTCAGCTCTGGCCTAGTACCTGCTTGAGCTCTGTGGAACACAGGAGAAAGATAGCTTCTACACCAACCCTTGTAAAAAATGCTGGATGTTGTTCCTTCACCTGTCACCTATGCAGAATTAGGTTATTTGGCCCATGCTGAGGAAGGGGGAAAAGATCAAGGCACCACTGTTGGCCTTAGCCTTGTTGTCAGTGGAACACAGTGGTTCAGATTGTGCCAAGCCTGGATAGTGGTAAAAGTAGGTAGAAACCTCTTTTTGCCCTCCGACCCCACTTCTTCTTTCAAAGAACTGGGCACAAATGAGCAGTCTTCAAATAATCTTCTAATGATTAGAAGCTTCTTGTGTGTTAGTTTTGTACCCCATGACTGGGAATGCTTGAAGACTGTTTAATATGTAAGCCACAAAACATTTGAATATTTCAAAGTTACAGATCTTGGCACTGTAGGTGTTACTTTCCTTGAGGGAGGAAGAGGATTAAGGATGTTTTGATCCTGAACACATCTGCTCCATGCATGATGAACTTGTCAGGAGGCTGACAAAGGAGGCATCTGAGAAAAATATTGTATATGCGTCACTGAGATTTGGCTTTGTGCGAAAACTCTCTCCATAACTGTATCTCCCCTCTTTCCTCAGATGGAGATTCTTCTTGTCTGAAGTTTGAACAAGAAATAAATATAACTGGTTAAAAAGTTTAAAAATAGTAAAAGAAGTAACTTCTGAGAGAGAGAGAGCTCTCGGTTGTATTACATTGTGATAGGTATCTTTAAGTACATTTAAAATGCAGGTACTGGATTTGGAGATAATGCAGTGTCACAGCAAGAAATTAGAGCTTCTCTATCAATCATCAAAAATTCATTAGGTTTATTTCAGTCTTGGGCTTCCTGTGTCTTTTCTCTTCACAGCATCAAATTACTTCAAATCACTCCACACCTAATGCAAGTCAAGTTGACTCAAAGGATATAAATCTTTCATTAGCTTTCTTTATTGAAGCTGAATAAGCTAATTCTAAGTAAAACAAATAATATGCATAGTATTTTCTAATCTTCTTTATATTTTGTATGTTTCAAGCTATTAACAAGCTAATTTATTCAATGAACATATTGAATTATTTTAAATATTCAAATATTCAAATAGCTAAATTTCAAATGTGCAATGAAGCTACATATTCAAAAGATGAAAATCCACACATACTCATTGAAATTAGCACTTTTCTGAGGAAAAAGCCCGAGTAAATGCCATCTGAAGCTAAAGATTTCCATTGACTTCAATTGGTATAGGATCATGTCCAAAATAAGTAGTTCTATAAATTTTGATTTGAGGAGAAAATAGTAGTAGGATACTTATTCTGATCATTTAGATAGTCAAAAACTAGTTTCACTTTAGAGTGCTGTTACCAGTTCTGCCTGTTACTTTGGGAAATGCTCATTTATTAGCGTTACTCTTCTGGAGCGGGGGTGTCTGTAATTCTATCGATGTTCTGCTTGTGTCACTTGTGTTCTCATATCGAGCTCTATTTCTCCTTTCTGCAAGTTTCCTCTCAATGGAGCTATCCTGAAGGACCTAGGGTCCCCAGGGCTGGATTCTTCCAGCCCCAGAATCAGGCAAACACATGCATACACACATTAACAGAGAGCATCTGAGAAGACTGGGTTAATCAGCACTCCCGAGCTGACTCCTTATATGTCTTTGGACTCAGCAGGCTGGGTCAAGCAGCACTTTCAAGCTGCCACCCTCATATGCCTCTGGACTCGGCTGGGTGGGTCGAACAGCACTTCCAAGCTACCACCCTCATATGTCCCAGGTTCAGCACATCCCTGTTCCCCACTTTCAAGTTACAATTGTTCTGGTAGTAACCCACTTGATGAGCAAACTCCACAGAATATTTGGGCACTGCAAGGATGTTTAGCTTAGGTACGAGGAGCATTGCTGCAGAGCGAATTGGGAAGCCAAACAACACCAACGTGGGGGGTGGGAGGGGTGAGATCAAGAGGGAGAGGGAGAGAGCACCCAGTTTAACCACTAATGTTATTTATTTCCTGGTAATAACCATACAAGGGGAGACAAACAAACAAAACAGTTATAATATTAAATCTAACTTAAAGTTGATTATAAATGTCAGGTTTAGAAAACTATAACTGACCACACAAGTCAGGGTCAGAAGGCTATACTGAGAGAGAGAGAGAGAGAAAGAGAGAGAGAGGATTGGATTCTCACCACTCTGTGAAGCTTGAATTGCTCGGGGTTCTCAGGTGGTGGTGGTGGTAGTAACTGAGGGTCTGGAGTGCAGGAGACAGGCAGAGCCTCCAGCATGATTAGTCAGGAGAAGTTGAAGTCCCAATGGAACTGATGCAAATGTTGGATGCATGCATTAATTACTTGAGCATGGGTAGGGGTTTTTGTAGGGAAACAACAATGGTTAGTCTCTAAGGTGCCACAAGTACTCCTCGTTCTTCATAAAGTAGTTAGCACTCTGGAAACAATAATGGTGTACAATTAATGAGATCCAACCTAAGAAACTTAAAGATGAATATCATAGACAATAAGTTTAACATGGTACAGATTGCAATGTATAGCTACTTATAGGCCCTTTGTTTTGTACACATAATCTAGGTGTGTCTAACAGCATGATATGTTGAATAATAAAAAGAAAGATAAATCCAACTTTATTGCTAGAGCAGATTATTATTATGCTTGGTCCCAGTGATTTAAAATCATAAGTATTAGTCAATTTTAACTTCATTCCAAAAAGCACTGTAGACTATTTCAGAGCAATAATGAAATGTAGGGCAATGAAAATGTTAAAAATATTTACAGTTCTCTTTTAAAGCATGCTTTTTGCAAATAAGTTCTTGGTGCTATAAAGGAATTAAACTTCAGCAGGGAGTTTAAAGTTGACTTCCATACTAAAACAGATCCTTAACAGTGACCACATATGATTTTATATCAATTATATCAACCAATCGTCATACCTAACTGTCAAACATTCTATGTATTCAGGAAATTATTTTGCTTTATCATTGCTAAGCTTACTTTTAGGGTTTTGTGCTAGAGCACAAATGTGATCAAGTTGGGGTAAATATTATTTGGGGTACATGTTGGAGTTGGAAGTGAAAGCGTTAAAGAATGTTGGAAAATGTTGAAGGGAGTATAAAGCTGGAAAGGAATGTACAAATTTTACCCTTGAACTTCTTATCTCAATTTTTTCTGATTTTGGGTGGAGGGAATATGTCCTGCCACAATCTGAATTGTCACTAACCATAGTTTTTGTTTGCTAGTTTCCAACGGGGTTTTTTATACAGCTTTGGTTTACCTCCGTTAACTGCTCCCCAGAGTGAGAGAGAATGGAAGATGCACTATCAAAGGAAGACACTGTGCTGCTGAAGCTTCTTATAACAGTCAGCCCTCCTGAAGAATATTAGAGACTGTGATGAGCCTCACTCAAGTCTTTGTGTCTCTAGTATTTTGGCCCTGTTTAAAAGCTATGGAAAATAAGTAAACCAATATCAACTCTCCATGATTAGAAGTAATGACACAACCTGATGCCAAAGGGAAATTCCATTAAGGATTCTGTGTAATCACACACCTCTAGAAATTATTATTCCATTTTTAGACTGGAGGAGAACTTGACACACACTTAGAGTGTGTTACACACTACTAGACAGCAGAAGAATCTTAGTGATCAGGAATCCTGGATTCTATCTGTGGATCTGGAGAAGAGTGAATTATAGTGGTTATAGACAGGATAACCAACTTTGGATTAAGTCACTCTGAAAGACAATGCTGAGCAGTAGAAAAGGTTGAGGCTTGTAAAGTTAGAGACCTGTGTACTGGGCCTGTACTCTAATAAAGGTCCAGCTCAAATTGCTATCTAAAATTGTTTAGAAAAAGGTACAGAAGGAAGAGAACCTAAATTAGTCCAAATAAAAAGATCTACTGTACCACCTAAGAACTGTCTTAAAATGATAACAGGTAAATAAGAATGGAATCGGAAATCAATGGACCAAAGGTGGTATGTCAGAAATTAAACATAATTGGCAGACAAAAAATGTCATTTGGAAGGAACTCAGGATGCCAGGGCAAGCTGGCTGGTGTGGAATGAGTGGATTTCAATATTATAGCTGCCATCTCCACCATCTCACCAGGATCTACCATGACACTATTAGGTGTTCATCAATCTTATCCTAATAAATATCCTTACCAGACAGGCCAGAGGAAAGGAACTGATGACATCATCATCTCCATTGGCTTTCATTACAGTCTGAACACCACCTGGCATGTGAGGCTTCAGTTCCTGATGTCCCTTGCAGCCATGTTCTATTCCTTCCTCTACCATTTTTCCTTCCCACTCTCTCCTTTTACCTTCTGCTTAATAAGTGCTTGTCTTAGTCAGAAAAGACTGTCTCTTTTGCTGTGAGCCCATGATCAAAAGACAGCTCAAAAACTATGCTCTAAATAGCCTAACACAGATACAAGTTTGCCAGATCTCCGACAAAGCACACTTTTAATAACAACTCAATTAGCAGTTACCACTCAAGAAAGAGATATTGAAGTCATTGTGGATAGTTCTCTGGAATCATCCACTCAATGTGCAGCAGCAGTCAAAAAAGGCAAACAGAATGTTGGGAATAATCAAGAAAGGGATAAATAATAAGACAGTAGATATCATATTGCTGCTATATAAATCCATGTTATGCCCACACCTTGAATATTGTGTGCGGATATGGTCACCCCATCTCAAAAGAGATATATTAGAATTGGAAAAGGTTCAGAAAAGGGGAACAAAAATGATTAGGGGTATAGAAAAGCTTTCATATGAGGAGAGATTAATGACACTGGGACTTTTCAGCTTAGAAAAGACGCAACTAAGGGGGAATATGATAGAGGTCTATAAAATCATGACTGGTGTGGAGAAAGTAAATAAGGAAGTGTTATTTACTCCTTCTCATAATTCAAGAACAAGGGCCTACCAAATGAAATTAATGCTTAGCAGGTTTAAAATAATCACAAGAAAGTATTTTTTCACACAATGCACCTCCTTGCCAGAGGGCGCTGTGAAAGCCAATACTATAATGGGGTTCAAAAGAGAGCTAGATAGATTCATGGAAGATAGGTCCATCAAGGGGCAGGAATGGTGTCCCTAGCCTCTGTTTGCCAGAAGCTGGGATTGGGTGACAGAGCACGGAGCACTTGATGGTAACCTGTCTGCTCATTCCCTTTGGGGCACCTGCCACTGACCACTGTCAGAGGACAGGATACTGGGCTTGATAGACCTTTGGTCTGAGCCAGTATGGCCATTATTATAACTCTGTCTGGAGTAATGAGGTTGCAAGTAAGAGCTGGCACCAAAGAGAAGCTGCATTATTTATCTTTGCTGTTCTTTTCTCTCCTTTGTCTTGTTTATCTTCTAGGAAGCAGTGTTGTACCTCAACAACAGCAACAACACGTCCAGAACATCTCAACAATTTCTCTTTCCCCCTCAAAAGGACAATTACTTACTATTTGTAATACATCTAATAATGTTAAACAAGGGATTTTCCTGATAAAACTCTGTACAGGTAAGGAAAAGAGAATAAGAAATATGGTTAAAATGAAAGTTCTGTTTAATACTTTACATTTCATATGTTTTAACTGTTTTCCCTTATTTTCTGTATATTTCATAAAATGTTATAAGGAATAAACAGGTCAGGTTCATACAGTAAATCATTTTATTTTCTGGGCCCATTTCTTCTATACAAATTAACACAATAGGTCTGCAATGACCTTGCATAAACTCGCTGCTAATTTAATTTTAAAAAATGAGAAAGAGCAGTATTCAGAAGCTCTCACCTAACTGTCCTCTAGCTTGTGGTTCATAGCAGCAATCAATAAAAAGGGTAGTGAATTGGCCAGAAATTTCAAAAGCATTTGAAAAAGATGATATTTGAACTCGTTGTGTTTTCAGGAAAGTCTGAGAACTTTCCTCTAAGCTATCACATTATTTAGTAGGGAAGTCTCTGTCTGCCTCTCTCTTTTTCTACCCTTCCAGAAGTTCATGGCATGGTACATCTGTGGTCAAATAAAAACTTGGCAGGTTGAGGTTGGCACATGTTTTCCATTACAACTAAAGAGTTACAAAATGCTGTAAAGACAAACACTACTGACATATAATTGCTATATAATTGGAATCAGCTCATGGGCAGCAACAGTGTAAGCAAAGGATGGGTACTGGAGTAATTTAGATTTCTTGCAAAGGGGTGGAGGGAAGTGAAACAATCTAGTATTTTTAAAACAGTGATTTTAAAAAAACTATTATTCTTTCTGTATTAGTTGATTTTCATGAAGCCACCCAGAAAAATCCAGATCAAGCTCAAAGATTATACTCCATGTTTTGGTTTTTGCTGTTTCAATTAGCTTTTTTATAAAATAAGGGTTTAAATCACCTGTTGAAATGGAATTTTGTAACAACCATAACTATTGTGTAACAGTACCTATATGATTAATAATCTCATTCTAAGATTTAGCACCATATTTCTAAATTATTAACAGTGTAACCCTTCTGACAGGTGGAGCCAGCAGCAACCAGAGCTGGGTTCAGTATATAGCGGTTCCTTTTCAACAATACAATGCAGAACTGGCTCAAGCCCCCACCCAGTAACTTGGGAAAATTACACACAACCCCTGGGTGCCTCTGAAAGGCAATACAGTAGACTCTTGATTATCCAGGATTGGGTTAACCAGCTTGTGGATTAACCAGGATGTAAAAAAAAAATATGTGTATCTCGCAGGGCCAGCTCTGGCTTTGTTGCCGCCCCAAGCACAGAAAAAAAAACAAACCACCAGGGCGCAGGGCAGCCAGTGAACCAACACTCCCTTCGCCCCCAGCGCAGGGTGGGGAGGGGGTGTTGGTTCATTGGCAACCTCCAACCCCAGCAGTGTGTCCACCACAACCTCCAACCCCAGCAGCACTGCTAACAGACAACAGCCTTTGCATTTTTCTCGATTGCCTCACACTCACTTCTTCCTCTTTTGTCAATATTATTCCCTTCTTTATCTTCCATCTAACAGTTGCTGCTCAGGGTTCTGCATACTCCCACAGCAGTGCAGCCTCAGTATGTTCAGAACAGAACTATCCGTGCTCAAACCAAATATATTTCATAATGTAAAATAATTAATCTATTGTTAATATTTAAATTTCTCCCTATTGCAAGTTTGATTACAATTTATATACAGTACCTCAGTGGACACATCTAGTCTCTTCCCCTTATCAGATCAATAATCAAATAGCTTTGCACATTTAATCTTTTTATTCTATAATACCATGGTAATTAATCCGAAGCCTCTTGTTTTTGAATTTAGATACATGATTAGGTCCAATACTAAAGTATCTATTAGTCAAAAGTCTCAGAGCCCAGTAGTAACATAGCAAGACAGCAAAGTTGCATGAGATCTGTCTGCAAATTACTAGAATTAAAAACATCAGGCTCAAAACTCTGAATTTTTAACAAATAGATGATCTCCACTACTGAGTTGTTTGTTTGGTTTTAAAGCAGCACCCAAATAAAAAGAATATATCACTCCCCAGAGTAAGTCCCTAATAAGAAATGCTTATTTTTAAACATTTCAGTGGTCCTGTAGAGTTCAATGGGACTACTTACATATATATGTTAAACAGATGCATAAATCTTTGCAGGGTCAAGACCTATGTTTTTTAGAGTTGTCACTCTGAGTTATTAATCCTGGAATCCAAAATTGATCCCTGAAAACAGTAAGTGTGACTATTAGCCTTATTGGTATAATGAGGAAGTCTGTCATCATTGAAATATTATCATAGTTGAATCAACCAAGAAATCAAAGATTTGTTAATTATTGCAATATGTTGCTAATATTATCCTAAACCTCTAAGGATCTGATTCAACTCCTATTGAAGTCAGTGGGAGCCTTTCCATTGACTGCATTGTGTATTAGATCTAGCCTTTATAATCTTTCCAAGGGTAATACTGTACTGTGGCTATGCTATTTATTTTCCTTTTAAGCCATTATCTTTGTCTTTAGGCAACCCATACGGACATTCATATCTGTGTCTGCACTAATTTAGGGCTTAAATAAAAAGCTATGCCTTGAGCAAAGCCAAGGAGGTGGTACAGTGGGGTTCTGCAGAGGGTGGGAAGGGGACAGAATGCACCCCACATGTCATGGAGTGGCAACAAAGCAGTTCTGGGTCCATGTCTGAAGCCTTAAAACATTCCTAATGTTCACAGAGTGGGTTCCTCCTTTACTGTGGGGAGAGTGGAATTGGGATAGTGGATACCAGTAGTTGTAGATGCACCAGTTCTTTAGTCACAAACCCTTTCCCCTTCAGATGAGCAACACGATCCAGCCCTGCTGTATGTATAATCTGAGTGCCTTTGCAGTAGAAATTCATTGTTACCACTATGTAAGGTGGTGAGGTGCCTCCATGTAAACAGGAGGCAGGATTTCTCCTTAATATAAATAATAATATTAAGGTTATATGTGAAAACCCTGTGATGTACATTTCTAGTGCAAGGAGCTCTCTGCTCCCGTCTGTTGATGAACAGGAGAAGAATGGATACAGAGCAGCTTCCTCTGCGTAAGCTATTTACCCAAACTCCAGATGGACAGATGCTCCAGATGGGATGGAGCTCTCTGCCCCCATTGTTTAGTGAATAACACAAAATATAACGCTCAGACTCTATCCAGAATTCCTTCAGTCACACCTGGCAGTACGCAAACTTAGAATTGGTTGGGCAGGGGAATCGATGTGACAGAGAGAGGAAAAGGAGAGCATCCCCAGTGGCTCAAGGATCCTATATGCCATTTGTTTCCCTCCACATAGGATCATGCACCATTGGGAGGGCTCTGAGGTGGGCCACTGCAGGGGTCGCTCTTTGCTGAAGTCCCAGAGAACAGCAGCAGAGCTGAGTAAATGCTGCTGGAGTCTCTCCTATGCAGTCACTAAACAAATCTGAAATCACTATAGCTAGGTTAGGTGGTGAAGTCTCTGGTGACAGCCCTGCTCAAGTGCACCTCAGAACTCTGGGGCTACAGCACCCACTGGTACCAAGCTATGAATGGGGCTTAGTGGATGGGGAAGAGAGAACTGACCTGGTAAAAGGACATTTGCCTATTGGAGGTTCACACCAGCACATGGGGAAGTGAGTTAATGGACTACTGCCAAAGTTTCCACTGAGAACTGTTTTATTTATTGTGTTTTCCCAAGTTGCTGCTGAACTTCCTTTCTACCTAATAAAGTTTTCCCTTTTTTGCAAACACAGACTCAGTACTTGCAAGTGGAGAAGTATCATCTAATGGAGCATCTGGAAAGGTATTTAAAGATTCCAGATATTCTGATGGAGGCTTAAGCTGTTGGTGTATGTCCCTTTCAAGAGGGGACCCCCCTCCTCACTATTTGAACCTGGTCCTTGCTGCTGCAGGCAACACCTGCCAAAAGAGCTACATATGCTAACATGCAATTGTTTTCATAGGTTCGTTATCCTACAAGTATCATAGAGAGAGCTGTTAATGAGTTCAATGGAAGTTTATGTGGAAAGAGCTTTCAAAATCATCCCAGCCAACTCTGAAGCCAAATTTAATAAAGACAAGAGCAACGTATATTAACTGCAGCAAAAAATATAAATCTATGAAACATTCTGATGGGGGGAGTAGATCTTGAGCATTGAAACTCCCAATGAAGTTAATGGGACTAAAAATAGAATGTAATCAGAGGAGATTTTATTTAGCTGATTGTTTCTGTAATATTTGGTACTTATCAGCTGCCAAAGGTGACAACTGCATTCTTGTAGTTATTCTTGTTTTCAATATTTTCCAAAAATGTTAAAATAAAATAAAATTAAAATTAAAATAAACCAAACCACAGTCCAGCATTAATTTGGATCATTTTACTCTGTGACAAAGGGAATTGCATTAGTTTTCAGTTTGCTACACGCTCATATATAGTAAAGATTAACTCTAAATCTGGATCTTTCATAACTGTGCTAGTCATTTTCCTCTATGATTCTAAAGATAGTTACACCGCTTCACCAAAGTATATGAGCCAACTGTTATAATCTAAAAAGGAAGATATGTGCAGTAATTTGAGGCCAATTGTTTTCTTTCATCTCCAGGAGCTGGTTTTCTGAGGGAGCATTTTGTTTGCCATTGCTAAGTACATGTAGTAACTAGCTGAGTAGCCATGAAAGTGAAATTACATGGTAGGCTGTACAAAATTAAAAGACTCTCTCTAGAAAAGAGCACTAGGCTTTCTCTTTTTCTTCGCAATATTCTGCATACAAGGAACACAGTTCAAGATAACAAGAGGAGCAGAATAAGGAAGGATTTGATTTATTAAACAGCAAAGAATCATAAAATCATAGAATATCAGGGCTGGAAGGGACCTCAGGAGGTCATCTAGTCCAACCCCCTGCTCAAAGCAGGACCAATCCCCAACTAAATCATCCCAGCCAGGGCTTTGTCAAGCCTGACCTTAAAACCTTTAAGGAAGGAGATTCCACCACTTCCCTAGGTAACCCATTCCAGTGCTTTACTACCCTCCTAGTGAAAAAGTTTTTCCTAATATCCAACCAAAACCTCCTGCACTGCAACTTGAGACCATTACTTTTTATTCTGTCATCTGATACCACTGAGAACAGTCTATATCCATCCTCTTTGGAACCCCTTCAGGTATTTGAAAGCAGCTATCAAATCCCCCCTCATTCTTCTCTTCTGCAGACTAAACAATCTCAGTTCCCTCAGCATCTCCTCATAAGTCATGTGTTCCAGCTCCTTTAGCACCCTCGGATGAAGTCCATCCGGCCCCATGGAATGGTGCTTATCTAGATTTTTCTAAATAGTCCTGAACCACTTCTTTCTCCACAGAAGGCTGGTTACCTCCTCCCCATACTGTGCTGCGCAGTGCAGTAGTTTGGGAGCTGACCTTGTCGTGAACACAGAGGCAAAAAAGGCATTGAGTACATTAGCTTTTCCCACATCCTCTGTCACTAGGTTGCCTCCTTCATTCAGTAAGGGGCCCACACTTTCCTTGACTTTCTTCTTGTTGCTAATGTAACCCTTCTGCCCATCAGAGTTGGCAGCAACAAGGGCCGGGTTCAGTATCCAGGGGTTCCATTCCAATAGCACAATACAAAAACCGGCTCGAGCCCCCACCCAGTGACCTGGGACAACCATATACCACTCCTCTGGGCGTCTGTAAGAGACAATACTTCCCCTCTCACAAGCACAGAGTCTGAGTGTACCAAAGCCTTTTAATAACAGGGAGAAACAATGTGGCATTATATTGGGGAAACACCACAAACAAGGTTAATAAACCAAACCATGAACCAGAAGCCCCCCTCCCAGCAAATAGGCCATGGCCTTCCCTTTGGCTCTTGAGTTCCACAACCCCAAAAAGTCACTCAATAGTCCCAAAAGTCCAACAGCCCAAGAGTCTCTGTCCTTGGTCCGTGCAGAGTTCAAAAGTCAATTGGCAGAGTCTTACCTCCAGCCTGGGTGGAGATGGAGGGTAGGGCACGGGGCACCTTACGTGGTCCGAGGCCGACTGCGCCGCCTCTCTGTGAGGTTCCGCTGCAGCTCTCACCGCAATCGGCTCTGCTCCGCTCCGCTGGCTGTCCTACGAACCGCTCTGCCTGTTGATCCGCTAGCTGTTCTGCTAGCCGACACACAGACAGCTCTGCCACGCCGGTCACTCTGCCTGCAGCACCCACGCCTCCGCTAGTCGACAGACAGCTCTGCTGCACCAGTCACTCCGCTAGCCGTCCTGCTAGCCGACACACAGACTGCTCTGCTGCACCAGCCACTCTGCACTTTTTCCAGGTCTCCCCTACTTAAGACAGCGCTCAGTGATTTCTTTAGCTCTTAGGTGATTTCAGCTCACAGTAGGGGAGCCTTAGTACAGGTGCACCAGTGAGCCCAAAGCAATTGTCAGCTCAGCAGCCTGGAACCAGGCTCCTAATGGAAGCAAAATTCAATTCTGACATTCCACAGTGGAGAGAGGCAGGGTGCAATAGGCCTGAGAGGCCCTCAGACAGAGCCCTCACCAAAAAGTATAGGTGCTTGTCTATCACCTCTCTCAATCTCACAGTGTTCTGAAAACGCATGGCCCTTGCCCAGTGAGTGCTACCTAGATGATGGCGAGTCCCTCCATCATAACAAGGGCCAAGTACATGTCCATAGTCCTTCATTCACATAATCACAGTAACATCACTTTATCATTCCTGCCCCAATAACATAGAAACTGGGGCTCCCTCATCAGCCGAAGTGGCCATGTGGGCTGCTGTGGGCTCAGGCTAGGCGCAGGGGGTGTGTCTATGCAAATTGATCAGCCCCAGACTTATTTTGCAAGGCTCACTGCAATTCCCATAGTTCGCCACCAGATGTCAGAATATATCTCATTCCTGACACTGCTTACACTAACATACCTGAAGAAACCCTTCTTGTTACTCCTAACATCTCCTGGAAATATAGGCATAATTTCACCAGAATCAGAGCCCCCTTTTGAGCAAATGTAAGCATATTTCATGTGAACATGGGCTCTATGGTTTCACATCTAGAGCCTGCAAGATTTTTTATCTTCATGTTTTTGTCAGAGACCAGGAGAAGTGCAGCAGTTTTCATGGACACTCCCTTTGAAATGTTGGTTCGTGCAAACCTGAAATTCAGACTAACAGCTGGGTATGAATCCACACAGAATTCATAACAAAGCAGACGAAAGCCTGCACAATTTCCTGCTGTGTGAAACGGTTGAACAACTTTTCCAATGTGTTCCACAAATCTGTACTTAATACCGGCAATTGGGCCTCTGTGTGAGTGCTCTCATTGTAATCTCTTTCTGCAATTTTGCAGCCATGTTACTGGCAGCAGCCATCAAAAGAAAGCTGGTTGATGAGTAAAGTAAAGAACCAGGTAGATTTTCATCCAGGGGACATGATAACAGCATACAGTCCATGACAGAAAAAAAGTTAAGAGTCCAAAATGAGTGAGGTTATGGGAAGGCTAATAAATCATCATTATGAACCTGATTGATTTCTGCTTTAGTACCTTTTACATCCAGAGAGATTTTCTGGAACATATTTAAGTTAATTATCATGATCAGTAGTTGTGATATGTTGGACAGAATGGTTTTATTAAGAACTGAATCAATGGAGAGAAGAGTGCTGTTAATAAAGTAGCAGCCAACCTAATGTAACATCAAGCCTGCAAGTTTCAAAGGCACATAGTCAAAGCAAAAAAAATAATGTGGAGAGTAAACAGAGGGTTGTTTAGTTAAAAAGGCTTTGTTATGATTCCAGGGTCTGTGCTGTTGCACTGTCCCAGAAACAGCCAGAGAAACAGATTGTGAATCAGAATCATAAATAATCTGCCTCATGATCTCTATAACAGGTGGCCTGGAGGACCTAGTGGTTAGAGTGGGTAGCTTCCAACTTCCTGCTTCATTGTGGGGCCTCCGTCCTTAATGCTGGAGAGAAGGTAGCGGGGCCTGGGCCCTCCCTCTTCACAGGGTCCCGGGCCAGGGCCCTGTGTTTGTCAACAGCTGAACAAGGGCAGCCCCCCAGCAAGGATTCGAAATTCACTGCCTTGGGCTACTTCCTACCAGTGTCAGTTCAGTTTGAGGTGTGGCCCCTCTAGTCCACTTAGTTATGTGGCCTGCTTCCCATATGGTCCTCTCAGGGGTCTTGAGTGGTGCCTCATCATGGTTTCAGGAAAAATGGAAATCCTTTGCCTGGGGCATCTGCAAGTTGGTGACACCGAGCTCCACACCAGAGCTGGAGGTTCCTAGATCTCCTCTACAGTGTCTCATGGCTGGGGAGACAGTGTTTCCTCTCAGGTGGCTGGCTTGGCAGGTAGGTTAGTGTTTCTTCCCCTCTGTTGCAGAGATGGCTAGCTCCTGCACCTTTACAAGTCTGCCCAACTGAGCCAGACTTTCCTTTTCTCTTCCTTCCAGGCTTGGCATTAGCTGCAGGCATAATGGGGTGGGGCTAGATGGGCCTAAAGGCTCTCTTTAAGCCTTTCTGTGCTGGCTGGCAGGTGCTCTGCTTCATCACAATCTCCCTCTGCTTAGGTGCAGGAAAGGTCACCCTGGTACAAGCCTTGTAGTCCACACAGTGCATATCCCCTGATGTGTCTGGAAAAGGCAGAGCAAAGGCTCTGCCCATTTCTCAACTTCACACACCCCTCCTCCCCCACCACTCTCTGCAAACCTACATTGGTGGGGGAATATCGGCTCTGTAGCTCCTCTACCCCAGATAGACACAGGGAAGGATAGGATTTAGGCTGTTTATCACCATCTTTCATTAAATATTTGTAGAACTTCTCCATTTTCCAAATGAATCAGTCTGTATCACTGAGGTAAGAAGGCTGCATTGCAAATCATTTTTCCACCAAAACAAGTTCAGAACTCTATTCAAATTGTCTTGTCAGCTTTGCAGTTTTCAGCATGTGATTTGCTGTGCACATTTACATTTCTTTCATCTTTAAATAATTTGTGCTATATTTATAGTTTTCTTTTTTTATGATGTAATAGTATTTTAAAAATTCTGTCTTCTTTTAAAATTTTTATTAGAAGCCGAGTTTATGTTTGAAATCTCTTTAATGCTTGTTTTATGTTACAATAAGTCTCTTTTCTATTAACTTCTAATTTATGTAAGATATAATTTAATGTACAGAGAGAAAAAAAACATTTATTACATTCTTACCTGCTATCGCTTAGATTCCATTATTAATATTTGCAAACTAAGGCACCAATCCTGCAAAGATTTAGATGTGTTTGTATCTTTACTCAGTGTGAGTAATCCCATTGTCATTTGAAATCACTGTCAATAGGACTACTCACCATGTGAAAAGTTACTTACATACATAAATCTTTTGTGATCTGAAGCCTAATTTGCTTTTCATCATAAATGCTACATGTTTTATTCTTGGCATTTCACATATCTTGGACAATCTCTTTTACCAAATACAGAGGAGCCCTGCTATAATGCGCCCCGCTATAACGTGAGTTCGGTTATAGCGTGGTTATACCGTGGCTCCCAAGTCCTGAGTTCTCTGTCCCCGGCAGGCGCGGGGGCCACGGCTTCTCTCCCATGCTGGGCAGTGAGGAGAGAAGCTGC
>ML677334.1:79937916-80006355 GCA_007922305.1 Dermatemys mawii | reverse complement strand
CCCTGTCCCGGCAGGCGGGGAGCCGCGGCTTCCCTGGAAGCCACTGCCCCCATGCCTGCCGGGACAGGGGACTCTGGGGCTGCAGGCATCAGTGTCTCCTGCCCCCGGCAGACGGGTTGGCAGCGGCTTCCACAGAGAACTCTGGGGCTTCAGTCTGCAGCCCCCGAGTTCTCTGTCCCTGGTAGGCATGGGACCGCAGCTTCTCTCCCCTGCTGGGCAGTGGGGAGAGAAGTGCAGCCCCCCGCCTGCCGGGGAGTGAGGCCCCACTATAACGCGACCCCGCATTTAGCGCGATGGGATTTTATGGATCCCATCTGTCACGTTATAGCGGGGCTCCACTGTACTTTAAAAGAAGCCTATTATATTTAGGAATCCAGCACAACAGGGGAGTGTTTAAATCTAGAGGGGAAAAAACCCTATTTCCACAACATTACAGGATCAGGTCCAATTATGTTCATTTCTATAAAATTCCAGTAAGAAAAGTATATTACAAGAATGTCAAGGTTGCAAAATCAAGCACTCAAAGTTAGGAAATGCTGGGATTAATATTGCTTGTGTAAATCTCAGGAACACACAACGAGCTGCCAATTGTGAAAATATCTGTGTAAGCAAGTTGGCCAGCATCACATAGCATACCTGCTAACATTTTAAGTGGCTAAAGCAGAATGGAGCACCACTGAAGGGTTGGCCTATCCACCCCTTTATAGATGGAGATGGAGGGGAAGCCAGAACATATTTGATTAGTACTGCGACCCAGCACATGGGGTCACAATGCCACACAAATATGGCCTGGATGCCTTCCGCGCCAGGTAGGAACCAGCCTGTGTTAGCCGGTCATCGCCCCCGATGGGACTTTTAATGGCCCAGTCGGCAGTGCTGACTAGAGCCACCATGACCCAGTAGTGGATCATGACCCACAGTTTGAAAACCGCTGTCCTAGATCTTTATCTTCTCTCCATGGCTCCTGCAAACTCCTCTCCTCTATTTCTCACCCCTCTATATTTGCATCAGGCTACCATCTCCTTCTCCATTGTGTGGTCTAGGCGCATCAGCAGGAACATTAAGAGCACAAGAGAAATTGTCTCCTTGCTTCTAGTTTCTGCACCTTATGTCACAATAGCACCCATTGGCCGGGAGGAGCAATTGTGAAGCAGTCTGGCTTAGCCCCAGCAAACCTGATCTGATGCATAATCAGTGAATCTGTAGGGATGGTGCAGTCTGGTTGGCTGTGTGGAGATCGAACATGCCCAGTGAAAACAAAATAGAGAATTTAGCTGCTAAACTCTAACAAATCTCTACTAGGCATGTGCAAACTGCAGTTTTTCAGTGATTTATAGATTGGCCAAATATGAGCAAATGCTCATGGGGATGGCAAAATGCATATCCCTGACACAAAGGCTTCTCCCCTGCAACTTTTAAAGTTCCTGCTCCAAAGCACAAAAGCACTAGTTTTTCTCAATGCTAAGGTTGCAAGAACTTTTTTAACAAGGGCAAAACAACGTAATTTTTTCCTGATCTTCTTATGGGAAACAGCTGACACATTTTAACTGAAACTTTCAAAAAAAAAGCAGCTTGAGGCAGACATTTGACATGGAAAATTTCAGTCTAAAAGTCTGGCAAAATTATAAATAACTAGAAACAAGATCTTATAATGGAAGGTGTCTGGCAATCTTAATTTCAGACAGAACTACCTGCTCTGCCTATAATAATATGCTAACACCTAGTAGAGTAAATCTCCTCTCTCTGTTTCTCTACTTTTTATTCCACTATAAGTTTATCAGTTTATGTCCTTGGACTTCAAAAATCTTTAAGCTTCTCAGAAGTCACACCAGTTTATTAGTTATTAAAAGAACAAGTATTTGTTAAAAGCAAGTGAAATATCAATCATGAAAGTCTCATGGGACCAGCACAGTATGACAAAGAAAAGGAACCAGAATGACACAGTACATTGTACACATGATCACAGCTCTATTTCATGCTCAATTTGTTTTTCAAAATAACAGTTTTCCGTTGGCTTTCAGCCTATATAATTTTATGGAAGAGCTGCCGATTAAGCGGCTTCATTATTTAGGATAAATCTTCCTCACTCATTGTTCTGAGGGTAGCATATTCCGACCTTTCAATTCCTCCTCCGGAAAGGAGGTATAATCACCTACCACATATATAGGTATAACTCCAAATAAAAGAATTAGCGCTCCATCTAACAATATAATACTAAACCTATATCTAAGATACTAATATGACTGTAGCTCTTTCATCACTCAGCCATAGTGCTCAGAATATGATCTTATTCTGTTAGAGTCCTGTATCTACTTTTCTCCTTGTTCTATCATCCCCCCCAAAACTCATCACAACACTGTAACTCAGCTACACACTGGAATATACACCATCCACAACACTTGGTTTCCCCTAGATCTATGTGGCCAGTCACTCAGTATACTTGACTTATTGTCTGATGCATTTGCTTATCTAGTAAGAAAACTATGGTTCAAGTGTTGTTGTTTTTTATTAAGCACCAGAGCACATTTCACAGCAAATGGAAAGAGCTCTTGAGGTTTTGAAGATGATGCCATTGTTAGCACTCAGAAAATATTTATCTGTTACCACGTATCTGTTGGCATCAATCTTCATTGCCTGTGATGTTCACATTCTGTTCTTTGTGTATGTTCTTAATTGAAAATCTGATAAATCAGTTTTAAAATAAACCTTTTAGCACTGTGATCCCTTGTTCACATGTTTCTCTTTGTATATTATAATGTTCAATAACATTTTCAAAATAAAATTAGTTAAATCTCATACGAGTATCATCCTTCAAACAATACCTAACCCAAAGGTTACATTTACACTTAAAGTCTTCTCATTTAAATCAATGGCAGTTTTGCAACAGACTTCAAGGAAAACCTGATTGTTTGTGCTTTTGCAGAGAGAGCACTCTCCACAGCACCATCGTGAGATCTCAATTTCTATACTTTAAAAATTGTTTCTCCAGACCAAAACTTTTCAAAATAAAGGCTTTCCAAATATAAAATGCTATATTTTCATGCGGGTTAATATAATCTTTAAAGCTATAGTATTTGATGTAGATTTTAAAGCTGCAGTACAACCAAAACTAAATAGTTGGGCATTTGAAGCATATTAATCTACTGACCCTCACGTTGATTTCACAGATTAAGTAAATCATGCTCTCTTAATCAAAAGAACTACATTATTTCTGAGCAACCTTATTGGGGTATTTCAGTTCCCTAGTGATATCCTTAATAGTAAAAAGGGATTATTAAATTTTGATTTGCATCAGATTACACTCATTTTGTAATCCGCCAAATGACATTTCTCCTAATTGAGGATAAATGAGCTTGCTCAATACCTCCTCAAAACATGGAACATATTAAAAGGCTTGGCAGAAGCTGAAAACCTAATTAGTATTCAATATGATCCTGGAAGCTGCTGGTAGCCTAAACCATGAGTGTGCAGATAATGTAAAAACTGCAGACTATACAATGTCATTATTTGGCACATTTTGTTTGAGTTAGTAAACAGAGTTATATATCAGTGATATACCTAATATTATTAGCAAAATGGTAACGTAATGACTGTAGTCATTATAGACCTTTTTGTGATAAATAAACTACAGTCATGTATAATCACTGAATGTTGGCCAAATCCTGCATTCCTTTATCTTTTCTTTTTCAGGCAAATTTCCCCTCAGAGGGGAGACTTCAAAGAGGAGCAGAATTTGCCCCTATTCATAATGATGTAGCAAAATAAGGGTATGCTTTGCATTCCTTTTCTCACCTTTGTCACTATAATATGGCTGCCCAAAGGCAACACTTCTTAAAAGTAAGCAAATAATTTTCTATGCTTAATTAGCTTCTCCCAGTCTTTCACTTCCCACACATCCCAAAATGAATACGTAGTCTAATAAAACATAAGATAGTGTTCTTCAAAAAGGTCCCTTACACATAGATCTCCACCTGAAATACTGACTAAAAAGATTTTCTTTTGTCAAAATAGGTGATATCACAAAGTATATATTAAGTGAATCTAACCAACTATACCTGCCATTTGTCTCAATTTCTAATCCCATTCTAAATAAATATTGATTTAACTAAAGAAAAAAGTGGCAGAATGAAGTTTGTACCAAATTAAATCCCAGGGTAATGTGCCACTGATCATTAATGCAAGTAGCATACATTACTTCACCAGCTAATCTGTGGAATATTTAGGTAAGCATTTCTTGGTTTTCATTAACAATTCAGTTAGACTGGAGTCCAATTAAAACATAATTAGCAATTCAAGTCAGATTCAAATTTGTGGAATGTACAGTGACTTTCAATCTCAGATGATTGGCAGGCATGTTAGGAAAATTAAGGTTGTACATGTTTATAATAGCTCTTTCACTTTCACGCAGAGCTGCCCAGTATCTTCTAATAATAAGCTCTGCACCAATTAAGCAATCTGATATCAAATGAATTGAAAGGTTATTGAAATGAATATAAAGTGGTTTGCAACAACTGAATTAAATCAATAGCATTTAATTAAAAAATAAAGAATACATATTAAATAGGTTGGATCTACTATAAGTTTGGATTTGCTGTAAAACTGTCAGTGTTCATGGAGGTGTATATATTCAGGAAAGGTGTAAATGCTTCATGGATTTTAGTGTCAGTGAAATCAGCCCTGCTGAAGTTCGCTGAGATTTTAATTGCTAAAAGTATTTTATCTATTTTTGTTTTTTCATATTTTGCTACATTTTTTCTAGTGATTTTTCGTTTTTCATTTGCAGCATGGCTGACAAGCCTCCAGATTTTACTCAGACAAAACTTTTCAGGGGGAGTAGGGCTGAGATAAGGACTGTAGGATTTTGTGAAAGCTGATTTCATCCCTCTTTGAGCACTTACTATGTCACTGCCAGGGTATGAGACACCCTTATCTCTTCAACCTGTCCTGGTGATCTGACTGGCCTATTAGCATCAATAGAAGATATTTTAAAACAAATTGATAAAGGGAAGTGTCACCAGAACAAGATGGTATTCACCTAAGAATTCTGAAAGAAATCAAATATGAAATTGCAGAATGCCAAACTAGTATGTAACCTATTGTTGAAACATGTTTAGAGGCAGTCTCATCTGTTTTCTAGCAGACCATGCATTATTTTTAGGGACGGTTGAGGACTTCCTTGTCTTTCAAGTTATGCAAAAAATCCTCGCGAATGTCGTAATGTCAGCCATTGTTACTGCCAGCTTTGGGTTATTAAACAAGTGATTCACAATTATAGCTGTCTACTACTCTAAGAAAGACAGCATTGGACCAGATGGACAGGTTTATATGTTACAACTGCATTATACACAGCCACCTGTATCAAATAAATGCTAGGGTTTTTATATCATGCTTTTGTCTTCCATCTGCTTGGTCTTATGCATGTAACTTTAAAATGTGCAATATCAAACACATTTGTAAGTTGTGTCCACTTTTAATAAAAGTATAGTTTAATCAGAAATTTTCACAGCTGGAGATTCCTCATAGCACAGTACTCTTGTTCCAACAAATCTGTGATTTGGGTTTACCGCCATTTGCGAGATTAGGCCTTGATTTTCAAAGCAAAAGTCTACATTATGATTTTATTATTAGTCTTCTCAACTGTCTATAATAACAGTAATAATGGGCCATTTCCTGTGACATGCTGAGTACTTATTTTAAACTGTCATGAACTCTAATTAATCAATTGGAGTTGAAGTCACCCAATCAATCACATCTTCCCTGAAATATGGTGCCCAGAAATGGACACAATACTCCAACAGAGACCTAATCAGTGTGGAGTAGAGCGGAAGACTTAACTTCTTGTGTCTAGCTTACAACACTTGTGCTAATACATCCCAGAATGATGTTTGATTTTTTTTGCAACAGTGTTACACTGTTGATTCATATTCAGCTTGTGATCCACTATGACCTCCAGATCCCTTTCTGCAGCACTCCTCCCTAGACAGTCATTTTCCATTTTGTATATGACTGTTCCTTGATAAGTGGAGTACTTTGCGTTTGTCAGTGAATTTCATCCTGTTTTCTTCAGACCACATCTCCAGTTTGTCCAGGTCATTTTGCATTTTAAATTTTATCCTCCAAAGAAGAACTGGACCCAGAACAGATTTCTTCAGGACCCTATCCTATATGCCCTTCTAGCTTAACTGTGAACCACTGATAGCTCTCTGGGAACAGTTTACCTTATGGTAACTCCATCTAGGCTGTATTTCCCTAGTTTATTTATTAAATATTGTCCACTCTGAATTGTCAGTAGGAGAGATTTTAGTACTAATTGATAAGCAATAGTGTCACCAGAACAGATGATATTCACCTAAGAATTTTGAAGGAAGTCATATATGAAACTGCAGAACTACTCACTGTAGTGCGTAACCTATTGCACATTGGAACAAAACTCTGTAGCAGATAACTGGAAGGTAGCTACTGTAATACCAGTTTTAGAAATGAGCCACAGAGATGATTATAAGCCAGTGAGCCTAGCCTCCGTACCAGGCAAATTAGTTGAAATTTAACTAAAGAACAGAATTATCAGACAGATTGATCAACACAATATGTACAGTTTTTGTAAAGGGTAATCATGCCTCACCAATCTATTAGAATTCTTTGTGGGAGTCAACAAGCATGTGGACAATAGTGATACAGTAGATATAGTGTACCTGGTCTTTCAGAAAGCCTTTGACAAGCTCCCACACCAAAGCCTCTTAAGCAAAGTAAGTAGTCTTGGGATAAGAGGGAAGGTCAACTCATGGATCAGTAACTGGTTAATAGATAGGAAACAAAGGGTAGGAATAAATGGTCAGTTTTCACAGTGAAGAGAGTTAAATAGCAAGGTCCCCTAAGTATTTGTCCTGGAACCAGTGATGCTCAATATATTAATTAACGATCTGGGAAAAGGAGCGAACAGTGAAGTGGCAAAGTTTGCAGATGATACAAAATTATTCAAGATGCTAGGTTCAAATTTGACTGCAAAGAGTTACAAAGGGTTTCTTATTAAGCTGAGTAAGTGGGCAACAAAATGGCAAATGAAATTAAACATTGATAAATGCAAAGTAATGCACATTGGAAAAAAATAATCCCAACTACCGGAGTACATAACAATGGGTTCTAAACTAGCTATGGACACTAAAGAAAGATCCTGGAGGCATTGTGAATTGTTCTCTGAAAACTTCAGCTCAATGCACAGCAGTGGTCAAAAAGGCTAACAGAATATTAGGAACTATTAGGAAAGGGATAGTAAATAATATAGAAAATATCATAATGCCACTGTATAGATTCTTGATATTCCCACACCTTGAATACTGTATCCAATTCTGATTATCCCATCTCCAAAAGCATATAATAGAACTGAGAGGTTCAGAAAAGGGCAACAAAGATGATCAAGGCTATGGAATAGCTTCCATATGAGAAGAAAGAAAAAAAAATAGGGATGTTATTTTCAAAAAGACACACTTAAAGAGAGATATGATAGAGGTCTATAAAATCATAAATGTGGAAAAAGCGAATACAGAAATGTGATTTACCCTTTTCTACAATACAAAAACCAGGGGCCATCCAATTAAATTAATAGGCAATGGGTTTAGTGCAAACAAAAGGAATTCCTTTTTCCC
This sequence comes from Dermatemys mawii, assembly GCA_007922305.1. Lineage (NCBI taxonomy): Eukaryota > Metazoa > Chordata > Testudines > Dermatemydidae > Dermatemys > Dermatemys mawii. Next base: position 79,998,712 of record ML677334.1, on the reverse strand, counting down.
ACAGCACATAATTTATCTGTGGAATTCTTTGCCATAGGAAGTTGTGATGGCCAAAAGTATAACTGATTAAAAAAACCTAAATACTTTCACGCAGGTTTGATCCGTCTGTGACTATTAGCAAACATGGTCAGAGATGCAACCCCCTGCTTCAGGGGATCCTAAGCTTTTGACTGCCAGAAGCTGGAGCAGAAGATGGGTAAAATACTCTAACTGCCCTGTTCTGCCCTCCCCACACACTCTGGAAGCCCTAGTACTGGCCACTGTTGGAAATAGTATATTGGGCTATATGGAGCATTGATCTGACCCAGTAGCTATAGGAATTAATTCCCATTGCCTATATCTTCTGGATCAATGGGGCCAGGTCCTCATCTGGTATAAATCAATACAAGTCAGTTGAAGTGAACAGATCTATACATATTTAAACCTTCTGAGAATCTGGCCCATGGTTTTATGGATGACGAAAGTTAATTTCTACATGAAAATATGAATTGAAAAGTAATTACAGGTTCAGAAAACATGTCTGAATTTGCAATTATATGAAATTCAGATAACTGGGGCTCCGATAATCAACTTGTACTCGGTATAGATTTGTATTGTTTTGCATATATATTATAAATATTATTAGTAAAAGCAGAAGATTCCAGTAAAAGCAGAAGGCCAGTTCCAGAAAACTATTCAAAATATTTATTAAATTCTCCTAAATTATCAGTAATATATTTATAAAACTGTAATTTCATTGTCACACAATGGAAGAATCTGCTGTAAAATAAAAATGTTGCTACAGGAAATAGAGTAAGAGTGCTTTTAAATGCTTTCCTCTTAATCCCATGGATTACAAAACAAATACTTTATTGTCACTAATATTTAATATCTTAGATGTGCCCAGAACCTTGTTACTTATTCATTCCCAACAGTTCTTTCATACAATTTAACTTCATGCACACACAGTAACAATATTCCAATTATTTTCTAGCTATACACAAATTTAAGCCTATTTCAGAAATGCAGGCATTACTATTTGCATAGCCCCTAAGCAATTTGTATTTGTACCTCCTTTGAATAAAGCTCTACAATTTGACTAAAAATAACAAAGTATTCCATATGAATTTTAGTTACTCAAACATACCCTGTGAAACTCCTTTGCCAAGCATTGCTTTAGTCCAGCTCATAGGCATTAAAAATATAGGTGTCTATTCCAAAATGGGATGGTCTTGTTTTTTAAATCATTGTGTCAGCCTGAAACCCTTTTTTAGAACTTATTTTTGATGTTGTCCCTAAAAATTGTTGTGGTTACATGAGATGTTAACTTTCTGAGCTGTAAGTGTTTTTGTATTTATGGCCAAAGTATATTGACAATTGACTATCAGGGATTCAGACCACTCTATTTAATAGAGTAAGAAAAGTTGGTTGTGTTAAGATTCCATAATAATTTGACTTCATGAATGAACAAAAAGAAGTGCCCGCATCAGGTTTGAAAACTGCAATAAAAATAAAAAAAAATAACAGCTGCAAAATCTAGCCAATACCATTGGAGGAATCTAGCTACTAAAGCTCATTAGTGCCAAGACATGGACATTTCTGAGATACCATCATTAGATTCCTACTATACTAATTGAAGGGTGTTAAATGGCTTCCAGGCAATTCACATGGCTATTATTAAAAATACTCAAGCAAACCAAAACCCTTTGACTTTCTAAAGTGATTCTTAGTCTTATTAAAAAATCTTGTCCTCAATTACTGCAATATAAAAAATGAAAAACCTAATTAGAAGGAAAACAAATTTCAAAATATTAAAATTTTCTGTGAAATTAGGGTTGCTAAATGTAATTGCCAAAAAAATGAACATCCTTATCCCGCCCCTGGTCTGTTCCTTTCCTGAGGCCCCACCTCTACCCCACCCCTTCTGAGGCCCTGCCCCCACCCACTCAATCCCACCTCCCTCTGTTGTTCACTCTGCCCATGCTCTGTTGCTCATTTTCACTGGTTTGAGAAAGGGGATTGGGGTGCAGGAGGGGTGAGGTCTGCGGCTGGGAGTGTGGGCTCTCTGGTGGGGTTGGGGATGAGGGGTTCAGAGTGAAGGAGGAGGTGCAGACTCTGGGAGGGAGTTGGGCGTGGGAGGGGGCTCAGGGCTGGGACAGGGGATGGGGGTGGGATAGGGCTGGGGGTGTGGGCTCTAGGCAGTGCTTACTTCAGGCAACTCCTGAAAAATGGATGGCATATCTCTGTAACCCCTAGGTGCAGGGACACCCTGGGAGGCTCTGTGTGCTGCCCTCCCTCACAGGTGCCACCCCCACAACTCTCATTGGCCACAGTTCCTGGCCAATGGGAGCTGCAGAGTTGGTGTTTTGGACAGAGCCAGTTTGTGGATCCTCCGTAGCTGCCCCTGTGCCTAAGGGCCACAGAAACATGCCAGCTGCTTCCAGGAGCTGTGCACAGCCACGGCAGGCGAGGTAGCCTTTTTCCTGCTGCAATGCTGACCAAATTTTTAAATGGCCTGGTCAGCATTGCTGATCAAGCCGCCAGGGTCCCTTTTCACCTGGGTGTTCTGGTCAAAAACTGGATACCTGGCAACACTGTTAAACAGATGTTCTACATTTTGACCATCTGTAATAGAAAGCCCTATGACACTCTGATCTTCAGCACTCTGGATACTTTCTAACCCAGTGTAAGCATTGGACTGGCTAGTGGGAACTGTGCCAGCCTAACAAACTGCAAAAGACATTGTGCTTCAGGCAGACACAATAGCTCCAAAAGTACAGCAGTTATCCTTCTCTGTAGAACATGGATCATGCATTCTCCTGATTCTGGTCAGCTTTGATGGGTGAGTGGTAAAAGGAATAACAGGAAGCATGACCGTGCTTACTCCCAATTGCCCATGATTTGAAATTGAAGTTGCAAGTGTTCTGCAACACTGTGGATCAAGCCCAAAAATGTAGTGTATATGTACGCATAGGTGGGCAAATTCTGTCCCCAGTCCACTTTCACAGTTATAGATGGAAGGCCCCAGATGTAGTGGAACTGGTGTGGCTCGAGTGTGCAGATAGGCAGTATTTAGAGAGCCTACACAGGATTAGAATATGCCCAGAGTTTTTCATAAAACAAACTGGAGAGCTTCTGTGGTGAACTGCTGCACACAACCATGTGGTTTTCCCAAGCCCTTGCCCCCAGGGCACATCTTTTCATTTCCAAACTCACAACACTGTCCCTTGTGAGGGTGTCTCCTAATCACAATAATTTTTCCATGTCTGTCTCAGAGAAAAGTTATAGATACCTATACAAGAGTTAAAGAGTTAGCTACTAATGAGCTAATAACACATACATTAAATTCTCAACCCATCTTGTACATTTCCATAAACCAATGTGTCAACTACCTAGAGTGAAGGGGTACCAGCACATCACTCTTCAGTGAGTCTTTACCACTCACTTACCTCAAATATCCCTTCTCCAGACAGGTTAGCAAGTCTCTAAGAGTCTTTCAGGATGTTTAATCTACCACTTTGATATTCTCAGCATCAGCTTTTCATTAGAGTTTGAGCTGTTCTCTTCCTTGACAATTCATCCTTTGAGCATTGATGATAAAAGATCAGTCAGATGGGAAATGCAAGAGACCACCTCAGCTGTCAATGTGTTGGGACTTTCTGGGATTACTTGTAGGTCCCTTCAATTACATCAAAATGTGCCCCCGGGGCTGTCTGGACTACATAAAACCTTGGATGCAGCTGTTCATTAATGGTCCTCTTTGGCCCCAAGTATTAGAGGTGTGATTCGTCAGGCATGCTCTATAACAGGAGTTAAGAGATGGGAAATCACAGGCCTTTTCGTCAAAATAATGCAGGGGAGCCCCGGTATAACACACCCCAGAATACTGCGAATCAGGATATAGCGCAATTATACCATGGCTCCCAAGTCAGCAGGCGCCTTTTTCTCTGTCACCGCCAGGCACAGGGGCCGGCTTCTCTCCTGTGCTGAGCAGCGGGGAGAGAAGCCGTGGCCCCACACCCACTGGGACAAGGGACTCCAGGGCTGCAGGTGCCGGTGTTCCCTGTCCCGCAGACGCGGGGGAAGCGGATTCCATAGAGAACCCTGGGGCTGCAGTCTGCAGCCCCGGAGTTCTCTGTCCCAGGCAGGTAGGGGCCGCAGCTTCTCTTCCCTGCTGGGCAGTGGGCAGAGAAGTACCTTGGCCCCTGCCTGCTGGAGACAGAGACCCTCCTATAAAGCGACACCGCATTTAGTACAGGGGTGGGCAAACTTTTTGGCCCGAGAACCACACTGAGGCTAAAAATTATGCGGCGGGCCAGGTAGGGAAGGCGCTGCCTCCCCAAACAGCCTGACCCCACCCCCATCCAACCTCCCCACCACTTCCTGCCCCCTGACTGCCCCCCCTTAGAACTCCCAACCCATCCAACCCCCCACCTGCTCCTTGTCCCCTGATCGCCCCCTCAGGAGACCCCCCTACCCTAACTGCCCCCCAGAACCCCCCCATCTAAAGCCCCCCCATTCTTTGTTCCCTGACTGCCTCCTCCTGAGACCCCACCACCATAATTAGCACCCCAAGGGACCCCCCCCTCAAGTCCCCCTGCTTTGTTCCCTGACTACCTCCTCCTGAGATCCCGCCACCCTAACTACCACCCCCCAGGAATCCACCACCTAATCACCCCCCTTATCTTACCATACTCAGCCAGCTGCTCCAGCCCCAGCATGGAGCCCCACTGCTTGCTGTGCTGGGCCCGGCCCCTGGCCAGGAGTGCAGAGCCCCGCAGCACACCACGCTGGGCCTGGCCAAGGGGCGGGGGGGGCACAGCTGACCCGTGTTCAGCCTGGCCCCCAGCCAAGGAGCGTGGGGCCCCGCGGCTCCCTGCAGTCGGCCCAGCTGCCGGTCAGGGAGCGCGGGGCCCCGCTGCATGCACATTGGGCCTGGCCAGGGAGGGCAGCACGCTCGTCCGGCCCCTGGGCCGGGCGTGCGGGGCCAGTGGCTCCGTGCCCCCAGCCCCAGCTCGCAGGCCGGATAAAAATGGCCGGCGGGCCACATGTGGCCCGCGGGCCATAGTTTGCCCACCCTTGATTTAGCGTGATGGGATTTCTTGGATCCCATTTGTCACGTTATAGCGGGGCTCCACTGTATTTCTGCTTCCACTTTTGATTTTCTTTCATCTTCTGTATGGTTTCATTGTTATGACATTTCACCAAGTTGTCAATAATTGGTAAATTTGATCCAATTCTTCTTCCCATTAACAGCTGATCTGGAGAAAAGCCATTCTCCAGAAGTGTACTTTGGTAAAATACTAATGCTCTTTTCAAATCATCCCAAGTGTCCAGAGTCTCTCAGATTGTTCTATCCACAAAGACCTATCCACATTTCCATTTGATTGGGGGTAGTTTGGACTTGATGTTTTGTAATGAAATTCTCAATCTATGGCAAATTGCCTATAATTCTGCACTAGAAAACTGTGACCCATTATCTCTAAAGATTTCATGTAGAATTCCATATCTGGAGAAGATTCCCTTCATGCTGCCCATCACTGACTTACTATTACTATTGTGGTGTGTGAAAATTTCTGAATACAAAGAATAATAAATGGTGACTATTATATAATCCTTTGATTGCCAGGTAAATAAGTCGGTGCCGATTTTCTCATAAGGCCTTTATGGAACTGGAGGAGGTCTCAGTGGCTCTGCTTGTTGGCATGGCTTTTATTTCAAGCATGAAAAGCAGTTTTGTACCACATGTGTGATGTCATGATTGAGCTGTGGCCAATACAGCACCTCTTGTTCTTGTTGTTTGCACTTATCAATTCCTAAATGATACTGGTGGGCTTCTATAGCAATTCTTTTCTGCAGCTTTTTGAAAAATGATTATTTTCCTTACATTTACGACTGTTTCCCAAAGGCAACACACTGTTTGGAGCCAGGCTGTGATCCACACCTTCCAGATGACCATCTGTACCCAGCCTTCCCCCAGCAGTGGTTTTCATTGATTTTACCTATTCTTGCTATATTCTTTTGTACTTAGTAAATGGAATGGTGAATTCAACTCTTTGGCTTGCTCTTTCAGTTTCTGCTGCCCTGCATATCTGAAGAGCTTTTCCTAAATTTAAGTCTCCTTCACAGAGCGGTCTCTTAACACATTGTCTTTTATGCCACAAATGATTCTGTCTCTGACCAGAAACTGTCAGCTCATCAAAGACACAGGTTTCGTTGTTTTTTTTTTTTTTTTTTAATTCTGTGACATATGGCTTTATGGTATTAGTGTTTTGCATGAATATAAAAGAATATGCGTCTCTCTCAAAGGTTTCATTCCTCTCTGCCATGCGATATTCCTCAATTTATTCAGTATTTTATTTACCTTCATGCTTTTGCCAACTTCAAATAAAGTTGTTATATATATCCAATGCTTCTTCCCCAAAAACATGCAAAGAGATATATGATTTTTCATGATCATTTTTCTCCTCAGCCCCTATGGCAGCTAAGTACAATTCAAATCTCTGTCTGATTTTTTTTCCAGTTCTCTGCAACATTGCCTGATAATTGCAGACCTGAAGGAGGTTGTAACACATCCATTTTTGGCTCCCCCCACATCCCCCTGGTCATAAATATAAAGGGAAGGCTAACAACCTTTATGTATGCAGTAATATAAAATCCTTTCTGGCCAGAGGCCCTCTTGGCCAGAGGTACAGAATCATTTACCTGAAAGGGGTTAAGAAGCTCAAATAACCAAGTTGGCACCAGACCAGAAGGATCAACGGAGAAAGAAAATACTTTCAAATCTGGGGTAGGGGGGAAGTTTTTGTATGTCTCTGTGTGTTCTTTCAGAGCCAGAGAAGGACCAGGCAGGAAAATCCGTCTCCTAAAACCCTACCCTGAAATAAGCATCTAGGATTACAAAAATAGTAAATAAACCAAGGAAAGGCATTAGATTATCTTTTGTTTTATCTTGTGAATTTTCCCTATGCTAAGAAGGAGTTTTATTCCTGTTTTCTGTAACTCTGAGGCTAAGCCTGGAGAAGGATCCCCTATGTTTAAATCTTTTATTACCCTGTACTTTACCTTCCATCCTGAGTTTACAGAGGTGATTCTTTTACTTTTTTTTTCTAAATAGACTTCTTCTTTTAAGAACCTGATTGATTTTCAGTGTCCTAAAAACCCAGGGGTTTGGTCTGTGGTCACCTGTACAAACTGATGAGGATATTGTTTTCAGGATGAAGAATATCTTATTGTCCTTAAATAAAACCATAGTACTGCCACATCTTGAATACTGCATACAGATGTGTTCTCCTCATCTCAAAAAAGAAAAGAAATACTGGCATTAGAAAAGGTCCAGAGAAGGGCCACTAAAATGATTAGGGATTTGGAAAAGGCCCCATATGAGGAGACATTAAAGAGGCTAGGACTTTTCAGCTTGGAAAGAGGAGATTAAATGGCTATATGATAAAGGTATATAAAATCATGAGTGGTGTGGAAAAAGTGAATAAGGAAAAGTTATTTACTTGTTCTCATAATAGAAGAACTAGAGGCCACCAAATGAAACTAACGGGTAGCAGGTTTAAAACAAATAAAAGGAAGTTCTTCACACAGTGCACAGTCAATCTGTGGAACTCCTTGCCTGAGGAGGCTGTGAAAGCTAGGAATATAAGAGGGTTTAAAAGAGAATTGGATACATTCATGGAGGTTAAGTCCATTAATGGCTATGGGATATGAAATGGCTATAGACTTAAGTCCATTATTGGCTATCCGGGTAAGGAATGGTGTCCCTAGCCTCTGTTTGTCAGAAGGTGATGATGGATGGCAGGAGAGAGATCACTTGATCATTACCTGTTAGGTTCACTCACTCCAGGGCACCTGGCATTGGGCACTGGATGGACCTTTGGTCTGACTCAGTACGGCCATTCTTATGTTCTTATGTCTTAAAGATGATTGAGTAAAATTATACAGAGGGAATTCATAACTTCACATAGATATATCATTAACACATGCATTTACAATGATATTAATAACCAGTGTGTTATTAGCTTTCAGGAGACCTCAGAGTCTGTATTCTGCACAAATATAATTGCAGTAGTGTGTAGGATATGAATACAGGGGTGCCCATAGTGACATATGTACCTATGGGTATCTGTGACAGGGTGCTAAGCAGAAAACTGCTTAGCCAACCCTCTGTCATTCTAGCTTCAATTAAGGAGATGGATTGGAACTGGGTGGAACACCTGGCCCTGACTGGGGGAAGCTGGAACAGCTGCTGCCTATTCAGGCTGGGGCTGGATAAAAGCCACAGGGGAAGGTAGCCAAGGGGCAGCTGGAAAGGAGGAGGAGCTGGAAAAAGGGGAAGCTGTACAGGGGAAAGGCAGTAAGGGGAAGCAGGGAGAAATAGCTTGCCCCCTACCTCTTGCTGGTAGACTGTAAAAAGGAGACTATGTCTATGGTGGAAAGGTGGTGGGAACACTCCTTGTAAATAAAAACACCAGGTGAGCACTGCAACAAAGCCTCTGAGTGACTTTCTCAACCCAGCAGGAGCAAGGAGGGCCCTGCAGGAACCCTGTTACAGGAGGCAATCATCATTTCCCAGTTTTGCTTCAGGTGCATACTTTTTTCTGCATCTCTATTTACGTGCAGCATGTCTTTCACTGCAGTCCTCAGGAGAGAGAGAGAGAGAGAGAGAGAGAGAGTAAAAGCATATCTACAACCCTATGGTCTAGAAAATAGAATTCCTTGTTTTCTGTCATTAGGTATAATGAGAAACCATGCATAATTACAAGGTCATTCTTCTACAATCTCTCTGAATAATAAAATATGAGTAAATGTGCTGCTCTGAGCCTCATTTAGAGAGCAGGAGAATAATTCCTATTCAAATGTCCATTATATTGTGAGTGAAAAGTGTTGTGTAATATTGCAGGAGATAGAGAGCTGATGGAAAGGACACTAATATTTAATCTGAAGGGACTTGGTAACCTAATTAGACTAATTAGAGAAGTCTGGGACGAGCAATGAATGTTCCATGCCATTGTTCCAGACAAGTGTCTGCCCCTAGGAGACTTCAAACTAAATATATGTGTTTTCATTGTATTATGTTGGGGCATGTTATAAAGGGGCCAATTTTCAAGTAATCACAATATTTTAAGTATGGAAAAATGCATTACCATGTATTTTTAAAAATCTTTTATGAATATAATGAAAATATTTTTCCATATTGCAGAAGAAAAGTGAGCTGCTGAGACAAGATATGCATAGAGCATTCTGTCCTGAACCAAAAATGGAAAAACTCAACCTGTTTGTAGAGAGGCAAATGAGAAAGACGAAGGAATGCAGATGAGAAATTACTTAGAGCTTAGGGTTTCTAGGCAACACATCAGCTTTCTAGAGCTGACAGAGGAGCAAGAGTTCCAACAATATAGATCTGACAAATGAAAAAAAGCCAACATTTCAGTGAAAATCTGGAAGGGGATTTAAGGGGTCAGAGAAAGCAATGCCATTGTAATAATACCAGTGATATACCAGGTCAGTGATAATAATAATAATAATAATAATTATAATAATACCAGTGATATACCAAGTTAGAATTTCTAATCTTAATACAAGTGTTACCAAATCATGATATTTGGTGTTTTCCTTGAAGCCCCAGCTCCCAGAGGTTGTGTTATTTTATTAGCTTTTCATTTTTAATAAAATCCTCACCCTTGTGTTTGTGGAGAAAAGCGTGAGAATGGGATCCAAGTGCACGCAGAACATTCACAACCCAGAAAGCAAAGAAAAAGAACGCTCAATTTTTTTAAGCCCTTGATTTATACACCAATATCATGGTGGGGCTGACTCATGATTTTGGAGCACCTGAGGTTAGCAATCCTGTAACTCCCTTCCAGAGAACAACTGGAGGCAACACTTGTTTCTGGCAGTCAGTCTCCTCCCAATACTTACCCAAGCTTCTTATTATCATATGCTGATAAATGCCCCCTCCCGACTCCCCATTTCCAAGTGAGAGTGAGAGATCAGACTCACTGAGGATCTGGGAAGGAAGGAGCAGGCTCAGCTGCCCAGGAGCCCTTCTTCCCCCCTACTCTGACGTAGGTAGAGAATGGGCAAAAGGGGTGGAAAAGTTTTTCCACCTGTAGTTTTAACTGCAAATAGAGCAGTACTCTGACAAAGATCTGGCACTTATAGGAATGGTGTAGTTTCCCAAACAATGATATATCAAGGACTTGATTAAAAAAACTCCATTACAGTTATTGCTCATGCCAGTGATGCTCACTTCTCTAATTCAAATAGTTTCTGGAGACAATTCTTATTCACCGTGTGTGAAGCTCAACGTACAGAGAAGGCAGTATTGTCACAAAGCGGCATACACAGTGAAAAGATGTATAAAGATAAAGTATCAGAAAAAATGCTGAAGAAAGAGGGCTACACCTTACACAAAGCAATACAAGGACAAAACAAAGGGATGCTGATATTGTTGTGCAGAGTCAACATTCACACAGCCAGAAGAAAATATATATTTTCTAGAGAGTATAAACTTATGTTCAGGGTATATGTCTTGTTTAGGAATCCTTAAATATAAGGTCTTGTCTATGACCATTTCCTTCATGAGGCAATTAGAAGCAGCCTTTATCAAGAGAGTGATAACAAGTTTGATGGCTTTGAAAATGGATGCAGCCTATAGCTTTGCTGAAAACATCAACATTTTGATATTTAAAAGTAGCTTAACTTTTAAAATGTTTATTTAAAGAAATGTGTGGTGCAAGGCACATTGGTACTACCAACAAAAACATATGCCACTGACAACTAATACAAAAATACACCCCAGGGTGCGGCAAAAATAAAAGGGAACAGAATCTGTCGTACAATTCTAAGAAGTGCAAATAAAAGTTTTAAAATGAATCCTGGCTATCATGTAAATTAATTTAGGTCCCTTGGCCATAAACAGCTCACAATGGCCCTGCAGATATATGCTACTATTAAAGAAGTTAAGAGTACCGTCCTCTTTGGCACAATCACAGCTGCAAAATCAAGACTTCTAGAACTGTTTGATAAAGGGACAGAGAAGAGACACAAGAATGATTAAAGGATGAGAAAACATGCCTTATAGTGATAGACTGAAGGAGCTCAAGCTATTTAACAAAAAGTAGGGTAAGGGTGACTTGATTGCAATCTGTAAACCTACACGGGAACACATTTAATTATGGGCTCTTCAATCTAGCAGACAGAGGTAAAACAAGACCTAATGGCAGGAAGTTAAAGCTAGACAAATTCAGACTGGAAATAAATTTTCACAGTGAGGAAGATTAACCACTGAATCATCATTGGCCATTTTAAAATCAAGATTAGCTGTTCTGGCTGAAAATTTTCACCCAGCTCAACATGTAACTGACCCAGAATCAGACCCACACCTAATGAGAAACAGATTTCTTCAAACTTTGTAGAAGTATCAGAAGTACTAGTTCCAGCAACATTTGTCTTCTTCCAGCATCCTGGATCTATCATACTCATAGACCAGAGGAACATGGCTCCATATATGAGGGGACCAGACAAGAGGATAAATAAAACTCATGCTTACAATAAAATAATAAAATTTTAAATTTTAAACCAGATTTTGTATTTACATATTGCTAGTTCTTTAATTTTAGCTTTTTTATAGTCTTGAAATCACTAAAGAGGATATTTTGCACTTGTTTCTTATCTGGTAATAGAATTTAAAATTTTTACAATTTTTTTTTTCTACTGAAAAAATTCAGATTTAATCTCTACCAAAAAATAATAATACTGAGGCTCATCCCCATCTGTGTGTGAGAATACTACGAGATGAAACACAAAACTGATAAGTAAATAATAGAGCTGGTTGGGAATCTTCTGTCAAAGATTTTTAATGGAAAATGTAGTTTCTCCATAACCAAATCTTTCTGCATGAAAATTTCATTTTTGCCAGATTTTCAATTTTCTGTTGACCCAAATCAAAACATTTTGGTTTGTCAAATCAAATTGAAATGTGTCAGTTGAGCACTAATCTGTGTCCACCTGAACTTCCACAGTGCTCCATGGGAACTGTAGGTAAGACCATAAGAATGGCCATACTGGGTCCACCAAAAGTCCATACTATTCTGTTTTCTGACAGTGGCCAATGCCATGTGCTTCAGAGGGAGTGAATGGAACAGAACAGTTTATCAACTGATCAGTGGAACAGGCCAATGTATCAGTTTACCAAGTGATCCATACCCTGTCATCCCAGCTTCTAGCAATGCAAGGTTTAGGATCACCTCGCACATAAGGCTGTGTTCCTGATCAGTTTGGCTAATAGTTGTTGATGCACTTTTTGAGTTCAGGTTCTTCATCTCCCGATTTGTTTCTATAAGCTAGGCTTGTGGATCAGGATACCTCCCTTATGATGCACCAGTTTTTCCTCTTGCTAAATTGCCATAGTGTGTAGTGGGAGCTGTTGCCTGGTTTTGGGATCAGACTCATGTTGCAGAAGGAAAACATGGGGCATTTGAACTACAATTCCTATGAGTCTCCACAGAACTCAGGAGGAGACAGATTAATGTCAACCCAGCCAAACCAAAAATGTTTTGAGTTAGGAATGTGTGATTGAAAACATGTCAAAACAAAAAGTATCTATATTCCTAAATCAACATTTTTCAGAACTTTTCATTCTATTTAAAAATTAGATATTTCAACTTTGCATTCCAATTCAGGATGAAAACAAATGTCAAAATATGACACTTTTGCATGGGACAGACATTTGATTTTCAGCCAGCTCTCATAAGTATCCCTTGGTATATTTTCACCCAACTCCATTTACCAATATATTGAACTTCACACGTTACAAAAGCTAAAATGCTTTGTCCAAATTACACTCCTACATCAAGGTTTGCTATTTGAGTAAATGTCAAATCACTTCAGTGCTAATGGAAAGTACCAGCCCTTAATACTTTTGCCCTGGGTATATTTTTTTTTCACAGTAAGTTTGTTACTATATTGAAAGTCGAAACTTTTTATTGTTAAGAAATTTTATTTTGAAGTAACAGATTTTATGGCTTTTTTAAAAAGTTATGCAAATGTTTAACTTGAGCAGTACCGTTGAAATCAGTGGGACTATTCAGGTTAGTAAAATTATATATCCGCTTCATAGTTTGCCATACCAAGGCCTTAATTTCCAGTACATTGTATTTAGCCTATATCAATTGTGTTAAGTTCAAATATGGCATTTTACCAGTAGTGGCATGTAAAACAAACAAACAAAAAACCCATCAACCAGACAACAAAAACCAAAACCAAACAAACATCAACCCTACTGCACTTAGAATTTAGTTCACTATCAATTTTAATCTGAAGTAGTAAGAACTTTCAAATTAGTTTACAAATTCTCATTGACTTAAATCAATACAATTTTTTAAAGAGTCAAGTGATTTAAATCATTGATTTAAGTTGCTCCACCCTGCCAACGAGTACTCCACTTTGAAAAAAGGTTCTTTCCCAGGAGGTAAGTCCTAAGTCCTTGTGTAGGCAAAACTCTCCTTGCCAGATCCTTGAATTCATTGGCTGAAGATCTGTCCCTCTGTATTAAATGGATGTTGTGCATGTTTAAAGACTGAGGGATAAGGACAGTGATTATTTAAAATTATGTCACACAGTGCAGTTTTCTAGTTATCAAAATATAAGACAAATGTCTTTCTGAAATAAATTTATTTAAATTAGAAAATAGATTAAGAAAAAAGATAGATGGGGAGATGATATTGCAAAATTACCCATTACCTTGGTAGTTACTGTCTGACATGAAATAGGGAAGGTGTCTGTTTTGTCTAATGATAATGTCCTGTGTTTAATACTACTGACTCCCGTTATAGAGAACACAAAATCTCATGCTATTTCTACTTTAGTTTTGTTTCTTTAGTAACTACAAGAGCTTCAGTTTGTTGAAAGGGTATTACAAACATTTTTCCATGGATTTCTATTAGGGTGACCAGATAGCAAATTGAAAAATCGGGATGGGGGTGAGGGTAATAGGTACCTATATAAGAAAAAGCCCTGAATATCAGGACTGTCCCTATAAAACTGGGACATCTGGTCACCCTCGTTACTATAATTTGATACATGCAACAATATAAAAGATTAAATCTGAGGAAGATTTGAGAACCTGGTTGCATAGCTAGTTATGTAAATAAGAAGGTGAAAATAGGTGGACTTTTGCCCACATTAAAAATTCTGTAAATGTCACAAAAGGAAAGCAGGGCTTCAGAATGGCCAAACAGCAATAAGGTATGTCTGAAAGAAAAGTTAAAGAACAGAACTTCCAATTAAAAAAAGAGTAGAACTTGTTAGAATCTTGAGCGAAACAGGTTAGAATCTTGAGCGATTCAGACATGGCAGAATAGGCAAATATATTCTGAAGGATGAAAAAAGTCTATTTTATTAGAGTAGATGGATTACATTGGTAGAGTTTACATCAAAAGTGTAGACTTAGCTTTTAGGTTTCATGCATAATCTGACAAAGTTCTTCTTCAAAAGCATTTATTTCATCTTATTTTATTATACCACTACAGAATCACATGTTCTTTCATGGAGCATACATGATGGTTGAAAGGTGTCTCAAATTGACATTTAGCATAATAAAAAATCTAGTGTAACTGATTGTAACTAAACTACTGTCCAGTAATATTGATTTAAGTGATTTCTCTCTATGTGCAGACTAGAACAGTGATTCACACCTACTCAATATTCCAGGTCACTAACCAGGCCACTATCTGTTTCCCCTGGCTGCTTCCTGCCATGTTTCTCATTGCTCCGGTGTGGGCACCTTAGCTGTCTCTGCATTCCCTGGGCTGTGCTGTCCCCAGCACCTCTGTAGCTAGCCTGGCATCTGCTGGGCTGCAGTGTCTCCAGCTCCCACAGCCTCTTGCTTCAAAGGATCCTCGGTTGGCACTAGCAGCATGCATCCTTCCTCTCCACGAATCAGCCTCAACTGAGCTGAACTGCTCCCTTTTATATTAGTTCATTTGGAGCATGCCCAGTAGAACTGAAGGGATGTGGTTTCCTCAGCCCACAACGTAGGGTCAACCCTTCCCAGTCCAGTGTGGGGTGAATGTTCCCCAACACTCTCCTGTATTGGCATGCATTTTCTGCACAGTGTGGGGAATGGTTGAGCCTCGTCTTACTGCTCACCGGAACGGGGCATATGCTACTTAAACACTATTAATTAATGTGTGTGACAATTCTGAAAATGTTCACTTAGTAGGTTAGAATTCTGACCAGTTTGTAGAATAAGATACTGTGCTCTTTTTGCATAATTTCCAGTGACTACAATGTAAATGTATAATGAAAATATTTTCATTTAATAACAACTCAATTTAAATTAGTTTTTCCCTTTAAAACCAGTTAGAAAATGAGTCAACCCAATTAGAATAAGAAATTCAAATTAGCAAGAGAAATCAATACACAATGTGCCATCTGAAATAATACCAAGGAACAAATGACTAGTACAGTAAGAAATGATGGCTAACACTTTAAAATAATGATCATAGTTAATTAATGCTGAATGGAAGTGCTTCAGAAATACTTATGGCATTCGCAATAGTACCAAATGGGTTCATCATTCCTTTTTGGAAGCTAATGTTAAGCCTGTGAATTAGCACCATTATGTACAGTATGATGTAGCTCTTTTCCTCATTTCATATCGATGTTGTCATTCATAACTTCAGTCCTGAAATGTTGAACTCAGGGAGAATGAGGAAAACTAGATTAGTGATGAGCATTTGCATATAAATTCTGTGGCCGTAATCTTGCCAGATTGCAAAATACAGTTTCCGCAGTCATTGTTCTGAGGTGCCAGAATTAAAATATAGAATTCTGTATTCCAGTCAGTTCCACTGATGCCTCGGTTCATGTTGTACAATATATTGGGTAGATTTGTGCTTTGGAGCAAGTCTCTTTAGTCACTCTTGTGAGGATTAATACATCTATTACCCATGTGGATAATAAACTGTGGCCTTTAATGTTTTTGATCCAATTTATAGCTGTGCTCGGGCTCTTACTTGGCCTTCCACCTTGGAACCACACCCTGACATGATGTGTATATTCAGCTAGCTACCAAGGTCATTGCCAGACAAAGATAAAAGAGCTCTACTTTTTGCAAGAGGTTTTAACCTCAGGTGCCGAGGTAAAGTATCTATTGAATATTAATATACTGCTTACCTAAATTCCCATTTTGAACTGAACTGCCTGCCAGTCCCCAAATGGTCATCTAGTACCACTGTGTTCAATGAAACAACTTCTAACATCTCTCTCACCAGAGGTGGCTGCATTTCAGCAATGGGTGAAGTACCCTAGATTAAAAGTAAAATTTTCAAAAGTTATTTAGGAGCCTAAGTCTCATTTAACATCAATCAGTCTTAAGATGATCAAGTAGTGCTGGGCAGGAAATTGTTTTCTTGTCCTGCAAAACTTTGATATTTCAATTTTTTTCCCATTCCGCATCAGGCTGACACTGAGCCCTTGTGAAGAAAAAAAAAAGGCACACTGCAGAATAACTGACAGCCCAGTGATTAGGGTGGGTTTCACTCACTGTCTCTCGTTGCATCTGTGTCACTGTGAAGAAATAATTAAATATTCCCTAGGACACAGAGAGATTGACTACATAGCCCAGTGGTTAAAGCACTCACATGGGAGATCAAGATTTAAGTCCCTGCTCTAATTAATATTCCATCATTTCAATGTAATATATTATATTCTGTACATCCATAGCCCAGGCATGGGTAATAGTCTGTCCACTGTCACTCACCCATGGCATAAATAGTTAAAGCCGTGCAAGTCTGAACAAAAACACAATACTCTATTTAAAATCTATATGGCTTTTAAAGTGTGTTTTCCTTGAAAAATGTATATAAAGCTATGAAGAGAGAGTAATTACATACAAAGGTGAAATCTCCAAAGGGAACAGAGATAGATACATTGTTATTGTTGTAAGCTTAACGATATACTTTGCTTTCCCTGACTGAACTAACTTTCCAACAAAAAAGCTCAGTCTCCAAATACAAACATAAAATATTGGCAGCTTTCAAACTTGTTTTTCATGCTGAGCCTAATGGGCAAATGGCAGGGAGTTTGTAAGCTTCTTCCAAGTAAGCCTTAGAGGGACAACTTAGCTTCTGAATCTCTGTCAAACAGCTTGCTGCAGCTTTGGGGTTTTTCTTCCTTATATCTATTGTACTTTCTTCTGCATGTTCTTTTTAGTAAACAAGTAAAGACTATCAGCAAAATGACTGGGATAATTAGATTTAATTTATCACTCAAGAGCGATATTCAAACATAGAATAGGAACACAGAGATGGGGTCTCCCTTATCCTCATCTCTCTCTTCTGATCATCATCTGTTTTAGGCAGAAAGTGACAAAACAGCTCCATAGCTTTCGGACACGGAAAACGTTTTTTTCCTTCTGTCATTACAGCACATTTATTTGCCTTTCGAGGGGGGATTACAATGACCTCTTCAATTTTGTCATCATATCAGCTTCTGCTAAACAGTTGGCTTCTGAACAGGAACCAGCAAAACTGATGGTTTGGTAGCAAGGTGACAGATTATGCAGTTATCTTTCATAACTGGAAACCTGATTTCAGATTTAAATTTTCTTTTTAGGTCTACGATCCAAACCCAAACTACTTTAGAGGGGATCATAGTTCAAGATGGTTTGACTGCCAGCTGCACTTCTACCTGAAAATATGTGGTTATCACAGAATATGGGAAGATTTTCTTCTATTCACCTGTTAACTCATATGAAATACATGATATATTCTTATTGTTGGATCTTTAGATTAAACACCATTCACTGACAGTAGGCTGAGTTTGAATAGCTATTGTATGATTAATTCTCCACCCCTATTCCCAGATATAGTTACACCTGTGGTAGATAAGTTTGTGATCATTATGGCTGGTTGGGAAGTTTTCATCAGAAAATCCCAATTCTTCAAGTGTGAAAAAAAGAGCACCCTATGTCAGATGAAGCAGTAGAATGGTTGTTAAGATTGCCCTTCAATCATGGGGGAGTGAAGGTTCAAATCCCTGTTCTGACTCAGGCATAGCCGGGTGTTGAATTTAGCTCTTCCCAGCTAAAAGCCCTAACCAGTAAACCAGTTTTTGTTGTGCTATAGAATAAAAACAAATGTTGAAACCTTTAAATTTTTCACAGAAAAAGAATTCTAGTTTTCCAAAAAGCATTGGTGATAACCAGAAAGCATACCTTGGATCTCAACATTTCCTTTCATAATCCTGAACTGTTTTAAAGCATGCAGTAAGCTTTGAAACCTTTGCATGAAAGCTATCTACAGTTTGTTCCAATGCTGAGATATACTAGTTGCAGATTAATTTGCACTGTCAAAGACATATTCCAATACTATCTCAAAACCTTCAAAAGACTGTTTTGTCTGGAAGCTACTCTGTGTACAAAATATTCATTTGTGCTCCTTCATTTATCAATGCATATTTTCTCTGTATGCATTATTGTCACAGGTAAAGGAGAGACAAATGAAGGAGAACAGAATGTGAAATCATAAACTCAGACAAAGTTATTGCTGTTTTTATTACAGTAGCACCAGGTAGCTCACTGTGCTGGGTGCTGTACAAATGCATAAAAATAAACATGAAGGAGGAGGAAATGTACAAAGCTAGCTTTAAATACTGGAGATCCCTGGATGTCAGGGAAATAGATAGTTGATATGCCAATGAGATGGTTAAAAAAAATGGGTTGTGTATGAAGTACCGTCAGCATCATATGACTTTCAGGTGAGAGATGTGAACATTTTGAGGTATCATAATGGTCCAATATGTCAATTCTATACAGTATTTTTACAGTATAAAATAATCAAAGCCTAAAGGATTGTGCTATACAAGTAATAATGTATTTTAAAATGTGATTAAATATAAGAAAAATTGTCAGTCTCTGACAGATTGTTCCATCTTTTATTAATTTAAGATAATAATGGATTTAATGAAAATCATATCATTTATGGTGAATTAAATTTTAGCTCCAACACTGGTCTTTTTAAGACTTCTGTAGGTTATTTCTCTCTGGTATTTTCTTTGAACTAATCAATCTAGTACTGAAATTCCAAATAGCTTTGCAGTTTAAAAAACAGCTTCAGATTAACATCATTCCAGGCCATCTGTTCTAGATGAAATAAATTGGAGATAATAGCATTTCAAACTCGAAACATAACCTAATACTTACTTAAAAATTAAATTGGAAACTCCACATTTCCACGTGAGCTGTCTCAAAAGAGACACAACTCAAAACTTCACTGACAAAATAGTTCATCTTTCCAGTATTTTCCATTCTTCCATTAAACAGAAACAGTCACTTGTGTCCAAATTACTCCCAGCATAAGCAGTTACAATCTTGCTTTCAGTAAATATCCTCCTAACATGTCCTAGGATTTATTTCAAAACATGGATGATGGGATTTTTGCTTGATAAGATGTTCAGTGTTAGAGGATGTATAATTCTCGCCTTTCTGACTTTTAGGGACAATGCCCATGTCAAATCATAATTTGCATTGAAACTGCATTGTTGTCATGGGTGGCAGTAGACATCATGGAGCTTCTGTTGTGCTGAGCATTTCATGGAGCACAATTTCCCCTAATCATGGCTGCCAGCTCTCCTACTAAACTTAGTCTGCCTATCATGGCAACTAGCAGACAGACCTAGATCTCTCAGTGTCAGTGGGGAACCTGCACAGCTTTTGCTGCTATGAACTGCACATGAAACATTCGTCAGACTGGACCCTGGAACGCATCTCCTTACCAAATGATAGACTCATGATCTTGAACCTTCATACTCAATGTAGATTTGCTGTTTGGAGCTTACTCACTCTGAAAATCATTGGTGCTTTTACAGTCTTATCGTGTGACTTGAACCAATACAGCATTTTTGTGGCTGGGTTCTCTGAGACCTTTTGGAGTAGTGCCAGTGACATGGTTATTAATAACTATCATACATAGCCATGCTCTAACGGTGAGGGTGTCTCATGGTGGTCTCAGCAGTGTTGCCTCGGCCTTGTTAAGCTTCGCTCATAAAGCCCTCATAATCTGGTCTTCCATTCCCAAACATATCATGATGGCAAGACTTTCTCATAGTCATTGCAACATCATCATCATCATCGCTGCTTACCTCAGCAATGAGGAGGCTATTGAACAATATGGATGAGCCATGTAAAACATCATCATCAGAATATCCACTCACATCATTTTCACTGTGCTAAGCAATGCCGATGCCAATGCCATGCTGGGAGCTGATGTTAGAACAACTTGGCTGGAAAGCACTGGGCATTTCTTTCTGCATGGAACCACAAGTGATAATGGTGAGCTACTGCTCCAGCTTTTTGCTACAAGCGGACTCCATGTTTCTAACACCAATTTCCAATGGAACAAGATACATGCATTAACTTGGAATCCGAATGATGTAAGGCACTAGATCATATTCTTATAGCTAATTGTCAGAGTCTCTGAATATACCACTGTCAGGTGTTCATGGTGCTGAAAATGGCAATACTGTCCACACGTTGTGTGTGGTCATGGTGAAACTGAAGTTGAAGGTAACTCAAACCAAGCCTTCCATTGGTTCCTTATACGTATAGCACATGATTGAGGCTGCTGTCAAAATGGAATACCTGGCTGAAATCTGCAAATGATTTGACACTGTAGTTCTGGCAGATGAAAACTTTGAACACTAGCAAATCAACAATAGGCAGGACTATTTCTTGTTTTCTATTATGGATGCTGCCAATGAAGTGCTGGTGAAAAGGTGTCACAGCCCTAAACATCAATGGATCAGTCAACAGACTCTGGACTTCAGGGAAAATGACATTTGGCTCACTTAAAAGGGAACAACCAAGAATACTGACATTTCAGTGCCTTGCATATCATAGCTTTAAAGTAAAACCATGAAATTTTTCAATCAATGGAAACGGCACTGGCCAGAAATGACTACAGCACTATTTATGAAGAATTGTGCACCTTAAAAGTCAGTCCACTGAACAAATCGTTGCACATATTGGAAGAGAAGGTTAAAGGACTAGAGACCCAAGTAATAACCCTGCTTTGCATTAGAGAAAATGAAGACTTTCTGGATAGAAGCCAGTGTTTGATATTGCAGACACAGCATGCTGAATAATCAGAGAGGACAGTGCAGAACAGGGAAGAAAATTGCAACATGTGACCTCCAGAAGAAGAAAGAGGAGAACTTATGTACCTCCAGTGCAGATAGAGGTAAAAAACTGTTTTCAGGCTCTCTGCACAGGTGAGAATGGTGTGCAGGGTCATCTATGGGAAGGGATCAGAAGAAGACCCCATTGACTTGAGGGCACAGGGTCCATTGTCCTAGGACAGGGGTCCCACCACTCCCAAGAGGAGGAGATGGGTGGTTGTGGTTGGGGATTCCCTCCAAAGGGGGACAGATCATCCATCTGCCGTCCAGACCAGGAAACTTGATAAGTGTGCTGTTTGTCAGGAGGTGACAGAGTGTCTGCTGATTCATAGATTCATAGTCTTTAAGATCAGAAGGGACCATTACGATCATCTAGTCTGACCTCCTGCACAATGCAGGCTACAGAATCTCACCCACCCATTCCTGCAATAAACCTCTCACCTATGTCTGAGATATTGAAGTCCTCAAATCATGGTTTAAAGACTTCAAGGTGCAGAGAATCCTCCAGCAAGTGATCCTGGCCCCACACTGCAGAGGAAGGTGAAAAACCCCCAGGGCCTCTGCCAATCTGCCCTGGAGGAAAATTCGTTCCCGACACCAAATATGATGATCAGCTAAACCCTGCGCATGTGGGCAAGACTCACCGGCCAGACACCCAGGAAAGAATTCTCTGTAGTACCTTAGATCCCACCCCATCTAACGTCCCATCACAGATCCCACCTCACCTAACATCGCATCACAGATCCCACCTCACCTAACATCACATCACAGACCATTGGTCATATTTACCGCTAATAGTCAAAGATCAATTAATTACCAAAATTAGGCTATCTCATCATACCATCTCCTCCATAAACTCATCAAGCTTAGTCTTGAAGCCAGATAGGTCTTTCATTTCAATATTTCAGTTTATTCCAGTAATTAAGTCTTCATCCAATGCCCTTGGTGTTTTAATGATGCAAGTTAAAATGTATTATATCAAAATTATACAAAAGTAAAGACACTGGAAAGCTGGATCCTGTTTAGTGTTAAACCACCCCACTCTCAGACTCAACTAATTTTGTTTGAGCAGCATTATTGAAGCTTTACACTGTGCTGGGCAAGATAAAACAAACTTGTCCTCCTGACTCCAAAAGTCACCCCCAAAATAAACTGTCACAATACTTTTGACCCAGCTGATTGCCTGATCTGTTATTATGCTGCAGATGTCCTTGTGTTTTCATATGCTTCTCTCAATACTCCCAATGTCACCATTGCCTATATGCTGTCTCCCTGCCTGCTGTAACCTACCTTCAGCTGCCTCTGTCTCCAGCTTTCCCTTCAAAAGACAGATATTTGGATTAGAACATATTCCCTGGCAGCTGACAATAAAAGAAACAGAGGGAAAAGGATTTTTTCAACCTTTTCAGTCAGCAATTTGCTCAGGTTGAATAGTGAACCCATGCCATCTTGCTCATCGGTTTTACATGAAGTTGAACACCAGACCCATAACTGGACTTTCTCCAAAGAGGTACGTGAGGCTCCTTGCACTTCAAACAAGGCAGAGGAGAATTGGAGAGACAAAGACTGAATCCTGAGTGCAGTCCAAGTGTGGGAGGAGCCAGAAGTGCAGGATGATCAGCCAAGCTGCTTGGACAACATTGTGGCTGCAACCCCATCCCTGCTCTGGTCCACTGGAATCAAGGAGTGAAACCACTGAAACTGGCTACAAAATACCACCTCGTTTCCCTGGAACACATGAGTGGTGGCTTTGGGCAAAGCCACCTGATTAGTATAATGGCAGTCATGGCCTTTGGAGATGAAGAATGGAGCATTTATTATTAACCAAAAGCTTTTTCGTAAAGAGGCAGTTAAATAGGAAGCCAACACTGAGGGGTTGAAAGAAAATATAATTTTAGCCAATACAAAAAGAAAAATATCATCAGAGCACAAGAAAATTGAAATCAGACATTGACATAGACTTTTCCTGATTTATTAGAGGTTTAGAGTCTAGGGTTTATATTACTTTCTGCTGCCCTTGTTCTCCTAAATTGCTTTGTTTATTTTAAATTAAATTTCCTTTATTCTTGCTAAAAGAACTCTGCAAAAAAGGGTACAACACAATGTACTTTGTTATTGTTATTGTTTTTATTGTTGAATACCAAAGGAAACATCCATACAAAATTATTCCTTGTTAGAGTGCAAAGTCTATCCCTGGTTAGTACTTTAGCAACAGTTACAAATGAGGTACAAGACATGTCTCAAGTGCACTGGCTGGCTGACAGCAGTTGACAGCTCTTTCAATGTTTATGTATATATTTATTTTTAAATACTGGTCATCTTTAAGAAGGATCATGCCTGCTATATTCAGTATTGATATGTAAATTATATCATGCATATTTTTGTAATGGGTATCCCTAAAGATCTACTGATCAGTAAAATAATTGGTCAACCTTTATCAGACTTCCATTTAGATGATATTAGTTCATATACCTTTAAAACTGACATTTTAAATACATCCATTCTCCTAGTTTGGGACCCCAAAACTGAAGTTCCTGTTGAAGCTAAGTCAGTATCCATCTGAGAGCTGAATTAGCTTGTTAGCCTGGGGAATGCATTTTAACCTAATTTACCATTCTGAAATTATGGGGGAGTGGATGTATGTAGCAGCTGAAGGTAGGGAAAAAAAATATGCAGTCAGTATCTACATTTTATATTGTACTTAGAAAATATTTTTGTGGTTTCCTTTTTATTTGTTCTGTGTTCAAGGATGAAGAATATTTGAAGTCTGAGTGATAATACAGTTTAAAAACAGCCCTTGTATTTATATTAGTAGGAACCCTTCTGAGCTACCATACACAGCTTCCATTCATATCATATCCCTGTGACTCCCCTCTCTACCTGAAGTCTACCACTACTGGTGCCTTTTCTTCATAATAGACTATCACCAACAGTTTCTCTCCTTCAGTGTGTTGAGACTGCTGGATTTTGAACCTCCACACCTTCACTGTTCAGCTTGTCTGTTTGTTCCTCTTTGTTCAGAAAAATATGACTCTCCAATAGGTCAGTAGTGTGTGGGAAATTTGAGTTTCTGCCATGCTACTCAGTACAACATACGTGAATCATAATGTGGCGCCCATTTCAACCCCAATCCTTAGTGAGGTAAAAATTGACAGGACACGGCTTTGAGTGGGCAAGCTGCTGACATTTGAGAACTTGTTTTGATAAGCAGTCAGTGTTGTGCTTGCCTTTTCTTCATCAGAGTACTATTCAAAGGAAAATAAATCAAATTTAGGTTTATTTATTTAAAAATGTATAGTGCTATCCATTTGTCAAGGCACCTGAGGCCCTTTCATCCATAAAGCACCATAAATGACCAGTCAACAGGAATGTAACAAACAACCCTACTTGTGAATACATATCTCCATTTTATCTTACAAAAATTAAGCCAAGTCATACATTGTGTCCTAAAACTAATCCACTCTGAAAAATGCAAGTTCCAAAAGCATGAGATCATCAACTGAGGTCATTTTCCCACCAGCTGTGGAAAGTGGGAACTTCAGAACTGATAGTGAGGTAGATCCAGAAGAGCTTAACTTCCACAGTACAACATGGAAAGGGATGTGTGCAGGCATCTCCCCAGATTATTTAGGGCTTTAGGATGGTATTTTCAAGGGAGCCAAAGGAAGTTAGACATCCAGCTCCCACTGAAAGTCAATAGAAGTTGGACATCCAACTCCCTTATGCCACTTTGAATGTTTCAACTTTATAGATCATAAACACCTTGGCTGACACACAGAAGTGAAGAGGGTATGGTTGGCTGGAAAGTAATAATTCCATTCTGCAAAATAAGTATTGGTTATTTACTGTAAGTGTGATTCTTCAAGATGCAGATGTGTATTCCACTTAAGTGTGCGTGAGTCCAGCCATTGGCTCTATCAAGTAGCAGTACGCTGACTCCTCTCAGTTCCTTCACATCAAACACCCATGAGATGAAACTCTAATGCAGAAGGGACAGAAGCTGGGTTGTGGAATACACGTCTGCATTACATATTGAAGAACTACGGTAGGCAGGGCTCAGATTCTACCCAAACAAGAACCACAGGACTACTCTTCTGAAGCCTGTATCCACCCTGGAAGATGCAGTAATGATATAATGGTTTGCCAATGTCTAGATGAATGACCATGTAACAGCCTTGGAGATGTCCAATATGGAAATGTCACTGAGGAGCACTTTTGACATTGCTTGTGCTCTCATTGAATGAGCTCACACATGGTGAGGGGACATAGCTGAAGTTATCTCCTGTGCAGTCTTGATACAGGATGTTATCCATTTAGAGATGGTCTGTAAAGAGACCACTTGACCCTTCATGATCATCAGATGACACAAACAGCTGAGGCATATGGTTTAGTCCTATCCAGATAGAAGGGTAGATGTTGCCTGATTTCTAATGTATGGAGATGCTGCTCCTCTGGAGACAAATGTGGATTAGGAAAGAATGTGGGTAAGTATAGTGCCTCCGTCAAATGAAACTGAAAAAACACTTTAGACAAAATTTTGGGGTGTGGTTATACAGTTACTTTATCTTTGAAGAATTGTGTATAAGGATGCTCTCCCATAAGACTGTAGCCAATTAGTTCATTTTATCATTCCTTTATTGCATGTTGTGTGATGTCATAATTCACTTATATGCTAGTATGTCATATATAATAATAGTACAGTGGGACCCCACAATACCGCGACGATCGGGATCCAAAAAAACCCGATCGCGATAATGGCGGGGTTGCGGTATTGCGGGGTTCCATTGCATCAAAGCAGCGGCCGCTGCCGCCATCAGGAGCCAGCCGCGCACCGCGCTATAAGCGGATTCGCGCTATAGCGGGGCGTGGTATTCCAGGGTCCCACTGTATTTCAAATATATTTAAATTGTAGGATTATAGAAGTATAAGACTGATCACTATTTAGAAGTGACAAATATGCATTTGGTATCTAAGTAAGTAGGACTGAAATGCAAGGTCTTCAGGCTGAGGCCTGAAAAATGTCATACTAGACTATAGGGTTAAGAAATGCTCGACATAAGTAGGTGGCCAAAAAATGATCTTATGCCACAGAATTACAAGAAACTCTGTGCCAATGGGTGGTACTGTGAAAAATTAACTGCAAGATTGATTTTTGAATACAAGATAACCTGTGGTCAAATTTTTCTGACAAGTGCCCTGACCGCAGGGTGCAAATGCTAATAAGAATAAAAGGAACTATAAACAACCTATGAAAAATGGGGTACCCCAATATTTTGGGGGGCAACAATATAAATAAGGGAACACCTTCAGACTCATGTGCATTCCTTGATGTAGACTTCACCTAGACATAGCAAGCACTTTGTGTACAGATCACTTTCAGGGAATTGCCTCCTGACATGGTGGGTAATGTTTAAACCTTGGTGAAGATATCACCAGAGAAAACAAACAACTAACAATGAGTCTAACTGACTATAACAGGAGTATTAATTATATACAATTAGAGAACAAGGTCAATAAATAGAGGAATGTGATGTAAAAACTACACGAAATTCTGACTCTAGCAATGGTGGTAAGAAGGTACTGAGGAGGATCAGAAGGGTGCCACCTCATATAGACAGTGGAGGCGCTCTGACCACCAGCTGTGAGCACTACCCCTCTATGGATACTGCAAGACAAATTTCTTTGGCTCTGGTGCAATGGGCTCACACACACTTAAGTGGAATACATAGCTGCATCTACTCAAAGAAGATGAAGAAGAATTTGAAGTTCCAGAATTTGTTTTTGGTCTGCATCAGAATAAAACACTCCAAAGTTTTTCATGAAAAAAGAGAGAGAGAGAGAGACCCACCACAGACCCATGAATAGCCAAATGTTTAGGATACTTACCTTGCTTACCTTGCTTGTGGGACATCAGGTTCAAGTCCTTGTGCTGAATCAGTTTCTCTCTGTCCTTTCCTATTCTGTTTTATATTAATAATTATGCATTCTTTGGGCTACTGGCTGCTCACAGATGATGAGGGCTGTCAAGCTGCGCATGTCTCTTTCCTCTTCTCCAGAAATTCCATCCTGGACCATTAAAACTGATATAGTTCCATGAAAAGTTTTGGTTTTGACAAATGGACATTTTTCAACAAAAAAATGTTCTATCAAAAAATTCCCGACCAGCTCTAGAAGAGGGAACCAATGCAGATCAGAAGGTGTTTGATATGTGCTCACCATAAACATTTCAGCTCACAGGATCAGATTTTAAAATGTATTTAAGTGCCTAGTGATGCAGTTAGGGATTTAGTGGAATTTTCAGAAGCAGGTAGGCAGGCACCTAAGTCCCATTGGAATTAGGCCCCTAGGTATTTCTGAAAGTCCCACTAAGCACCTAACTGCATCTTTAGGTGCCCTTTAAAAAACTGGCTCATAGTCCAAGTCATGCACCAGGGTATCCTAGGCCGGACCATGTTGCAGCAATCTACCCTTGAGGTTACAAAGGTGTAGTTCACTATATCAAAGTCTGCTTTGGAGATTTTTATTCTTTTGTAAAATCACAGATTCACAATAATATGAAGGGCAAATAATCTACAACAACTTTTTGTAATTTACTGTTCTAGTGTGATGCAATTTTAAAAAATTGAAAAAGCTAGAGTACTAACAATGAATTATATTAAATGTTTACAGTGAGCTACAATCTTACATCAGCTCTTACATATGCTGATTATACCAATCAGAAACTGGAAAAATAATTTCACAGGAAATTTTATAGAGTCATAGATTCAGAAGCCAGAAAGGACCATTGTGAGCATCAATTCTGACCTCCTGTATAACATAGGCCACAGAAGTTCCCGAAAAAATAATTCCTAGAGTTAGATCTCTTAGAAAAAAAAATCCAGTCTTTATTTTAAAATTGTCAGTAATGGACACAACCCTTGGTCAATTGTTCCAAGAGTTATTTACTCTCATGGTTAATAATTTACATCTTATTTCCAGTTTGAATTTCTCTGTGTTTAACTTCCAGCCACTGGACTGTGTTATACTTGTATTTGCTAGATTGAAGAGCCCATTATTAAATATTATTCCCTGTGTAGATACTTATAGATTATAACCAAGTCATGCCTTAACTTCTATTTGTTAAACTAAATATATTGAACTCTTTGAATCTATCCCTCTAAGGCATGATTTATAATAATTTAGTAATTCTCGTGGTCATTAATAAAAATGTTAAATAGCATAGAGCCAAGAAACAATCCTTTGGGACCCCACTAGAAAAACTCAATGACAATTCTCCATTTACAATTACATTTTGTGACCTATCAAGTATTTGTGTGTGCAATGTGTGCGATGTTAGTTTTATATCATTCTAATTTTTTAATCAAAATATCAAGTGCTACCAAACCTAAGTATATTATATCAACACTATTACCTTGATTAGCCAAACTTGGAATCTTATCCAAAGAAAGATATCAAATTAGTTTGACAGGAGCTATTTTCTCTAAACTCATGTTGATTTGCACTATTTACATTACCCTCTTTTAATTCCTTATTAAACACGTCCTGTTATTACCTGCTCAACTATCATGTCTGGGATTAATGTTAGGCTGAGAGTCCTGTAATTACCCAGATCACCCCATTTATCTTTTTTACAAATTGTCAAAACTTTAGCTTTTCTACTCTTCTGGAACATCCCCAGTTCTTCAAGACTTACTGAAAATCAACATTAATGGTCAAGTTTCTCAGCCAGCTCTTTTAAAACTCTTGGATACAAGTTTTCTGGACCAGAAATATCTGACTTTAATAGCTGCTATTTACATCTCCAGAGACACTAGTGGAATGGAAAGATTGTTATCACCATCATATGATGAGACTATATCATCTGTGTTTCCACATATATAGAACAGAAATATTTATTGAACACTTGCCTTTTCTGCATTATGATTGGTAACTTTCCATTCCATTCTAGTGATGGAGTAATACCTTTGTCAGGATTCTTTTTGTTACTAATATATTTAGAAACACCATCTTATTCTCCTTATCTTTGCTGGCCAAAGATTTCTCCCTGTGATGAGGACAATTCCTAACTCCTTATTTACAGTATATTAATTACTATAAACTTCCCTTTTCTTTCATTTGTTTTATCGATGAAACTTTATTTTTCATAGCTTCCTTCACTTCCCAAAAAACCAGCTTGGTTTTTTAACCAATACAGCCTTCTTCCTTGTTTGCAGATTTTTGCACTTCTAGTAAGATATTCCTAAATGATTCCCAATTATCATTCACATTTTTCTGATTAAATTCTTCCTCTCAGATGATTTGGCTCATAAATGTTTTTAGCTTTGTGAAATTGGTCCTGTTAGTGCACCAACTATATATATATGATTTAAATAAAAATGTCTATTCAAAACAAAACCAATTAAAAATAATGGAATTGCTTGCATACACAATATATAGGTTTACTGTGAATACTGTACTGCAAAACAAACAATTTATTTTTTATTATATAGATATAGATATAGATATAGATATATAGATATATATATAGATATATAGATATATAGATAAAGATAAAGAGGAACTGATATCAGAACTAAAAATTCATAGTAGCTTAGGTACAAGTGATCCTGGCTGGATCACATTTACCATGTGAAAGCAGAATCACTTGTACCTAAGGTACTATGAATTTTTAGTTCTGATATCAGTTCCTCTTTATCTTTATATATATATATAAGAAAAAAAGAAATTGTTTGTTTTGCAGTATAGTGTTCACAGTAAACCTATATATTGTGTATGCAAACAATTCCATTATTTTTAATTGGTTTTGTTTTGAATAGATATTTTTATTTAAATCATTTTCCAACATGTCTATTTATTGTAAGCTGAATTGTTGGTAAATGAATGTGTTCAGTACTAATTTCTAACCCAGTTTTGATAACAATTGCAATTAAAAATAAATCCAAAAAAGCATCACTGAAATTTTAACAATAAATGAAAAATGTCAAAAATGGAATATTTTGAGAAAAATTGACATAAAAATAGTCGCTGCTAATCACAAAATATTTTTTGGTGGGGAAAAAAAAGTGACACCGGCGCTAATGGTGATACTTTAGGTTTACCAAAAGGGGTTAAGCTATTGTACCTTAAACATTATATTAGAATCTAGTGATTAGAACTATGTTAGAGTAATGTTATGGTTTGAACTTTCTCACTAAAAAAAAGATATTCACGGGTAAGGCCACAAATCTCAGCTGATAGTCTAGCCATAATTTATACAAAAATAAAAGAGAAAGAAATTTTGTCAAAGTGAACAATAAAAACCTTTATGCTAAGTTTTAACCCAGAGCAAATTTTGTATTGCAGAGCTAAAACGAGTAATAATGGAGAGGGATCGTATCAGAATTCAGAGAGTCTTAACTCTAGCAGCATGCCCAATGCTTCTGTAATATTGTTTTTGTTTACAGTTAATAAGATACACTGAAACCTTCCTTCATTACATCAGAAAGTGCAAAGACAGATATTATCAATTTACACTTGTTCACTCTAGCACACCCTGTTTTGTAGGCAATTGGATGTTCCTTTGCATCCATAGATGTTATGATTTTCATATTTCTCACACTGATGGCAAAACAGAGAGTTGGAATGTCACTTTACCATATGCCTTGTCCTGTTCCTGCTATTAGGGATTTCATTAACTTTCCAAGTAATCTATATATGCAGACAAGAAGGCAGCTGAACTGAAAAAAGTTACCCCATAGTTCAGTGTTTTAATTAAAACCAGGAAAAAAGTGAGAGCCTAGTTTAATTCCAGAGCAGTCCACAGAGAATGCAGAGAAGCAGAAGCAATTTCAGGGGCGCCAGAGCATTATTTACCAGGCAGGCAATAGAGTCAGTGCAGACAGAAACAGCTTCCAAATGTGACCAGTGAGGCAAGTTAGATCTTAAACAACAATTATGTCTTGCTGTAGGAAGAGCTTCCAAATGTGACCAGTGAGGCAAGTTAGATCTTAAATAACAACCATGCCTCTGTGCTTGGATAATAAATCAGTATTTTAAGGAAACCTGTTCATGAAGCACAGTGTGATAGAATTAACTGTAGTAACATTAGCTATAATTGTTGTGGTAATTCTCAGGGAAATACCATAACGAGCACAACATGGTACAGCTGGATCTGGGTTCCACAGAACAGTTCTCATACCATAGAGTCATAGACTATTTCAGAAAACTTGGACTACAGCACTAATTACATAGGCAAAGTATTCATTGGGTACAGTAATTTCATTTGTAAAATTATGCTTTTGATTTTCTTTTACTTCAAAATGTTAAAATCCAGTATAAAACACCCTTCAGTGAATGTCTAAATCTATACCATTGCAGAATATACAAACTATAATACAGAGTTTATTCCTAGTTACACTGTAACAACATGTAGTTACGCATAATTTCCCCTCGCCTCCCTCCTCCCCCTCCCCCCACCCAGAACTTCCCTGGTAATATCATTAAAATAAGTTTACTTAGTGGGGGATGCACTAAATTAGTGGAGGTAGCCACGTTTTTATTATATTGCCAACTTCTGGAAAGTGACCCTTCCAGAAATGATGTCACAGATTGCTAATAAATAGTGTGATATGTGGAATTTCAATGTAGGATGATATAATGCTTGCAAGAAAGACAATAGCTAATATCAGAGGGGTAGCCGTGTTAGTCTGGAATTGCAGAAGTGACAAAGAGTCCTGTGGCACCTTAAAGACTAACTAAAGTATTAGAGCATAAGCTTTCGTGGGCTAATACCCACTTCGTGGGCTAATACCCACTTCGTCAGATGGCTTGCATCCGACGAAGTGGGTATTAGCCCACGAAAGCTTATGCTCTAATACTTTAGTTAGTCTTTAAGGTGCCACAGGACTCTTTGTCACAATAGCTAATATGTCACTTCAGGGGCCTGAATTTTGGAAATGTAGATTATTAACAGGCATTCTGATAAAGCTTCAACTTTACTGTTTACACTATAGAAATGCAGTCTGAATATCATCTTTTCAGTCCACGTCCACTGAGCAATGCAACATATTTCATTTTGGAAAATTGGATTTCATTCTTTAATGTAGGCTCTCATCTGCTAAATTAATTTCACAGGTGAACATATAATCCTTGCTAAGCATCATAAACAGGCTACATAATTTTGGATGCATGCCAATGTACTCTTAGAGGTCTAAAAGTTAAAAAACAAAACCAAACCTAGAATTTTCCAGATTGTGAATAAAGTGTAATTAAGGAGTTCTAGCTGACTCTTTCAGTTACATAAGCACTGAGAGAGGTGGGAAAGTGAAGAGAAGGGAAGACATCTCCAAATGTGCTCTAAAAGTCAAAAGAAAAATGTTGCAAATTATATTTTGATTAAATGCCTAATGGAAAATCCAGTTTGACATTGCACTTTATATGATTTTATGAAAATATGCTAATGAGTGTGAATATAATGTAACTGGAATATGCTTCATCAAAAGGTCTCTTGTAAGGTATCATTACAAAGTTTATAATCTACTGAGTGTAGTCATCCTCTTTGTATAAATCTATCACTCTTTTATCTGAAACTAGAAATATGAGACATAACTCTGAAGTCCTATTGTAATTATTCAAAGCGTAGGCCATTAATGGTGGTTTGTAATCTTGATGGCTTCTATTAACCAGAACAATTGACTCTAGATGGCTTTGTTTTACTTGAAAGTCTTCCTGTATACGTGTGTGCTGGCAAGTGGGTGCAGAAGTCTTACAGTGAGGTGATCATGTCAATTGAACTGGAATCCATCTTTAACCTGGTGCTTTTCCATTGAGAAGAAGGGGTGGGAACCCAGAGGGACAAAGGATTCCCACCTTATGCAAAAGATATACAAGTGGGTGGAACAGAACAAAGAGGGCTGCGATCATGAGAAATCCCCTAGCTACCACCTGAGCTGGAACAAGGGCTGAACCAGGGGAAAGGATTGTGCCCAGAGTAGGAAGGCATCCAGTCTGTGAAAGAAACTTATTGAAACATCTCTGAGGGTGAGATTTTGTCCGTATTCAGTTTTATTATTGTATTAGGCTTAGATTTCCATGTTTTATTTTATTTTACTTGGTAATTCACTTTGTTCTCTCTTTTATTACTTAGAATCACTTATATCCTACTTTCTTTATTTAATAAAATCACTTTTTTCTTATTATTTAACCCAGAGTATATATTTATACCTGGGGGGGGGAACAGCTGTGCATATCTCTCTATCAGTGTTATAGAGGGCGATTTAAATTTATGAGTTTACCGTGTACACGCTTTATGCAGGCTAAAATGAATTTATTTGGGGTTTAGACCCCATTGGGAGTTCAGCATCTGAGTGTTAAAGACAGGAACACTTCTTAAGCTACTCTCAGTTAGGCCTACAGCTGTTAGGGAACACGGTTCAGACCTGGGTCTAGATTTGCAGCAGGCTAGCAGGTCTGACTCCAACCAGGTAGGGCACTGAAGTCCCAACCTGCCAGGGCAAGAAAGTCTTCTACATTAGAATTGTTGTTGTCTTCTTCCTTTTTTGTTTATCCAAGGAAAGAACTATGAGGGTAACACAAAACATTGAAGGGAATGCTTGTCATTTTTTCTTTTTATGCTTAAGTAGCCATGAGAGCAGATTTTCTAAAGGGACAGGGATAGGCCTTGCATTCTTTTCTCTTTTCTACACAATGGATAGGTTTGTTTATCTATCAGGTTTTTATAAGGTCCCTCATCACTGCAATATCAAAGCTATACTTTAACTGTATACTTTTCCGCTCAGGGATTTTTACCTAATGTGAATGCACTCAGTGGGATATGGACAAAGTGTGAATGAGGGTTATCTGTTGTTCCTTTTCTCTTTGTTTCACAGCACGGTAACAATTTGTCTTGTAGACTTTGCCCCAGCGCAAAAGGAATCTTGTTGATTTTTTTTTTACATATTTCAGTGATTTACTTTTATTTGGACCATGTGCTAGTATCAAAATATTTGGTTGGTCTGAGACACACTACCATTAGTATGTGTCTTCCATTCTGAAATAATTTAGAAGTGGTTTAATTTCATAGATAACCACCATCTCTAGCTAACTGCCATTGCCACAGACAGTTCCATCTAGAATTAAATAAGAGAGGCCCAGGTGGACAATTAGCAGCTAGTAGAGAAGAAGTTGCCTCTAAGAATGACTGAGCAATAGTCTGAAGCTAGTTATTTCGGTGGGAATCCTGAGGAGACAGGTCAGGACAGGAAACTGTTTTGAGGTAGTCTGGCAACTAGATGTGTTCTCTGGCTTTTGTGGGGACATGAACACTTTTTTGAGAGAACATAATATTACTTCTTATGTTTTTCACTTTTAATTAGTGTCTTCTCTGTATACATCTCATGGCCAATTTCAATGAATCCAGGTTTAATCAGCTGGCTGTAACTGCTTTGTGTGTGGGCAACAGTGTGCCCTTGTTGACAAGAAGGCTAACGACATTTTGGGCTGTATAAGTAGAAGCATTGCCAGCAGATCGAGAGACATGACATTCCCCTCTATTTAGCATTGGTGAGGCCTCATCTGGAGTACTGTGTCGAGTTTTGGGCCCCACACTACAAGAAGCATGTGTAAAAACTGGAAAGAGTCCAGCGGAAGGCAACAAAAATGATGAGGAGGGATTTCATACCTGCTTTCAATTATCTGAAAGGGAGCTCCAAAGAGGATTGATCTAGACAGTTTTCAGTGGCAGCAAATGACAGAACAAGGAGTATTGGTCTCAAGTTGCAATGGGGGAGGTTTAGGTTGGATATTGGGAAAAACTTTTTCACTAGGAGGGTGGTGCAGCACTGGAATGGGTTATCTAGGGAAGTGGTGGAATCTCCTTCCTTAGAGGTTTTTAAGGTCAGGCTTGACAAAGCCCTGGCTGGGATGATTCAGTTGAGGATTGGTCCTGCTTTGAGCAGGGGGCTGGACTAGATGACCTCCTGAGGTCCCTTCCAACCCTGATATTCTATGATTCTATCAGGCACGGAAAATGAATCATGTAATGAATGTTACCATATTGGCTTATTTGTCAGCCTGAGGCAAAATTTTGGGTTTGACTTTCTGATACTTTTATATCTTATACTAATATGTGTGAAGAACAATGAACAAAGACAGTATGTGCTGCATTTCCCACAAACCGATAGGGCTTTTGGTACTGTGGGAAGAGATAAGGGATAGAGCAATTAAAGTGTTATTGGGCATGTTGCGAATGTATATGTGAGTGCACACTTAAAGACTGTCTCAACTCCTTATCTCAAGGCAAGGTCAAGCAACCAGTTAGGAGGGGTAAAGAGGTTTGGGGTGAGAGGCGGGAGGCATAAGAAGCACTAAAAGCTGAAGAAAGGCCTGGCTTTGGCCAGAGCACAACCTCACTTCTTACCTCTCCCATCGGCTACAAAAAAGGTAGGATGAAGACCCCAACTCACAACCCTCCCAAATGGAACATGACCATAAGTTGTAAGGGGTGTGACTCGGGGCATGCACTGCAGGTATATTTGGGCCTGCTAAAGAGGAGGAGATGGGAATAGGGAATTGGAAATAGGGAAATAGGGAATGAGTAAGGAAGGGAGGAATGGGGAAAGAGGACACAGGCAAGGCTCTGAGGCAAACAGAGCTGGAAAGGGGAACATGGAGTAAAAGCTCTGCAGAATCAGAGCTGGAAACAGAACACTGGGAAATAAACTCTGCCAGCGTGTAGAGCCATGGATACATTTGCTTGGAACTAACCCCATAAACATCGCATTGCCTGCACTTCAGACTTCTGGTGTTATGTTTTCTGTCTGTGTGACCAGAATCAGGGGAGGAGGTGAAGGGAAAGCCCTCTAACAATGACTATGTTTGACAAAATTATCCCTTCCAAATCTGAAGTTACTTCTTCATCTTCCGGCCTGTAGTTAAGGATGTTACCCTCTGTCTTCTGAGGAATAGGACTAATGGCCTGATTGTTTTACTGCGTTCTGATTGAGGGTGTTGTGACTGTCAATCTCCCTGGTTGTAAAAATCATTTGTAGCCAGAACTCAATACTCACACGTAAACCTGTCTACACTTGACACTAAAGAATTGCCAACAGCTGTCTTCCAAGCAAGTGAATCAAATATTACAACTAATGTTTGTAACAAAAAACATAGCTCATCTCCAGCTGATGCTTGGTTATGCTTTCTTTCCAGTACGCATGTGGTTTTCCATGTACAGGAACTGCTTCAATTCAGCAGGTGTTCTTATTTCTATTCCACAATGAAGTGATTCACATTTCCCAGTATGTGCTGTGTACCCAGGTTTTTCCAGAACACTATGTGCCTGGAAGGCATCAAATTGGTCAATGCTTGTGATAAAATAACAGGAATTCCCTTACCAATGTACAATGCCCAGAATTTTCGAAGAAGACCTATAATGAGTACTTGATTGAAAGCATCCTCTTCTAAGAGAGTGATGAATTTATGTGCTAATCAAATATGGCTTTTCTTCTAACAGTTGTCCCTGTCATATTCTCTTGGCTGCATTGCAAACTGACCCAACTCTAAGGATGAACTACGTTTCTGATGTGATATGATTAATTGATCCAGGAAAAGCTAAATGTGGCTGTCTACAATCAGCAGGTCAAAACTGAGATGCTGCAAATGCTTACCAAATTAGCCATTGTGTGCAATGCCACATGGTGCTGGATTTAAAATCCAGTGTTTTACCTCAGATAGAATAGACCTACAAGAAGGCCTGAGACTCTGTTAACTGCTAGTTTATGAGTATACTGAGGAACATACCAGCCTATGAGAATTGCTGGGAAATTGACCATGCCATAGATAGAAGACAGCATTATGGACCTGAAAGACCTGTTGGCAGAAAAAAACTAACAGTTATAGTAATAGAGATGGTGCATCAAGACATAAAAGGTTGTCTTTTAAGCTAACTAAATTTATTTTGATTAGACACAGTCCCTGGAACACCTTTTTATTTTCTAGGGATATAAGAAAACTTATATTTCTCTTAAAATATATATTTTGCCAGGATAAACACATATAACTGACCACTTTTCAAAACAAACATCTTATGTAAAGTTTTCTTGAAGAAAATAATAAAATGATAGCTGTAATGACACTTTGCCTTGCATGTTAAAATGTGTCTTTAATTGGTAGGTTGGTGCAGATGGCTTGTTGTGTATTTACATCATTCTGAATTGGCATATGGTGCATGAGTTCTAACTGGTATATGCCCAAGGAACATGGCAGAGTGGTTGCAAGGATTTTCAACTATATCAAAGGCACACAGAAATTTGGGTGTGGCAAATAATAAACACCCAAGCAGATTTTAAGAGAGTAATACTATGTATTGTGTGCTTTGATATACACTGCATACTGAGATAGAAAAAACGCTTCTAGAAAAGCTCAGAAGTATCTATACCTATTTCATGTAGATGACAAGGGGATTTGTAATTGTATTGTAAAATATACTTATTTATATATAACTATAATTCTTAAGGGTCTGGTTTATTGGTAAGGAAAGCACAATGCATTCAACATAATTAGTAGTGTGTTTTTAAAAATACAGCTTTATTACTTATAACTGATATAGCTTTGACTTAAGGGTGACAAAACTCACTCAGTGAATTTAATTGGATATGGAGTTTTAGCTACTATCCAGGAAGACAGCAGTCACCTTGAGACCACATAATAAAGATGAGCCTTGAATAGTATGTTTTATGTTATGGGGTACAACCTGGAACTGTCAGACTACTGTGCCCCCTTAACTTTCCATCCTGGATTGTCTCTCACTATGCTTTGCCAGTGACAGGCAGCAACGCGCTTTTGGGCACTGTTATCACTCAGCCACTAGCAAGCATAGGCACACACAGCTAAGGAGCATGAATAGTCTATAAAGCACTCATAAACCCTACAATGGGAAGCACCAGCAAATCTCCCAAGCCTCTGGCCTTGCACCCCAGCAATATATTGTCTTACACTGCTGAAGACCTTCTCTTGAACAGTGCGAACTTATTAACTAGCCCACCACTTCTTCAAAGAAAGTGAACATACATCAGCCTGTATAACCTGAGCAGATTTCCCAACCATTTTAGACAAACTCACTGTAAGGATAAAACATTAAAGTAAGTTTATTAACTGCAGAAAGATAGATTTTAAGTGATTATAAGTGGAAGGCATAAAGGTCAGAGATAGTTATCAAAAAAATAAAAAGTAAGCATGCAGTCTAAATCCTAAACATTATTAGACTAAGCAATATTTGGATCAAGCAGTTTTTCTCAGCCCACTGGATGTTACAGGTATGTGACAGTTCTTAATACACAGGCTGACTTGCCATCTCAGTCTGGGGCCAGTATCCTGAGTTCAAAGTCCTTGTCTTACCAGCATTTTTGTTGTCTTTGGCACAGGTGGAGGGGGATAGAGGTGATTGCATGATGCCACTGTCCTTTATTTTATACCTTCAGTTCACGTGCCTGGAAAACATAAGCTCAGACATGTCTGGGAGGGTTTTGAGGAGTCACAGGGTTGACCAATTCCCATTGCTTGCCCAATTCTCTTATAGAATTGTAAATACCTTGTTCACAGTTCTCTTGCTGATTAATGGTTGTTTAAGACCCACCTGGATGTGGGTCATCTCCTTTGTTGTCATTGGAGAACTAGCAGTTGGCAACTCCCAAACTCATAATATTTGTCAATAGCAACCAGACAGAAAAATAACTTCATACCCAATAAGGATATACATTTTTGACAGTGCAATAGGTTTTGACAGATCACTGACCTTGCATATGATATCTTTCATCGCATACTTTGTATGAAATATCACAAACATATATGAGTATAAACATGTATAAGTTACAG
The DNA here is from genome assembly GCA_007922305.1 of Dermatemys mawii. Taxonomy (NCBI): domain Eukaryota; kingdom Metazoa; phylum Chordata; order Testudines; family Dermatemydidae; genus Dermatemys; species Dermatemys mawii. The sequence goes on along the minus strand of ML677334.1, from coordinate 79,959,697 downwards.
GGGGCTACTTTGAGGTACAGTGTGTCACAGCAGTCCACTCAAAATCTTTGAGATTACCAAGCAACTGCTTGGTGAGTTAGAATATAACGTGATATAATTTCAAACCATTAACTTGAATTCTTTCATGTCAATGTCTCAAATGTTCTATTACACAATGAAGCCAGTTACATACTGGGTCAAAAGACAAATGGAATACAGTAAAGAACAGTTAATTTCATGGTGATTGCTTTTATAGGCTCATCATGGGAGTTCTGATAACAGATCATGTAATTCAGCTTACCATGATATTGTGTTATAACTCCATTTTCTATTCAAGTGAATAAGAGGATTTTTACAGATAGCACAAATTCTTGCAGTAAATCTTAAAAGAATGAGAATGGTAAATATGAGATTCCAAATGTCAGTACTTTGCCTTTGTATATGGTTTTAGTGAGACAATAGGCTTTGGACAGGAGCCTGTCACCAAGCAGGCTGAGTGGTGATCTACTGCAAGTCCCAAATCTTGTGGTTTTTCCCTTCTCAATTCTTATTCAGGAAAACTCCTGTGGAGTTTAGAGGAATTTTTTTTAACAGGTATGTATAATGGCTGAGTTAAGGATATTGGATGGGATCCATGAAGGGACTTAGGCAATGCTGAGCATCACAGCACCTAACTTTTAGGCACCTGGAAAAATCACAGAAACAACACTGCGATCAACAAAGCTGAGTTAGGTGCCTAGGTTTCCTATACAATGAATGGGTCTCCCAAATGCCAGAGGACTGCTCTAACCACTGGATAAAAAATATAGAATGGGCACCACCTCCTCCTCTTGTGGCCAGATGTTAAATAGATGGCTCAGAGGGCACCTATCAGATTGGGTCTTGTATGCAAATTCAGTAGCTGAATGCCTTGGCTCATGAGTTGCTCTGAGGCTTATGTGAGAGACAGGTGTCTGGATGCCTGGGGGAGGCAGCAGTGTGCATGCTTGAAGAAGAAACATAAGTGACTAGGGAGCTTTTACCTTGAAAAATGTAGGTGCTATGAGTTTAAGAACATGCAGCATCTGGCAGGAGTATTGTGGATTTTTGTGGAGCCACAACCAGGAGATAGACACCTAAATTGGAGACGGAGGCTCCTAAAGCTGGAGTTTAGTCATCTAAGTACCTTCATGTATCCCATGTCTTGGGATATAGTCAAAGGGCTTGCCTACATGGGGACTTCCAGGAAAATTAATCAACATTAGCTAACGGTGTGTATTTGAAGTGAATAGTAAAATTGCATTAACACTGTGACACTGCATTCCATATTTTTTATGGGAAAATGCTAATGGGTGCGAATACAATGTAACCAGAGTATGCTTTAGGCAAAAGATCTCCTGTAAAGACTCATTACAAAGCTTATAATCTACAGAGTGTGTTTATCCTATTTGTATGAATGTATCATTCCTGTATCTGAAATTAGGAATATGAAATATAACCCTAAGGTGCTATTGTAATTATACAAAGTGTGGGCCATTAATGGTGGTTTTGAATCTGGATGGCTCCCACTGAGTAGAACAATTGCCTGTAAATGGCTCTGTTTACTTGCAGATCTTCCTGAGTGTGTGTGAGCCAGCCCTGGAAGAACGGACACTGGAGTCTCATAGGACATGTGACCATGTTACCTGATAATGGAATCCATCTTAAACCTGACACTTTTCTATTTAGAATGAGGGGTGGGGACCCAGAGAGTCAAAAGATTCCCGCCTTGTGCCAAAGCTATAAAAGGGGGTGGAACAGAACAAAGGAGGCTGCTGGTCATCTGAAATCCCCTACTTACCACCTAAGCTGGAGCTAATGAAGGGATCTGTACTGGGGAAAGTATTGGGCCCAGACTAGGAAGGAGTCTAGTCTGTGAAAGAAGTTTATTGGAACTTCTCTTATGGTGAGATTTTACCTGTAAACTGTTTCTTAATGTATTAGGCTTAGACTTGCATGGTTTTGCTTTATTTTGCTTGGTGCCTTACTTTGTTCTATCTGTTATTACTTGAAATCACTTAAATCCTACTTTTATACTTAATACAATCACTTTTGTTTATTAATGAACGCAGAGTAAGTAATTAATACCTGTGGGAGCAAACAGCTGTGCATATCTCTCTATCAGTGTTATAGAGTGCAGACAATCTATGTTTACCCTGTATAAGTTTTATACAGAGTAAAACGGATTTATTGGGGGTTTGGATACCATTGGGAACTGAGTCCCTGGGTGTTGGAGACAGGTGATCTGCTGAGCCATTTTTGGTTAAAGTCTGCAGCTTTAGAGGTATGGCCCAGATCCTAAGTCTATGTTGCAACTGGCTAGCATGTCTGGCTCAACAAGGCAGGATTCTGAAGTCCCATCCTGGCAGGGAAAATGGGCTCAGAGTTAGTTCCAGCATGTCAGGTTGACAGTCCCAAGGGGGTCTCTGTGGCGAAATCCATAACAAAACCCATCTCTGAACACTCTCATTCAGAATTAAAGTAAACTTAATTTAGTTTATTTTAATTCACTTCCAAAGTGAATTAAGATAAATTGAATTTAAGGCCACTTTAATTGTGAACGACAGCATCCATACAAGGACTTAATGCAGTTTAAGTAATCCATGTTAAAAGTTAATCTAAATAACTTTCCTGACTATCCCTGTGTAGACAAGCCCTAAGAAGACTATAATACAGCAGAACAAGGTACTCATTGCTCAGACAAGTATAATTAGCTACCCATCATATAATCATATCAACTCTGTGAAGTGATATATAACATAAGATTATCCAGTGACTTTTTGACAGAAAATGGCCATATTGTATTCTGCATCTCACTATTGCTGTTTGTTCCAGTCCTTTATACTATATAATTTATCACTTTTTCTCATATCAGAAACCTTTTGTTTCTTTTACCTCCTAACCCCACTTCACCCCAGAATTGACCACCTTTGAACGTATTATGTGTTGTCTGTCTTTGCAGTGCCACTTGGAGAGTCCTGAGAAGGTTTGTAGTCCCATCTAATCTTTAAAGTTTATTAGATGTTTTTCTTTCTCCCTGCTGCCTCCTTGTCCTCCGTCCCCACAAAACATTGCTTATGAATTTAATACAGTTGCCTTTCACATATTGCCTTTGGAAAATAATGGGCCCAAATAGAGCTCCCGGTTCTACTTGTAAAGGACCTACTCTGTAAATTTAAAGTATTCTCAATAAAATATTCACTGGTGCTAACTCTGCTCTTGGGCTCCTCTCATTCTGTCTGAACCCAGCAATATCACGTACCTAGTGAAGCCCTGCCACACCCATGTGTGGTAGAAAACACAAGGGTTTATTTTTGTTTGTGCTTTTAAGTTTACTTGTTGTAGATGTGTCTTTCTCTGTTTACCTCACACCTGGCAGTGATTTCTAAAGGAACCCTCTTTCCTAGTGGCTGAGAAAGAAAACTGCTCCTTGTTCACACTCAATATGGCTAGAAGCTGATTAGGCACAGAGGAGTTGGAGAGCCTCCCGTATCCTCATCCTGTTACTTTGTCAAAAACCCGAATTCCATTTGCACCACATTGGTGCCTGGGGTTCCTGGAAATGCTATTGCCTCTGTCATCTGCCCATGTACAATCACTTGCCCTTTTGCCTATGTCTATACTGGCAGCTGCACCACCTTATTTTATATGCTGTTTTATCCCTCATTTATTTTGATGATTTATGGGCACACTGTGCACCAGCATTCTGGCCTTTGCACATGTGAGGGATGATGTACTTCGCAGAACATTCTGGAATTCTGAAAGTTTAGTGACTCTGCCACTATGTCACTTATTTCCAAAGTGCGGGGGAGGGAAGAAATAATAGTGAGGGAACTGATTCTGGAAGTGATGTCACAACCTATTACCAACAGTATGTGAAGGGAATGAAGGTTTAATTTCTATTTACAGTTCTATCTCCGAATATATTTAGTCACAATAAACCTTTTGTCTGACTTCCATTTTTTTCTCCCTTTCGGACTCCCAAACCCCATACTTTGGCTGTCAGAAAAAGTGAAAGGTCAGAAAAAACGATTCTGTCAACTGTGTACCAGATCAACATGAACCTCTGCAGAAAAGAAAACTCTATGGGGCTAGCATGAAACACTCCATAGAGAGATCAAGGTTCAAACCCCCTGTAGGCTAAAGCCTTTCAAAGTAAAGATTTAATGCTTGAGAAAAGTCTTCTTTCAAATGCCAAGGATTTTGCAAGCAGTTTAGAGAAACGGATGATAAGAAAAAAATCCTGGACTGCTTTCTTATTTTAAGAGTGAAGGGCATAATGATGGTAATTTTCTCACTCACAAAAGTGTCAATAGGAATTTAAACACTTTATATAGGGGGAGAAGGAATGACCTCTATATTCACAGTACATCACAGAGACTAAGAGTCATATATTAATCTCAATCTGAGCATAACATTACTAAATATCCCATGTCACATATGCCTTAGCACAGTACTTAAAAACTAATGACAGAAGTTCTTTACTTAATGGGCAGTTTGAGTAGTTCATCTTTACAGACAGGTTTTAGGAAGGGTATCTTGGTCAATATATACTATACTACTGAGAGCCATTGCTACTATGGACAACTGAGGTGAATTGCTTCCTATCTTATGCATCAACAATAGAATTACCAGTTGCAAGTGACCTGAAAGTTGAAAGTGGCTGAAATTAACCGGAATTAAAGTTCAATAACTAGAGCAGGTTGAAATGTTTCAGTTCTCAAAACATTTTGATGCACTTTCTAATTTTGATTTTTTGCAAAATGGGAGAATCTCCAAAACCTTTTTTTCAAAATCCCTTCCACTTCCTTTTTTTTTTTAAAATCCAGAGCTAGTTATAAATATAGAAGGCTCAAATTCAGTACTAATATATACTATGCCTCTTCACTGCCATTAATGAGGCTGCACAAATGTGTAACGGGACAGAAATTGGCTTCAAATTTTCATTACCAGTGGTGTGAGGAAAATGAACAGTGAATTTTCAGATCCCAAGTTGAGCTTTGTGATGGTGTGAACAAATAAAAACAAACCAACTTGTGAAGTGAAGAAAGTTGATATGGAAGTTGCTGAGAGGAACCTCCTCCAGTTATATTTTTACAGTCATTTTTCTGACAGAAGGGTAACTACACTGTAAAGGAATCTCACACAACTATAAAAATGTTAGTGGGTCTGACTGGAAGTAAAGAAGTCAGGATTGACACCAACTCTCTCTCTCTTGTTCACAGCTCTGCTGTCAGGTGTCATATAATGCAATATCTGCCAATGCAAAGGATTTGGTAAAATACTGAGGCTGAAGCTGATAGATGATCCTCTTCCTATGTTCAGCTGAATGCATTCTTCTGTTAATAGTTAAAGGCAGAAACTGTGGCTCAGTGATAGTTGATGTTATGTCTTACTCTCAGAGCTTACGGGGAGCCACGGGGGGCGGGAGGTCAAACTTACTTGCCTCTCAATGTTTACATTGCAGGAGTTTCAGAATTTAAAAGATGATAATGATCAAATGTCAAAGCATTATATAACATTCCTAAGCAAGTCACATCAGGTATAATGTGATGTTAAAAAAAAATGTACCACAGGTTCTTTTTTATTACACTAATAGTGATGGTCTACCAGAGAATTACTCTCTCTTCAGTTTGATGACTAGTTTCTACTGTAGGGTTTTATTTCAGGCTTCAATAGTTATTTGCTTTTGTTGCAGGAAAAAAGAATGTACTGACCAGTACTTGTTGTTCTATACATTGTTGCCTCTCAGATTCATACTTATACTCAGTTGAAGCAGCCTCCAAAATCCCTGATTCCATTAGGTCAACCAGCTCTAGTGCCAAGGATTAGCACTGTTGAATAGAAACCAACACTCTGCTTGCCAGAGTGATCCAGTGTCTAAGATAAGCGGCACCAAGGTCCCTGGCTGCCACTTAAACCAGTCATAAATGTGAATAGAAAGAGGCCACCTGAATGACGATTGAGGTATCCTCATAGTATTTAGATTTCATGTGACAGGTAGAGGCAGATTCTCTATGAGATGAGACTCCACAATTAAATCTTGTTTCCTATTTTGACAGGTAAGTTCCTGTGCTAAGGAATATGTTCAGCATTTGTGTCTGTACCATTTTTAATGACCCATATAATTCTGGAGCAATAAGCATCAGAGGACATATTTTAGGAAAATGTGTATGTTAATAAAGTTTTTTAAAAAATCCATTTGACAGATTGACTATAAGGAAAAGTTACCTATCACATCAAATCAAAAATGTCTTCTGAGTTACTGAATTCACTAGCACTGGCAAGCTGCCATTCTTCCTTGTCCTACCTTTCATTTTAGGAATGGCTTGTTTCCAAATTAATTTTAAGGGCTCAGTTTTATTATGAAATCAAATATTATAGAAACTCTAATCCCATGGCACCAAAACTAAACCAGGACAGCGTGAACAAAAATAATCACTTTATCACTTTAAATTAAGGAAGCAGATTTCTTTTAAGACAGAAGATGAGAAAGGAATGAAATGATCCTATGAGCCTTTACTTACGATAGTACCTTTCCTTCAGATGAGCTTTGTAAATAATTTTTAACATTGATGTAGCACAGTGACTTGTGTAGTCGCTGTGGGCCTGAGCCAATCTTAACAGAAGTTAATGTGGGGTGGGTTGCTTTCAGTGATTTCAGTGAGGTTTGGATTAGGGCCTGAGTTATAGCAAAGGTTTCCTTGCCCACATGCTCTTTGACTAATTCTCTGTCCTCATTTTAACACAACACAGAAACCGCCCTTGGTAGCTCTCTTCTATGTCTGTTTCCTCTTCTAAGACCACAACAATCATTTATTAATGTGTAGAGTTATAGAAGGATTCAGGACCCATACTGAGATCAATCTGAACACTTCCTTGGATTGTGTTTATATTACTGTACGTCTCCAAAAAATTTAAGTTCAGAACTCCCTAAGTGAATCAATCACATTTTTAGAGATGTAGCCTTAATTTTTCAATTGGAAATTGCCCAGAAATTGCATTTACCTACCTCTGGAGGCTCCCCAGACTCTACATTAAAATACCATGTCATATTAAACCAAAAGCATTACTGATTCTTATGACATGCATTTTACTTACATTCTACTCATATGAAGCTGCAGGAGTAATAAACACTGAGCCACAAAACTCTATCATGCATTGAATAGTACTCAGAGCCCTGATCAGGATTTGGCCCCTTTATGCAACATAAATGTTTTTACAGAAACAATCATAATAAGATAAAGGCTTATGTCAGCTTATCAGGAAAACAGATCAAAAGCTAGAAGTGGTTTCTCTTAACATTTAGAAGGTAAGCTTCAAAATGTTCTCTCACACATTAGTATAAGATTGTTTGTATTGCTGTACAGGTAGGAGGCCTTGGAGAATATATCTGAAGGCCTCTAACATAATCGAGTTGAATGAAGAGGCTGACAGAAATCATTTATAGTACCAACATTTGAGGAAATGTGTATAGGCATGTTTATTATTTTATCTAGTTCTGTGGGTCTCCCCTGCTGCTGTTGACTGAAGTATGTCAAAGCTCCACAGTTTTTACAGCCAGGCCAAAAGGCAAAATGGAAAAACCCAGTTTGCAAAGTTTTACATTGCAAATGTTGTAGGGCACAGTTATCAGATAGGAAATAGACTTTACAACAGTGGTCCCCAAACTTTTCAGGGTCATGCTCCCTTTAACGCTGTCTGACCCTCCCAAGCTTGGGGCCAGGAGTGGGGCCACAGCTCCTGGATGAGAGGGATAGACACAGACAGGGGTAAGGTGGCCTAGACTGGAGTCACAGTTCGGCGCGGGTCTGGGGCCAGGAACAGGGCTGTGGCCAGGGGTCAAGGCTGGGGTGGGACATGGGAACAGAACTGCGGCCAGGGTGCGGTTTGGAGCCTAAATTGGGAGCAGGGAGCTGAGGCAATGTCTGGGAGTGGGGCCAGAGCACAGCTGGGAGCAGACTGGGACTGGGTGGCACTTCTTCCCTGCCTCCTGTGGGGGCTGGCCCGCCCCCACTATGTTCCCCCGAACATTCCCCAGAATTTGGGGACCACTGCTTTACAAGGTTTGTGCAACTAACTCTTGTTAATAAAATATATTTGGGAAAATAGTTCTCACAAACAGAATCATTAGCCAGGAATGTAAATTGTCTTTTGCTAACTAATGGAAAATACATGCATTCAGCTCAGAAGCAAAATGTATTAATCAAATCGTGGAATGTGTTTGTTGCTATAGCTATAAGTGTGATTAAAAAGGAGAGGTTATGTAACCAGAATATGAAAGTAGCTAATTGTGACTAAGTATAGTACATTTTCTTTAGACTGTTTTAGAAACTGTACTATAGTTAGGTGCCATAACCTTTTATGACACATGCTCTGTATACAGCAGGACAACACAAGAGGCTTGCGAAATATACCCCTTTTGCCATCTGTCAGGTACTCCGCTAAGCTTGATGCATTGTGTCTTATAAAATACGTATAGTGCCAGATAACAGAAAATCTGAATAGTTTATAGTGTTATCCAATATCATAGATAATATTATATATATTCACATATGGTTTTGTATAACTATCAAATTTATTCATCTTAAACTGTTTAAACATGGGAAAAAGTAAAGTATTGTAATCTCAGTGTTAGGTATAAAAACATTATAAAAATAAAATAAAATAAAATAATAAAAAAACCCACAAGCCCCCAAATAGTTTTGTTAAGGCTAAGCTAACACGCCCTCTGTACCAAGCCATAACTAATGAAGAATGTCTCTAAGTTTTTGCTGACTTCTAAAATATATGGTGAAGGTAATAACCTAGTTACAAACTTTGACTTGTTTACTGCTGGGTCTGTGCTGGTCTAGCAAACGTCCTTCCAAAACAGGTCAAAAATAATAAATAAGAACTAATCCAAAAAAATGGTAAAAACCTCGATTTTAGCATATATGGAGGCCGAGTGCAGCACCAAGGCAGTCTGAGTGCTGCACTGCGGCCTTCCAGATGGGTTGGTCATGTTAATGTATGTATGCTTCCTGTCTGTATTACTCTGTGATAATCTTTGACTAATAAAGTTGATTAAGCCTAGCTATTTGGCATCTCTTGTTAAATAACTAAATCAAACTGCTAGATAAAGAGCAATGATGTTTAGAGTCCTATGCAAAGTCCATCTGTGTGCTTATTGACTTTTAATGTTATGTTCCCCTGAAGAGTTAATCTGTAAACCCAGAGCACCAACACAGCTGGAGTTATGGGAGAGGGTATGCTTAAGATACAGGGTAGTCTGAGGGATCAGCACAGCTCCTAGGTGTCAGGCAGTTGGACTGTGGGGTCCCATGTCTCAGAAGAGAGTGTAGGACATAGGATCTGTACCCCAAGAGTATGCCCAGGAACCCTAGCCAGGATTAGTGCTTGGGCTATTTTCAGACTCAAGGGGCTTAAAGAGTGAGTAGGCCCTAAGCAGTCTAGGGAGTGTCCCGCCAGAGATGGAGCTCTACCAGTTTTGTGTGTGTGTTAGAGAGAGAGAGAGAAAGAAACACACAAGCAGAGAAGTCCCAGACCTGGGGATCCATTGAACTAGTTCCATCCTCCGATCATGGAGCAAGATGTAGACAGATACTAAGTCTTGGGATCAGCACCTGATGACAACTGTCTCATTGACTCACCTTGATACAGAGTACAGGGCTATGTATAGGTTACTGCAGTCCAAATAAGTAAATAATAGCACACTCTCCATACATTGTGCCTGCCACAACCACCAGGACAAATGGTGGTAGGTAGGGACAATGTAAGTAGCAAAGCCAGCTGGGGAAGGAAGGAGTGTGAGCATAGCTACAGCCCGAAGATGAACAGAAGCTGCATGGATGCAAAGATATTCTTGCTTCTGTGACTGCTGTATTTGATCAGCAGTTGAGGCAAAGTTTATTCCATACTTAGCTTCACTATCAGGCAATTGTTTTCTACCAGGGCATTGATTAATCACAGTTAACTCATGTGATTAACTCAAAAAAATTAATTGTCATTAAAAAGTTATTCATGATTAATCACAGTTTTACTCACACTGTTAAACAAAATAATAACAATTTAAATATATTAAATATTTTGGATGTTTTTTCTACATTTTCAAATATATTGATTTCAGTTACAACACAGTACAAAAAGTAGATAGTGCTCACTAATTATTATTATCACAAATATTTGCACTGTAAAAGTGGTAAACAAAATAAATAGTATTTTTCAACTGATCTCATACAGGTACTCTAGTGTAATATCTTAACGGTGAAAGTGCAATTTACAAATGTAGATTTTTTTAGCTATATAACTGCACTTAAAACCAAAACAATGTAAAACTTTTGCGCCTACTAGTCCACTCAGTCCTAGTTCTTGTTCAGCCAATTGCTAAGACAAACAAGTTTGTTTACATTTATGGGAGATAATGCTGCCCGCTTCTTATTTAGAATGTCACCTGAAAGTGACAATAAGCATTCACATGACACCTTTGTAGCCGATATTGCAAGATATTTACATGCCAGATATACTAAACATTCATATGCCCCTTCATGCTTTGGCCACCATTCCAGAGGACATGCTTCCATGTGGATGACATTTGTTAAAAGAATAATGCATTAATTAAATTTGTGGCTGAACTCCTTAGGGGGAATTGTACATCTCCTACTCTGTTCTACCTGCATTCTGCCATATATTTCATGTTATAGCAGTCTCAGATGATGACCCAGCACATGTTGTTTCTTTTAAGAACACGTTCAGTGGAGATTTGACAAAGCACAAAGAAGGTACCAATGTGAGATTTCTAAAGATAGCTCCAGCACTCGATCAAAGGTTTAAGAATTTGAAGTGCCTTCCAAAATCTGAGAGGGATGAGGTGTGGAGCTTGCATTCAGAAGTCTGAAAAGAGTAACTCTCAGATATGGAAACTACAGAACTCAAATCACCAAAAAGAAAATCAACCTTCCGCTGGTGGCATCTGACTCAGATGATGAAAATGAACATGAGTTGGTCCGCATTGCTTTGGATGGTTACCGAGCAGAACCCATCATCTGCATGGAAGCATGTCCTCTGGAATGGTGATTGAAGCATGAAGGGACATATGAATATTTCATGCCTCTGGCACACAAATATCCTGCAATGCCAATATAATAGTGCCATGTGAACGCCTGTTCTCACTTTCAGGTGACTTTGTAAACAAGAAGCAGGCAGCATTATCTCCTGCAAATTGTAACCAAACATGTTTGTCTAAGTGATTGGCTCAACAAAAAGTAGGACTGAGTGGACTTGTAGGCTCTAAAGTTTTACATTGTTTTATTTTTGAATGCAGTTATTTTTGTCCATAATTCTACATTTGTAAATTCAACTTTCATGATAAATACATTGCATTACAGTACTTGTATTAGATGAATTGAAAAATACTATTTTATTTTTACAGTGCAAATATTTGTAATTAAAAATAAATATAATGTGAACACTGTACACTTTGTATTCTGTGTTGTAACTGAAATAAATATATTTGAAAATGTAGAAAATGTCCAAAACTATTTAAATAAATGGTATTCTATTATTAATAGTGTGATTAATCGTGAGATTAATCATGATTATTTTTTAATCATTAGGCAGTCCTGTTTTCTACCAAACTTGACATTGCTTTGTGTGTGGAAAACTGATCATTTATCAGAAAAGAGCCTCAAAATAATGGTCACAAATATACAGCTAAAAACCATATTTGCTATAAATGGGTGATGGGCCATAATGTCTATTTCTTCCCCTTTGTACTGTGGCTTTCAATCTGAGGTCAGACTCCCTGCTGCTGCTAGTCATGCCAGGAAACCTGAGTGCTTCTAGTTATAAAGAATAGAAAGTCAAAGAGTGAACTGATACACTGTACAAAAATAAAGCAGCTATTTATTCCAACGGACACTGTGCACTATCTCTACTCTTATGTTTTCATTAGAGATATTCATATTACAATGTGCTTTCATATCATAAATGAGATTTGCATTCATTTTTCTACACAGAAGCTGCTAATATGATAGTTAAGCATGAGTCAACTTCCTATGCTATTATCTCAGACTAAGAATTTTGCATTATATTTATGATTCATCTCCTTATTACTTTAGCACCTTGCATAATTCAGAGTATCAATTATTTATACAGCATCATTTGAAACAAAGTTACTAATAGTGAAAGGGAGAAAAAATAAACAAAACGATATGCCATTTTTATTATATATTATGTACATTTCCAAAAACCTCCACGGGCCAACAACATTAAATTATATTTTTATAATTACTTGTAAAGTTAAATAAACTATATTTAAAAGTCTTTACTGCAATGAGCTGTTTATTTTTTAGTATTTCTCTAATTAGTGTTTGGATTCCTAAACTGGGAGTGAAATGTCTTCACTCATTTTTGCAAGCTTCTGTTTCTGATTCTAGAAAACATTATAGATGCCCTCAAGCATAACATGCACTGAAACAGCACAGTCATCTTCATGTCTACTCAGTTGGTACCAGGCATAATATAGTGGAAAGAAGTGTTTGTTCAGTCTATATTGATTGTGGGTGTCTGATTGGAAAGAGAAGCATTCTAGTGGATTACAAACTTTTACAAGGGTGAATGCTGCAGCAAGCTATTTTATAATGTGCTACTCTCCTTGACAAGCCTCAGCATAACAAGAATGAAAGTGCCAGGACTGAGCTGAAAATAATTAAAGCATTATGCACCCAGAGAAACAGATAATTTGTATTATCAGCAAATACTTTATAATGGACTGTTGTAGGTCATTCATATGCCACAGATTTATAATGGGCATAACTGTCCTTATCTATGAAAAATGCCACATGCACTGACAATGACCATAGTGCTGTCCTTTGTTTCATTTCCAATCTGTATGTACATCACTGGAGGTTTTTTCCACTGCTTTCACTTTTTTCCTCCTCACTGATTTTGTAAAAGCTAACGTGAGAGGCAGGAAGAGGAAAAAGTTCTAGCGATTTCCGTATCTTGCCAGGAACAAGCTTATCATCTTCGGTAATAAGAAAGTGAAATGTCTGCATGTCAGTTGGAGCTTTTTCTCCTCTATCAAACAAAAGTGCATCCTTGGCTCCTTGGGGAACACTTCTGTTTGCTGTTATGCTTCCAGATCAACACATCATTGTAGGTCAGGTTTGCTGTCAGTTGAAAATACAATACAGAAACAGCCTGAGGACTTACTCCCTTATGCAATGGACTTAAATGATTCAGTGTCTTTGCAGGCTGCAGTGTATAAGTCTCCTTCCTGTTCTGTGTTTTCCAGGGCCAAGAAACTATCCTAAGAGTGAGGTGTCATCCCTTCACCCCTCAGAAACCCCTATGTTTCTTCTGAGGACATACTTACAAAAATACAATATTGGAGTATGATTATCTCTTTGCTTAGGGGCAGCATAGGCATTTGTGTGAGTTTATTTAATTGTTTGCATTTATTTGCACAGGAATTAAACTGTTAACATGAGAGGCTTTATATGCATTTGCACATCTGAATACAACTGTGGAAGCAGCTATAAGAATGTCCAAAAAGAGCTGAAATGTTCACTATGTTGCAAAAGCGACAGCGAATGGTTGGAACTGAAAGGCAAATAATTATCATGCTGCAATTAAGTGACATTTTCCTGTTTCTACAGGAAAACATCCCAGTGTATTGACTGCAATGCTCTGAATATTCAAATTTTGAATTACCATACAAATATATATGCATTTGCTTAACCCTAAATGATATTTCAGTGCTTAAATTACATATGTTCCTAATTTTGCAGGATCGGGGCCAGAGCGTTGACTACTGTGTATATAAAATGGGCTGTCAAATGCCTAATGCAAGTTTAAGGATAAATGTTTCAAAACAGACATCTTAAAATGAAAAGATATCACTGGTGAAAGACCAGCCTATATATGTCAAGAAACAATTACATGCACCCTACTCAATTTTCAGACTGAGACGTCAATGCAAGAAGGAAAGAAGAGTGAATTACAGTTGGGAAAGGGAGAGAAGCACAGCGGGTTAGAAAATGCAGTCAGACTTTACCATCCTCACTTTGCAAAACAGTCCTGAAAAATAATTATTTTATTTCATTCTAATTTTTCCATCTGAAAAATATTATTGTTGAGAAATTAGTTTCTCAGTTGGAGAGAGAGCTATTATGTTAATTATACTTTTTATTTTTGGACTGCCAGAAGACAATTATGAAAGAGGCAAGGTAGGGGAGGTAATATCTTTTATCAGACCAACTTCTGTTGGTGAGAGAGACAATCTTTTAAGCTTACACAGAGCTCTTCTTCAGGTCTAGGAAATGTATTCAGAATGTCACAACTACACAACACAGAACAGATTGTTTAGCATAAGTTGTCAACACATCTTTCAAGGGACTATTCAGGGTAACATGGCTAACTGATATCCCTCCAGTCATGGGGGAAAGAAGGGTGAAAATAGCTGGGAGGGTGGTTAGTGTGTTGCATATTGTAACAAGTCGTAAATCCAGTCTCTCTATTCAGTCCAGGATTTTTAGAGTCTAATAAAATTATGAATTTCAGATCCCAGGATTATTTGTGAAGCTGCTATGTAGGTTTCTGTTGAGGATGAGGACTTAGAGGTCAGATATAGAGTGATTACTTTGTGAAAAATTTTCATGCACAGGTGATAGTGTGTTTTGTCTTTTATCATTTTTCTGTGTGAGTTCATTTAACAGCAAAGTGACTGTTTGGCTTGACCACATAGTTGTTAGTGACGCATTTAATGAATTGGATGAGGTACACCACATGTTATGATAGGTATGTGTAGTACCCACGGATCTTGAACCACAAATGGCCTGATCTTATGAGATTCTGCAGGTACACAGAGAAGCTTTTGGCACTACAAATTGGAGGGGTATGGGAGAGGGACTCAAACAGGTGGTTCCAGCCTCTGTCCCTTGCATCTAATCCTAGAGTTAGATTGCTCTCTCTTGAAGGAGCAGCAATGTGAGGAGCTGCTGAAAAAGGGAGAGCAGAGGGGGCACACAAGGTAAACAAAGCCAAGTTATGTTTTTATGATTCTGATGTTGGTGGTTGTTTTATTTATGACATGCATATTATTCAGTATCTTGCAGAAAGCATGCCTGGAAGGCATAAAAACATTTCCGAGGTAAGTGTTCAAACTGAAACTTTTAATATCATTAAAAAACAAAGGCAGTTGTCTTATTCCTCCTCAGTGGAATTAGGCTAGTAGGACCAAAGACAATGCTTTGGATAATACAACCCACTAGCAAGTCTGTATTACTGGTCTCCCTCTGCACCCAACATGGAATTTATTTGATGACTACTATCTTGTCTGATATGCCAGGGGCAGAACTGGGGATTTCCAGAGCTAAAAGCTTGAGCTTCCACAGCTTGAGGTAAAGAGCCACGGCTCTTTAGCTTGCCAGTGGGTTACCCTAGCAAACAAAAGATTTACTGTAATCACTATTTTAGGCCCCAACCCTACAAAGAGTATGCATCTGCTTAACTTTGAACATGTGAGTAGTCCCATTGACTACACTCATATGTGTAAAGTAAAGCATAAGTATTTGCAGGATCAGGGCCTTAACTTCGAAGGAGTTAAAACATGCTCAGGAAAATGTTTCATGAAAAAAATGTTTAAGATGAAGCAACAATTGCAGTACTGGAGGATTCTGCTAGGAAAACTTTTGTAAACAGTGTGATTGCTCAAAGATAAAGAAGGGGATGAGAATAGATCAGCATGTACCGACACCAGAATACTAGGATGGCCAAAAGGTAACAGTTGTACCAAGTTTGTGTACACTATTATAGGAGAGATAAACATAGCTATATTGAGAAGGAGCTCACCTATCAAGAACATAGTTGTTTATTTATTCCAGACTTGTCAACTTGGTTAGAAAAACAATATAAAATAAAATCACCATCAACAGCAACAAAACTTTTCTTCACTCCTAGTAGCAGAATATTATTTACAAGTAGAGGAAATTGGACGTGGTCTGCCATACTCAAAGCATCTAATGATCATTTAGCAAGGCTGCTTGATTCCTTAGGAGAGGCCTGGGATATGTAGTCTTTAAAAGTTGTCAGGAAGAAAGATCCAAGATGCAAACCTGAAAAGCAGGAGTCATTTTACTTTACTCCAATCCATTCAGTCGATCAGTCTATTTTCACAAGTAGTGAAACATTTTTTGGTTGTTTCACCTTCATATAAAAGATAAGTATAAAGAGTAATATAATGTCCTTTTTATCTCAGTTCTATCTAGGCTGTAGGATGCATGATTAAACTTAAGTAACAAAAAGAAAAGGATGTATCAGTAGTTGATGCCATTTATTTATAATGTTATAATTAGGTTTGTCATGCTTAGCATTCATTTTTGAGGAAATCAAATCCAGTCAAATAAAAAACAAAGGATATTTGAGGAAATTGATGTGGATTGTTAATCTGCCACCTTTCCAGGACCTATGAGCTATTAAATGCAATTGCCACAATTTTAGACCTGGGTTCCAGCAAAGCACTTAAACATGTGACTGGTCCCTTTGGTGTCAGTATGATCACTCGTGCTGAAAATTAAGCATGTGATTAAATCCTTTGCTGGATCCAGGCTTTAATTCTTTATCATTCACCTAGTTGTGTCTTGAATTTGGTGACTAACCACAGATCTGCACATAGGGGAAGCCATGGCTCTGCCTACTCCTCACTACTCTTGACTATTTGCTCTAAGGAAGGAGCATCTCAGGTGCAGAACCTCAGTTCCCCAGATAGCTGAATCTGCACTTGGAAGCCTTAAAAACAGGGGGTTATACATTCCATCACAGAAGCACAACTGCTCTTGTTGCCCAAAGGCTAAAGTGCTGGTTGTGCATAAGCCGAACAGGTGCTCCATACCCTGTCCCTCATCCCTAGCAACTCCATTTACCTTTGGCCATGACACCAAGACGTAGTTCCTGGGATGTATGGTGCCTCAGAACTGTTTCTGACCATTTTGCAGCTCTTTGCTGCTTCATGTGTGAAGAGGGCTCTCCATCAGCACGTTCCCTTCAGCATAAAACAGAAGGCATCACACTTTCCATTTTGTTCCTAATATGGTCTGTGAAACTTCTGGCAGGCATCTTTGGGGTAAAAAACTTCATGATTTCCCTGGAAAGTGGCATCAAAGAATTGTTTCAAAACTCATCTTGTGAGCTGTCATTATGCTCATTATTGTTTGCATTAACCTAGAGAAGGAGAAGATTGAGAATGAGCGTCACACTTTTCAGCTTGTCTTGGGAGAAGACTTCTTTGTTTACATCAGCTGCCAGTGTTGGAGGCTTTTTTCACTTTGTCAAGAGGCACTTCCCTTTTCAAAGTAGCACAAAATGAAACATCATTATAAAATGAAGCATTCAAGTTTTGATGATCTGTTTCCTCTTAGCTGAAAACTGTGAAAAGCTATATTTGTGCAGCTGCCACATTCCTACTCTGCAGATACCTTCCAGAAAGTGGATTCATTTCCTTGATGCTTGTTGAGTCATTTACTGAGGGCAGGATTGAGAGAAAAGGTTGCAGTCACTTTTCCAGAAACTTTCTTTGAATAACTTTTTGAGAAGAGGAAATAAGGAAAGAATGGCTGACTTATGGGGGAAGTTAAGAATCTCCAGGTGATACTTCTTACATGCTGCAGATGGAGCAGTTTTGTCAGACAGTGTAATTTCTTACCACAAGCAATTATAAAAGGTAATGGGTATTATTTTAATTAAACAATATCAGTTCGGCTAGTAGATATCAACAGCTGAATAAATCCGGAAAACTACTGTATGTGTTTGCTTGCATGAGTGCTCAGCTTAATTTATATACCCAGCTTTCCTGTATTTAATTATATTTTACAGGCTATGTATAATTCATTCTTCTGGACCAATTCACTTGCTCTCTCTTTTTCCCTTCTTTTTTTTTTTAAATTGAGGGCAACTCCCACATCTTTACTTTGCAAATTTGATAATTATCTGATTCTCTTCTTGGTTGGTAAGGAATATTGAAGGTCAAATGCTACCCTTGACTTCTCTGGGGATGCACAGATTGTATGTAAGGATAGACGTTAGCCTGTAATATCTGTTTGAAGCTTTAGAATTTAAAAATACAAATACGTGTCTTGTATTCAAACATAAGGCCTCTGAACTGGATCCAGCCCGCATGATGTGCTGATGTGTCCTGACTTATATACTCAGTGTGACAGTATGTACAAACCCTGCACCAGGCATGAAGGTGTTAAGGAGTCACTTTGGGCTCAAGCAACCCCCAACCTGCCATGCCTACAAGGCATGTCAGTCTTGGAGGATGAGATGAAAAAGAGAGAAGATCAGTTCAGAAAGCCCCAGCCTGGGTAGGGAGGCCAGACATTTCACCTCCAGTTTCCAGAGAGGCACACAACAGAGAACCTAGCTACCTTCAGTTACCTGTGAGCATAGAGTTGTAGGACAGATGGCTGGAGAATCCAGCTAGGAGAGAGAAGCTGGTACTACTCTTGATTTAATTTCTTTTCCTTTCTTTTGTTTCCTTGAGAACTGGGACTAGGGGTTTGACCTTAGGACAGACACCCCAACACTGAGAATATGAGTTCCCTGAGCAGGTGAGCTGATGTAGGAAGTAGCCTAGGAAAGAAGCAAGAGGTTGACCAGATCAATCTTAACCATTTGCTACATGGGTCCTTGGGCTAGAACCCAGGTTAGAGGGTGGGCATGGGTTCTCCTACAACCTCTGAGGGAAGAACCAAAATATAAGGCCCAGAAAGACTATTGAGTCAGGACCACAGTGGTCAACTGAGAGAGAAACACAGGCTAAAGAAGATGTGGAAGGAAAAGACACAGGCCAGAAGCAGGGCCAGCTTCAGGCACCAGCGCTCCAAGTGCGTGCCTGGGGTGGCAAGAGGCAGGGGGCGGCCTGACGTTCACCATCAGGATGGCAGTCAGACTGTCTTCAGAAGCCTTTTGGTGGATTCAGCGACATTTTGGCAGCAGGGACGATGAGGCTGCAGGCCCTGTGGACCTCCTGCAAAAATGCTACCGAATCCATGGCAGCCACAGACCTCCCACAGCCATGTCACGGAACTTCTGCACTAGGGCGGCAAAAACCTTAGAGCCACCTCGGCCAGAAGAAGTGGTGCCTTAAAGTGGTGCCTCACTGAGTGATACTGAATAAAGAATGGAACAAATAAAAGTACTTGCTACATAAAATCTGTATTCACCACATAATCCCTGTGGAAAGACGGAGTGGGCAAAGCCCCTCCTAATCAGACCCAGAGCTCCCGGCCAGGGAGGCTCCCCCCAGCTTCTCCCCCACTTTCTCCCTCTGCCCCGCAGCCTCAGCGCTTTGCGTGGGCAGCGCTCAGGCCCTCGGCTCCTCCAGTAATACTAGAAGTGACACTATTGACACTAGAAGGAGATTGAGGGGAGTATGAAGTCCCATATTTAGAGCCAGTCCCATATTTAGATCCAGACCTGTCTTCCATATTAGTTTGACATTCCTGCTCTAAACAACATCACTAGGAGAGGTTTGTTTTGGCAGTATTAGGAGGTTGTATTTACCTGTGACAAAACATTGCATAAAGCTTCAGAGACTTGGATCAAGTGACACACAAAGGTTAGGTAGCTTGTTTAAAGATTATCCCAATCATTAAACTCCCTCAGCAACCTCCCTGACAGCCCCCTCCTTCTCTTGACTACTCTCATGGAAAGCTACCTGTTTGTGTGAATTTAGTTTCTGTGACAGGATCCAAACTGATTTGCCTCAGAGAAAAAAAAAAAACGTAGTTATTCCTCAGAATAGCAGTGGTGATGAAGCTTTCCCATAGTGCTGTACCATCACATGCATTTCACTGCTTTGCTGAGATTGCCAAAGCAAACTCTGTGTTTTGGAAATACAGCTTAATCCAGAGTAGGAAAGAACAAAGGAGATTAGGTTCCCTCATAACATATCAATAAATTTGATAATGCTTCTGGGACTAATATAAGGAGGGGGAAAAATCTGTTTTCAGTTAAACAAAAGGAATGAACAATGCAGCAAAATAACATACAAAGAAAAATCAAAACATGATCATCTGGAAATTTCATGTAATTCCCATGACTTGTGGTATACTCATCTATGGACACCATGGCTACAACTTCATGCTTATTTCTACCACTTCATGTTTATTTTCTGTGCATGAGAGAAGCCTGAGTCAAAGCTGAACAGTTTCTTTCTGGGGCTCTTTGGAGTGCAAACTGCAGTGACATCTCCATCACCTTTTAAACAGATGCTACCCTGACCCCAGCACCTGAAAAGCTGGAAAGGGGGTGGGGAGGAAAGGGTCTCAGCCATGACTCTGCTCTATTGCTGCTGGTGGCACTGGCCTAGAGTAGTCATTCTGTTTCCTAACCACATTGTGTCTGGCTTCTGGGCAAAATGGATAGAGGTACTTTTTGTCATTTTCCACTCTCTCCCCTATGTGTACCTAAGAAGGCCGAGCCACTATCTTGCTCACTATTAGCTAGCTGGTTACAGAAAACCAGATGATATAAAACAAAGCTCTTCTACACTGCAAAAGAGAAAGAAAGCCACCCTCTGCAACAACAACAACAACAAAAATGGGAAATGTGTTTCATCCATCAGTGCAAGTAGCTTTCTGAGCATTCTTCTTTGTACCATTGTTTTAGGAGCCTAAGGCTTGAATCAAAGCCCATGGACTCATGGAAAGATTCCATTAACTTCAGTGTGCTTTGTATCAGGCCATATGCACAGAAAACTTCATTATAGACTACATCTGAGGTGCTAGGATCTTTGCCAAAGAACTGTTTCCTGTTTCTTCTGTGAAAGAACTCATTATGGTGACAAGGTGGTGAAATAATATTTTATTGGATCAAACTTCTATTGGTGAGGGAGACAAGATTTAAAATTTCTGTAGGCTTGAAAGCTTGTCTCTCTCTCCCCAACAGAAGTTGGGCCAATAAAAGATATTACCTCATTCACCTTGTCTCTCTAATACCTTGGGAGCAAGACAGCTATAACAACACTGCATGCACTCATCATTATGGAAAATTTTTAGTGCTGATTGATGTCCCTTTTGACCAAGAATATTATAATCATTTTCTACTGCTGTAATAAATGGTTGAGTGGGAATTTGTGATTTACTTCTTGTGCAGCACATTTATTTGAACAGGTTGGAAAATAAAAGCATTTATTTGTAGTTGAAAGCCCACCTGGGTAATATAAATTTATGTACGTATATACATTATTACTAAGTAATACATATAAAGGCTCCTTGCACTTAATACTTGTGCTATGTGTTCTGAGGAAGATATGCTAATACCTCTATACTAATATTAAACTCCTATCTCTCTCATGTTTGGCCCTACTACCTTAAATATTATGGCAAATCTATCCTAATGTAAATTATTTCAGGTTTTGCTGCTTTAGTGTTAACTGCCTAGATGAACAAACTATGTTCTATGTAGAGAAGAATTTGTTAAATGAATCTTCTCATTGCTCAAAGACTTAATAAAACTATGCCTTTAACTAGTGCTCTTTAAAGATGGCTCTATTATTCTAGATTTCGGTTTGGTGCACAGGAGAACTGGTTAAATAATGTTCCTAAGCATTTGTTTATATTGTGAATGATTGTTTTAACCATGCTCATAAATCTGCATATTGCCTGGATATTCTTTACAGTAATACTCAGACCACCACTTGAACAGACAGTATGTTAGCAAGAATGTTACAGTATTTATCATTTTCCGATTAAAAAAGTTTAGTCTTCATTCATGAATG
>ML677334.1:79718504-79935970 GCA_007922305.1 Dermatemys mawii | reverse complement strand
TTTAGTTAGTCTTTAAGGTGCCACAGGACTCTTTGTCACTTCTGCTAAACTCTGTTCACATGTCTTCGTGCTGATTAGTCAGGGAGTGGCACTAATAGAGCTATGATTAAGATCTGCCCCTTGAGCATGCACTGTACAGCACAGGCAAGACTTCTGGTGGTAGTGTCACCTTTCCCTTTAACCCGTCAGTCCAGAAAACACAGGCCTCATCTGTTAGTCTATAAGGTGCTAGACTCTTTGTCGCTTTTTCAGATCCAGACTAACATGGCTACCCCTCTGATACAGGCCTCAATGTTTCCTGAGCACTCACCTCTGGAGCTCAAGGTCTCTTCTGCCAACTGGTCTCAGTCTAGGTCTCTGTGTGGGTCCAATCAGAAACACGAGCGAATTGGTGGGGACTTGTGGGCAGTAGGACCCTCCACCTTCCAGATGATGTAATGGTATCATCTCACATTGAGGATCTCTCTCCAGAGAAAGGGACCCCTGTTATTAGGAAAAGACAGGTCATAGTAATGGGGGATTTGATTATTAGAAATATAGTTGGGTCTGTGATGCTGGGAAAATTGCAAGGTGAATTGTCTGCTGAGTGTGATGGTTACAGAACTTTCAAGACATCTAGACAGTTTTATGTACAGTGCGAGGGAGATGCGGGGATAGTGGGTCACGTAGGTACCAATGACATAGAGAAAGGCAGGAGGGAAGTCCTGAAAGCAAAATTTAGGCTGCTAGGTAAGAAATTAAAGTCCAGGACCTCCAGGGTAGCATTCTCTGAATCCACACTCAAAGACAGTTAGGCAGGCAGAATTGCAACATCTCAATGCTTGGATGAGATGCTGGTGTAGGGAGGAGGGTTTTAAGTTTATTAGTAATGGAGGAGGGGACTTTTAGGGAAGGAGGAACCTATACAAGAAGGATGGGCTCCACTTAAACCAAAAGAGAAAGATATTCCTGGCATGTAACATTTCAAAGGATGGCGATAATGATTGTTAATATGCTTAGGGAGATTAGAAAAGCTACAAAACCAGACAACCCAATAATAATAGGGGGTTTCAACTGTCCCCGTAGTGAAAAGGAACATGTTACTTAAGGATAGGATGCAGCGATCAGATTTCTAGATTAGTGATTCTATTCTATTATTGATGTAATGATAACAAGGGTCCCCTTCTCTGGAGAGAGATCCTCGGTGTGCGATGATACCATTACATCATTCTATTAATGACTGCTTTTTGGAGTAGCTAGTCCTGGAACCCACAAGAGGAGAGACTGTTCTTGATTTAGTGGTGCACAGGATCTGGTCCAAGAGGTGAATATAGCTGAACTATTCAGTAGTAGCAACCATAATGTAATTAAATGTAAAGCCCTTATTGGAGGGAAATAAGAAAGAAACCCACCATAGTAACATTTAACTTTGGAACAGGAAACTATACAAAAGTGAAGTGGCTAGTTACACAGAAATTGAAAGGAACAGTCACAAGAGTGAAATGTCTGCAAGGTGCATGGAAACTTTAAAAACACCATAATAGAGGTTCAAACTATTTGTATATCCCAAATAAATAAATAATAATAAGTAATAATTATTAATAATAAATACTTAGGGAAAAAATAAAAGTAAGAGGACCAAAATAATGCTACCATGACAGTAAGAGAGGCAGTTAGAGGCAAAAGAACATCTTTAAAAAAATTGATAATCAAATTCTACTGTGAAAAACAGAAAGAAGCATGAACTCCTGCAAGTCAAGTATAAAAGTATAATTAGCAGGCCCAAAATGAAGTTGAAGAAATTGAAAGACAGCAATTTTTTTTAAAGTACATCAGAAGCAGGAAGCCTGCCAAACAGTCAGGGGGGCCACTGGATGATTGAGTTGCTGAAGGATAAGTCAAACAAGACAAGCCCACCACAGAGAAGCTAAACAGATTCTTCACGTCAGTCTTCACTGCAGAGGATGAGAAGGAGATTTCCATACTAGAGTCATTCTTTTTAGGTGACAAATCTGAGGAACTGTTCCAGATTAAAGTGTCAATAGTGGTGACTTTGGAACAAATTAATAAATTAAACAGTAATGAATCACCAGGAACAGATAGTATTCTCATTCCCAACCCCAAGTTCTGAAGAAACTCAAATATGAAATTGCCAAACTACAGAATGTGGTATGCCATCTATTGCTTAAATCAGCCTCTTTAACAGATGACTGGAGTATAGCTAATGTAACACTGATTTTTTTTAAAAGGCTCCAGAAGAGATCCTGGCAATTAAAGGCTAGTAATCCTATCTTCAATACCAGACACATTGTTTAAAATCTATAGTAAAGAACAGCATTATCAGATATATAAACTAACATGATATGGTGGGGCAGAGTCATCGCTGCTTTGGTAAAGGAAAATTATGCCTCATCAATCTAATAGAATTCTTTGAGGAGGTCAATAAGCACGTGGACAAGAGTGATCCAGTGGATATAGTGTACTTGGATTTTCAGAATGGTCCCTCTCCAGAGGCTCTTAAGCAAAGGAGGCAGCCATGGGATAAGAGGGGAGGTGCTCTCATGGATCAAGAACTGGTTAAAAGACAGGAAACAAAAGGTAGGAATAAATAGACAATTTTCACAATGGAGAGAGGAAAAAAGCAGGTTCTCCCTAGGGTCTGTCCTGGGACAAACACTGTACAACATATTCATAAATGATCTGGAAAAAGTGGAAAACAGTGAGGTTGCCAGGTTTGCAGATGATACTAAATTACTGAGATTGCAATCAATTTTGGATTTTACTAAGAGTTACAATGGCATTCCACAAAACTGGGTGATTGGGCAACAAAATGTCAGATGAAATTCAATGTTGATAAATGCAAAGTAATTCACATTTGGAAAACATAATCCAAATTATGTATACAAAATGATGTAGTCTAAATTAGCTGTTACCACTCAGAAAAGATCTTGGCATCATCGTGGATAGTTTTCTGAAAACATCTGCTCAATTTACAGCAGCAGCAGTCAAAAAACTTAGGGTAGAATGCTAGGAACCATTAGGAACGGTACAGACAATAAAACAGTAAATATCATAATGCTACAATATAAATCCATGGTACTCTCATACCTTAAATACTGCATGCAGTTTTGGTTGCACATTCTCAAAAACGGGTATCAAAATTGGAAAAAGTATGGAGAAGGGCAACAAAAGTGATTAGGGATATGGGTCAGTTTCAGTATGAAGAGAGATTAAAAAATGGGGACTGTTCAGCTTGAAAATGAGACAGCTGAGGGGAATATGATAGAGATCTATACACTCTTGTGTGGAGAAAGTGAATAAGGAAGTGTTATTTATCCCTTCACATAACACAAGAACTAGAGATCATCAATGAAATTAATAGGTAACAGGTTTAAAACAAACATAAGGAAATACTTCACACAATACTCAGTCAACCTATGGAACTCATTGCCATGGGATATTCTGAAGGCAGAAGTATAACTAGGTTAAAAAAGGAATTAGGTAAATTTGTGGATGATAGCCATTCATGGATCTGTTAGCTAAGATGTCCTGTGGCACCTTAAAGACTAACTGAAATTTTTTCAGAGCATGAGCTTTCGTGGGCTAATACCCACTTCGTCGGATGCAATTCCAGACTAACACGGCTACCCCTCTGATTCTTAGCTAAGATGGTCAGGGTTACAACCTACACTCCGGGTGTCCCTACATTGCTGTGTTTTGTTCATTCCCTCTGAAGCATTTGGTACCAATCACTGTCAGAAGACTGAATACGGAGCTGTATGGACCATTTGTCCGATATGGCCATTCTTATGTTCGTATATTCATGCCCCAAGTCAACCAGAGAGGGTATCTAGACTGGATACCTGGCCTCTAACTCTTAACTGTTGGTTGTTTGGTAGCATTGACCTGGAAGCCCTCAAGCCCTTGATATGAAAGTTGTCATCTTGTTTTAAAAGCACCTTTTCAGAAATTGTGGAAACGTGGAAAGGAAACATTGGCCCTGTGAGAGTTCTGAAATTTGTTTTAGCTCCAGTGGTGCTCTGGCACCTGCAAAGAAAACTGCAAGAGTTCTCAAAAGTTTAAAAATATTTTATTTTCAAAATTAAACCTGAGTGTAACCTAGTAATACATAGAGTAAAAAGGAAAGAATTTCAAATAAAATGTAAAACACTGGGGTACATATCGCCAACATTAAAAATCTGTATAGTTAATAGAAGGATATATAGAGACTAGAGTGTTTAGGGGAAAGGTATAGACACAATGGCTTGTTACTGCTTCATAGCTCTCTGTGTTTCTGTTATAAGGCCTGTGATAGATGATGGTCAGGGAGCTGCAGTAGAGTGCTTGAGGGGAGATATGTAAGCTCAGAGCTAATTGAGGCGTGGCTCCCTGTGGACTAGGGAAGGTTACAGGTTGATTGGAACACCTGCAATCAATTAAGGCCCTGCTAAGAACCTAATAAAACCCCCTGCTTCAGGCAGACAGGGGAGGAGGATAGGAGTTGGAGCAGTTTGGAGGAGATGGAGCAGTGAACAGTTGGAGGAGAGTTTGGAACCAAGACCACCCAGACCCTAGGTAAAGAGACACTTGACCTGTGTAGAGAGAGGGCAGGAAGCCCCACAAGCTGAAGGGTAGGAGAAGGAAGTAGACCAGGGGAAGGAATAGCTAGTTCAAGTAGTTTACCGCTATCCTCAGGGCCCCTGGGCTGGGACCCAGAGTAGAGGGTGGGCCCAGGTCCCTCCCTCTCCACTCCCCCTCCTCTAGGGTACTAGTGGGGCAGTTAATACCCTATTGAGTGGCAAGAAATAGCTACCTGAACCCCCCACAAGAAGAGAAAGCGTGGGACCCATCATAACAGTGCCAGCAATTTGCCACAGGCCTTAAAATAAAATAGGGGTTTGAATCAGCCACCCTGGTATTTTCAAGGCCTCTCTGTCTTTTAAATAAAATAGTTTGTGAGAACTTTGCTACTGTTTCTTTAAGAAAGGAGACCTATTTTACAACAAAACACTGAAATGTTCATAGATTAATCCAATGGTGTTTAAAATAAAACTTTACAGCTTTATAGCTTTATAAAACATGAAGTTTCGAGCCATATGCCTGAGAACAATAAATCTGACTCAAACCCATTGGATCCTTGGTTTAACTGCTCCTCTCTGAAATGGCCTGGGTAGCAATATGGCCTCCAATGATCATGTGAACAACAGGAGAGATTTAAACAGACACCCAGGCTCCCTTAACACCCCATCAGGGTTAAAGATATCATGGCTAAAAATAACTGGTAATTAGGTTTGATCACTGTTCAGCCTTAAGTGAGCAAAGAGACACACACAAATGGGTGTGGAGTTCTGAAAAATATTAAATTAAAACCTTAGGGAGCTGTAAAATGCCATTGGTCACTCTCACTGACAATGAAAAAGTCATGAAAAGTGTTTTTAAAAGCTTATTTTCAAAAGTAACCTTGGTCTAAACCAAATGGAATGTTATGCGGAGCCACAAAACTCAACTCTATTTGTAAAAATAAGCACAACTCCAAGCTATCATACAGTTCAAAGTGGAGGGTATTTGAGGGCTGTTTACTGTGATGGTGTGCTACCATTTTTATTTTAAAACAAACAAACTTTAAGCACAAAAACATTTTAAATGAAAAAAACTAAGATATTCACTGTCTGCTGCCAGATTCCTAGTCAGGAGTGGCATTACAGTAGCATTCAGGATTGTATATGGTGATTTAATGTTTAACACTATAAAAAGACTCTGCAGTGCTCTGTTTTTAATTGAAATAGAAAAATATATTTTAACTAAAAATTAACCAAAACCAGCCCATACATTTTCACTCCTAGACCACAACAGGGAATGCATTGATTCCTCATGTATCCATCAATTCAGAGCAGTAGTGTTCAAAACAACCTGCTAAATATAGACATTGAAGTTTGATTTGAAACAAAGAGGTAGATATGGGATTAAAAACCAGGTTTTTTTTTAAAGACTGTCTTTTTACAACAGAAATAATCCTGGAGAGAATGGCTGCTGCTGAACTGCAGGAGGTAAAATGTTTATTTCATAACTCTGAATAACTCTTTGTGTATACTGTCCTTACCAATGATGTGCCTTTATTGCAGTGTGCTCTGTTTAGCACAGAAATGTAAACTTCACCCTGTAATTCACCGGAGCCAGGAAAACTTAATTTTAATTTTAGCTATGCATATGTTTAATATGCTTTGGGGAAAAAAAAGCTCGTTTTAAACAGGCTGTATGAGTATTTTTGTAAACAAAGGATTTGGGGAACAATACTAGCTAAAATGTTGCTTTCTCATTAAGCCAAAGGCAGAGGAGGGAAAACAGAAGAAACATGTACCACTGGGTCTTTATCCCCTGTTGAAAGATATATTTTTAAAATATTGCTTTTAATTAGTGTGTATGTGTTACATCCTGAACTGGATTTTTTAAAGCAATGCCTTTTATATGGTTTTTAAACAGCACAAAACAGCCTTATATTTTATTGTTAAAATTTAGTCTGGTTTTTTTGTTTGTTTTGTAATAATGTCTTAAGCAGATATTTTATTCTAAATAGGACCTTATGTTTCCTGATCAGACTTGAGCAACTCTCCTAATGATGACATAATGAAGCCATCCCCCTTGCAATTTCCAAAAAACTGAGAATCCACTCTGAAACCCTTAACAACATCTCAAAGCAAAGGAAGAACTCAACTGGAGAATCAGTACCAACCAACACAAAGATACATCGAGTCCATGGAGAAAACAGAAGAATCTGATTAAAAAAAAACAAAGAAGGAGAAACACAGCTCCTGCTCCTCAGTGGTCCACACTACTCCAAGCCCAGAGAAAGCTAAAAAGAATGAAAATCCAGAGTCAAAAAACAAGGCATATGCTTTAGGGATTGCGAATAAAAAAATCAAGGACTGAAGGATCACACATTACAACAGTATCCTTATGAACTGTTTAGTGAAATACACTCTTTTCAGGATTAGTGACAAATAAAGCTTTTTTGTGAGGATTATGATGCGCTGAAGGGAGACATGATAGATACTTTTTAGTTTCATGTGGAGTTGTACCTTCTAAGACAAAACCATCTTCAGAGGGCAAAAGATATCATTTGTCTTTAAAAAAAATGTGAATGTTTTTCAAGGGTAAGCCTGCAGCTCTAAACAAGTGATTAGCTGTGGGTATTGAGACTGTGCAGAAAAAATGATTTAAAGGGGGTTTGTATATTAACAGGACTGTGCATGGTGTGAGAAGGGCCCGAGTGGGAAGAACATAGGTGCACAACAGCCACATTTTAAGTTTATATGTAAATTTAGAACAATCAGGAGATAAGATGGCAAAATATTCCCAATCTCAAGCCTGGAGGTATCAGTTCTGGAGCTTTAATACAGATATCAGAAACAGAGATTTCACACTTTGTACACTATCTTTAGTAGAGATAAATAAAAATAAATAAAATCTGCTTAAAATCTGCTTACTTTCCTCTAACAGACACACTCTGTATTATTGCCAGTATCTACTCTATTTTAGTCAATTGTTTTTCACTCCATTAAAAACATACTTAATTTTAGTGTACGTGATTTTTCCTCTTCTACCAAGGAAGGAATTTATTTTTCTAATTATTTTGGCATTTAAGTTCACCAATCAGAATCGGGTATGTGATTCACTACTATTTGATGCCATCGTTTCTATTGGTATCTTACTTGGAACTGCATTTATTTTCATACACATTTTAAGTTATTTTAGATTTAACTAAAAATACAATTTGAAAATAAGCAACCTTCATCTGCCCACTATCTAAATTTATGTGCTTAGCTAATGTTTTTAAAACTGGCACTGCTAATGTGAGTACAAGGTAAAGTTGCATTCTAGAAGGATACAATTATTTGACTATACTACTTTAAATAATGAATGATAAAGCATAATTTGCTAATAAAAGTAATAATGATAATTATTCTAGCCAAGAGAGGTTAGCCATTTTAGAACTCAATACTGAAAGAATTAAAATTAAGCATAAGAGAGAAATAAAATTATGAAATGAACAGACCAATCAAAAAACTAAAATAACAGTACTCTAATCCTTAATAACTTTGAAATAATAAAATTACAGAGAATATATGTGTATTGGAGGAAGTACCAAGAAGTAATAACAACAACCACCCAAACGTGAGATGGGAGGGCGTGTTGGGGGAGTGAGAGAAAGACAGAGTGTATTTGTTGGGGGACTGTGTGTCTGTGAGAAAGAGAGAGACAGTGTGTGTTAAGAGAGTGTGACAGAGCATATGTGTGTGAGAGAGAGAGTCTATGTTTGAGGAGTGTGGGGAGTGTGAGAGACAAAGTATGTGTGTGAGAGAGACAGAGCCCGTGAAAGACAGAGTGTGTCAAAGAAAGCTATCAGGTTAGTTTGATGTGATTTGTTCTTGACAAATCCATGCTGACTGTTATTTATCACCTTATTATCTCCTAGATGTTTGCGAATTGATTGCTTAATTATTTGAGAAGCTGAATGTAGATATAATAGTGCAGGGTAGTGTGACGGAGTCAGACCAGAAGGATATAGGAGAGTGCTGGAAGGCAGGTACATTAGTCTCAGGGTGTGCAGGTCCCTGTTCCCTGGATAGCCAAACAAAGGCTACTCCAGGCCAAGCAAGACACCTGGGGCCAATTAAGAACCTTCTAGAAAGGAGTAGAAACAGCTAGCCTAATTGGGACACCTGAAGCCAATCAGGGACTGGCTGAATCCAGATAAAAACTTCCCAGTTAGTCAGGTGGGCTGTGGGTGTCAGGAGCTGTGGAAGGAAGTTGTGCTGTTGGTGAGACTGAGTGGTGGACAACATATTATACAGAAGGAAGGAGGCCCTGAGGTAGGGGTGAAGTGGAGTTTGAAGAAGTGGGGACTGCTGTGGGGAAGAAGCCCAGGGAATTGTATTGTGTTTTGTGCATAAAAGGTCAGCCATCTTAGCTGATACTATTATGGTCCCTGAGCTGGAGCCCAGAGTAGAGGGTGGGCCTGGGCTCCCCCAGCTTTCTGCCTCCCCTAATTAGTCTCTGAGATTGGGAGACAATAGAGACTGTGCCAGGAAGGATAGCTTCTCCTCACTGGTTTGTGATGAAAATGGCTCAATAGGCTGTGACCTTGTCTCCAGAGAGAGAAGGGCTCCGTGGAGGGTCATAGTGAGCCGCTGAGGCTAGTAAAAATCTGCCAGGAAACGCAGGATCCACGAAGATAAGGACAGAGCTTTGTCACAGTAGCAAACTAGTAACCGTAGAGGTGACAACTACTATAGGCAGAAAGTTATTCTACCCAACTCTTCAGTAGCTGATGTATATAACCCACAAGCTCAGTTTGCCTTAAATATTGGGGAGCTTCAAGAGGTCCCCTACTTTCTGGATGTTTACACAATCATTCATGGCAAACCCATAGCTTTGAATTTTTCCATGATTGTGCCATATACTACTGTGAAAGAGTGCAGAAACTTCTCATTGGGAAACATTGGGGTAGTTCTACTACTAGATGTAGTTTAAGGCAGACTATCAATAGTCTGGTATATGTAATCAGAACCCTATGGGAACATGAATGGGAGGGTAATGGTGGAAGCAGCTGTGTAGTGTTTAGGAAGGCTGCAGCCTCCCGGGAGGTGCCACAACATCTGATGCCCAGAGGTGCTCTTTTTAGGGATATGACTAACACTATCTCTCTATATTATAAACCTGAGGCCAGTGAGCAAATCCATTATTATGATTGTTCCAGCCTGTACTTATTTATAAATGAAATCAGGGAATACCCTGCTGAACACCTTAAAATCCTTTGACAAATTGGGTCTGCTCAAAATATTTTGGAATTGGCCAAGTTAAAATATTAGATCGAAAAGGTGGATGAGGTAATATATTTTATTGGACTGACTTGTGTTGGTGAGACTGAAAAGTTTTCAAGCTTTTTTTCAGGTCTGGGAATGATACTCCGAGCATCACAGCTTAATGCAACGTGAAACAGATTGTTTAACATAAGCAGCGAGCACATATTCTAAGGGACCATTCAAGGTAGAGTGTTAGAAACCCTCATTTTCAGCTATTCACATGAGACTAATTAGCTGTGGGGAAAGTTTGTTTATAATAATCCTGTTATAAAATGTCATTAGAATGTTTTCTTATTCCTGAGGCCAGGTCTACACTACAGACCTATCTCAGTATAACTACAACGTGAAAAATTCACACCCCTGAGCGATGTAGTTATACTGACCTAACCCCCATGTGTAGACAGTGCAATGTCGACAGAAGAGCTTCTCCTTCCAATATAGCTGTCACCTCAGGGAGGTGGGTTAACTATTCTGATGGAAGAAACTTCTGTCAGGTTAGGAGTGTCTTCACTAAAGCACTACAGCTACACTGCTATAGTGCTGAACAGGAAGGCAAACCTTATAATGTTGTTTGGTGTTATAGCTGTTAGCAGTCTTTATAAATATCCTTTTATCAATTTTTAATGATCACTTGTTTCCAATCAATAAAATAAACAATTATTGTAAATGATTTGATGGACTTTGCTGGTGAAAGTGATGAAGTTGAGAAAGGACTTTACCAACTATGTGCAACACAGAAACCCGAATGTAGTATGTGTATAAGTTCAAAATGCATTCTTTCAGGGAAAAGAGACCAATGATTAACCTAAACACAAATGTACTTAGTGATTTTTTTTAATAAAAACAACCCTCCCTCCCCCCAAAAAACAGAAATAAGCTACAGATCTCAACATTGGGATGGCAGATATATACAGAAAGGCCCCATGTTGTCTAGAAGCTTTTGAGGATACCCCAAAAGCCTTACAAATATCCAGTGGTGGATTTAAATGTTCCTACCCCTCCCACCACAGATGCTTTCAGATTAAGAATAAGGGTTTTCCTTCTAGACTGGCTATTATACTTTATTTTTTAAGTATAAAAAAGATGATTTACTGGCAGGCCCCTCTAAGAACCAGACCTGCCAACCAAAAGTACATTTAGTTGTATGCAGAGAAACCTGGCCTCTATAAAGCTATTTAGCAAATCACCACCACAGCAGAGATAAGCCGAACGGAGTATAGCATGCAATTTAGTAGCGGCAATCTCAGAAATAGCTCTCAATACTTTATAGGGAAATATACCTTTGACACAGAATCAAGTATCTGCACTGAAAAAGATGCAAATTTATAAAAATTGTAATAAAGAGGGCTTTGAAAAAGAGAAGCATCTGGGGGCGAAGGCTTGGGGGAGCTAAACTGACCTTCTGTTATCCCTCCTTTGACTAATCAATAATAGAGGATGCAGAAAAAGAATGTATCTGGTTTCTAGCCACCAGTTAGAGCAATTGAGGGCTCCACCACCAGTGGAGGAAGAAATCAGAACCACGGAGACTCGCTTACTAAACACTGAAATGAGGGATATTCTCCAAAAGACACATTTATCTCTTTACAAAAAGGCTAAACTTTACATTACTGTGCTTCAAAAATACCTAATGTGTTTGAGGTAGGGCAATCTGCGTAAAGGGAAAATAAGTCAGTTTCTACTGGAACAGTAACAGAGCATGACTGTCAACCCCCCAGAAACACTAAGGAATACTCAGACTATTCAGGACGTGTTGGACAATGGGAGTAGGGTGTTATAAGAAAAAGGCACTCACATTGCTAAATAAATCGGGTTGGGATAAAAGTATTTCTTCTTGGAACGATAAAGGGGCTTTCACATACAAAGGTTCAGATGTTAATGGTTCTAACATTTTCAACTGAGAGAGGGCTGTCACACAGGCTCATTCTGCTCTTAATAAATGCACATCTAAAGGCTGGGATGATTTCAGGAATGCCACAGCTGAACGGAACATACCATCTTCTTTCAGTGGCACCAGCATTAACAAATCTTTTGGAACATCCTCAGACACAGGGCGCAATCAAAAAACACCACTATCACATCCCTTTTTGCCTCCTAATAAGCAAAAACTGGCTAATAGACATGAATGGCTCAGTGTGCAATGTTCTTCAGGCTTTAAAAATGATGTTTTGCTTTAACCCTTTTCAAGAACCATACTCTCTATGTGTTATTTCTCTGAACTAGCCAGCGTTTAAACAAAAGAAAAACACTAGACATCAATTGTCTTTAAACCCCACAGGAGGTGCTTTATTGAGAAATGTGTTTATGAAAGTCACTGCAGGAACCATGTCTGGGGATGTGGAAATATGGTTTGAGTGGGTCTAGACATGCCCAAGAAGTTGTTTTATTTGTTACAAAATCCATCACCATCCAGTCATTTTGAAGAAGAAACTAAAAGAAAAATGTGTAGTTATATCTGCAGGTGAAAGAGGGGGTGGGGCATCTTGTAATTGTCTCGTGAGAAATACAATGTTATTTTTGTTTACAAAAATAACAATGTTTCTAGGAATGAACACAATCACTGTATAGGGATGACTGAGTTAAAAAACAAGCAAACAAACAAAAAAACCCACCCCTCCAGTCATGCTCCATTCAGAACAAGGCAAGCCAATGTTTGCCCAGTTGGGTATGTGTGTGTGTGTGTTGTGACAAACTCTCAAATTTAGGGATGTGAGAAAGGCTGCCACCTTGGAAACACTTACAAGGGAACATATCTAAGAGAGTTTCTTTTGTGTAATGGTCCTCTGATAAAAGCTGCTAGATGAACAATGTCCATATTCTCATATACTTAAACAGAATGTTTCTCCTCTGATTTTTCTGGGATAATGTAAAAAAACAACAACTCATAATCATGCTGATTAAAAACTTCACACAAATGTCTGCCTGCTCTCAGGTTCCCAGTTTTAATCAGGGAATAGTGATTGGCACATTCCTGGTTGGGAGACAGGTCAAAGGAAATGAGGTGTAACAGTGTGAAAACTTTTATAGGTTGATTAACAGTGTGATCTTTCATATGTTTACCAGACATCAGTGCCACATTCAAGTATTCTCATATGCTCATCCTCAAAGTCTGGTTGCAGATGCTTAGCCGTATCTCTTCACCATCCACATATTGGGCCACATAATTAATATAATAATGTCTAAAGTTGAAGGGGTTTATAGCATAATTTGCACTAATAGCATCATTATCCACAAACTCAATGAGAATCAAATTGCATAACTGTCTCATGAACAGAGTCTCCTGGTTACTGACATGGCTATGCAGGAATGCTAACCACATTCACCTGGTTCATGGGCTATTTAGCATTGACAGTAAGCAGTAAGCTAGGACACTGGGAGGCTACCTACACTTTCTTCACAAAAAGGGATGTGGATATAACCTGCAGATTAAAGTGTTTGGTGTGACCATCTCATCATTTTGAAGCACTTGGAGGAGAAGAAGGTGATCAGGAACAGTCCACATGGATTCGCCAAGGGCAAGTCATGCCTGACCAATCTGATAGCCTTCTATGATGAGATAACTGGCTCTGTGGATAGGGGGAAAGCAGTAGATGTGATATATCTTCACTTTAGCAAAGCTTTTGATATGGTCTCCCACAGTATTCTTGCCAGCAAGTTAAAAAAGTATGGATTGGAAAGCTGGCTAGATTGTTGGGCTCAACGCATAGTGATCAACACCCGATATCTAGTTAGCAGCCATTTTCAAGCAGAGTGCCCCAGGGGTCTGTTCAGGGGCTGGTTTTAA
The DNA here is from genome assembly GCA_007922305.1 of Dermatemys mawii. Lineage (NCBI taxonomy): Eukaryota > Metazoa > Chordata > Testudines > Dermatemydidae > Dermatemys > Dermatemys mawii. The sequence continues at coordinate 79,922,344 of ML677334.1, read as the reverse complement.
TAATTGGGATGATGGGATAGATTGCACCCTCAGCAAGTTTGCAGATGACATAAGCTGGGGGAGAGGTAGATACGCTGGAGGGTAGGGATAGAGTCCAGAGTGACCTAGACAAATTGGAGAACTGGGCCAAAATAAAGCTAATGAGGTTCAACAAGGACAAGTGCAGAGTCCCACACTTAGGACAGAAGAATCCCATGCACTGATACAGGTTGAGGACAGACTGGCTAAGCAGCAGTTCTGTAGAAAAGGACCAGGGGATTAAAGTGGATGAGAAGCTGGATATGCCATGCTTTCAATTCTGGGCTTGATTCTGCTACTCTACTTCCTTTCCTTAGAATTATGAAATCAATCATTTCATAATCACTTTCACACAAATTGCCTTCCACCTTCAGATTTGCAATTAATACTTCCACGTTGATCAGAAGCAAATCTAAAACAGCTGTCCACCTGATTTCTTCCTCCACTTGCTGGAACAAAGAGTTCAGCCTAGAACACTCCAAGAACTTTTTGGAAATTTTGTTTTGTCATATTACTTTTCCAACAGATGTCCAAGTACTAAAGTCCCCCCATTAGAACTGACAAAGAGTCCTGTGGCACCTTAAAGACTAACTAAAATATTAGAGCATAAGCTTTCGTGGGCTAATACCCGCTTCGTCGGATGCATGCAGTGGAAGAATCCGGGGGCAGGTATAAATAGGTAGGCAAGAACCAGGTTAAAGATAACAGGGTGGGTCCAATGAGGCTGAACCAGCATGTTATCTCTAATCAGGAAGGGTGAGGTATTCCTTTAGCAGCTGAACTGGAGGTGTGAACAGTGAGAGAAGAGAAACTACTCTTGTAGTTAGCTAGCCATTCAAAATCTCTATTCAGTCCCAAATTGATTGTGTCAAATTTGCAAATGAATTGCAACTCTGCAGTTTCTCTTTGCAGTCTGGTCTTAAAGTTTTTTTGCTGCAAAATGCTGACCTTTAAGTCTTTCATGGTGTGTGCAGGGAGATTGAAGTGTTCTCCTACAGGTTTTTGTGTATTGCCATTAGAACTAGGTCTTGTGTCTGGGATATTTCTGTTATTTGCTCTAGAAATGAATGCCTCATTCACTTTCTTTTCCTTATTTGTTGATCTATAGTGAACCCCTGCCATGATGTGTCCACTATCTTTTCTAATTTTATTTTTATCCAGAGACTTTCAACTGGTCTGTCTCACTTTCTTCTAGACTTAGGAACAAGTATGTATGTATATATATTCTTTGTGTATAATGCACCGCCTCCTCCATTTTTTCTCTTTTCCTGCCCATCCTTCCTAACCAAGCTATATCCCTTATACTGATATTCCAGTGAGGAGGTTTATCCCACCAGTCTATGAGCTGCCAATTAAATAATAATTTAATGTGCGTTCTAATAATTCCAGTTCTTCCTGTTTATTCTCCACATGCCTTCAATTCTTACATATAGACATCTAAGATATTGAACAGATTGCTCATCCCTGGTCTCCCTCTTCTTGCTGCTATGACCCTACCATGATCTTCCATGTCCCCCAGACTCCTCAAACATCAAGCCATCTGATAAGGTTGTCTTTTTTTATGTTTCCCTGTGGGCTTTTGGTACCTGATACCTTTGAACCTAGATCAAAGCACTCCTCACAACTCAAAACTGGTAGGTGAGGTCTCATGGGAAGAAAAATTTAAGAGATAGAGGAGTTCAGCAGAATGTATCATTTCTCAATGAGACAATATTAAAAACACAACTGCAAACTAATCTGATAAGGGAAAACAGCAAGAGGCCAACATGACTCCATCAAGAGCTCTTTAATGACCTGGAAATAAAAAAAAATATTCTTCAGAAAGTGGGAACATGGATGAATTGCTAAGGAGGCATTCAAAAGAATACCACGAGCATGTAGAGACAAAGTTAGGAAAGCTAAGGCACAAAATGAGTTGCACCTACTAAGGGATATAAAAGGTAAGTGATTTTTAAAAAATACATTAGAAGCAAGAGAAAGACAACAGTAAGTGTAAGTCTTCTACTTAGTTGGGAAGGAGAGCTAATAACCAAGTACCTCAAGAAGGCTATTTTGCCTCTGTCTTCAATAAAAAGGTTGTAAGTGACCAGATATTCAATATGATTAATATTAACAAGGGAAAAGGAATGTAAGCCAAAATAAGGAAAGACCAAGTTAAGCAGGGAGAGATAGCTCAGTGCTTTGAGCATCTGCCTACTAAACTCATGGTTGTGAGTTTAATCCTTGAGGGGGCCATTTAGGGTTCAGAGGCAAAAATCTGTTGGATGATTTAGTTGAGGGTTTGACTAGATGACCTCCTGAGATCCCTTCCAGCCCTGATATTCTATGAATATTTAGATAAGTTGGATGTATTCAAGATAGCAAGACCTGATTAAATTAATCCAAGGGTATTTAAGTAACTAGCTGAAGCAATCTCAGAACCATTACCAATTATCTTTAAAACTCATGGCAAAGAGGTAAGGTCCCAGAGGAATGGAGACGGGCAAACATAGTATCTGTATTTAACATGGGGAATGAAGAACACTAGGGAAATTATAGAGCAATCAGACTAACTTTGATAGCTGGAAAGATAGTGGAACAATCAACTACTAAATAATCAAGTTGCAAGCAAGAGCCTATTTTTCTGAAATCCTGGAAATGCTGAGGAGAAAGATGGTGTCCTTCATCTCCCACATGAGAACTACAGAGTTCATTTTAGCTCCGGGGGCACTCGGTCACCTGTGCAGAGAGCACTACATCGGCAACAGTTCTGAGGAGGGAATTGCTGAAGGCAGCCCCTTGGCTCAATGGCCAGAACCTGAACCTGACTCAAGCACTTGTGAGACTGACTGATGGTTGACATGGCCATCCAGCATCCATGTCCAAAGGGTAAGGTGCCTGAGGCTTTCCAGAGAAGAAGTTGCTCAGGTAAAAGGACTATAAAAGTGGTGGTACAGCAGATGTACAGCTGTTCCTCTGAAAATCTCTCAACAGCTCAATTACACAGTACTTGAGATCTTACATGTCAGTAGCCCTGTGAGGGGTAAAAATCAGCTGCTTTTGCTCATGCCTGAGACACAGACCTCAAGAGAAGATCCTGGATAAGAACAAAATGGAAGAATAAACCACCTTGTATCCCCTCAAACAGCATGTTTTCCCAGAAGCATTATGAATTTTTTAAAAATGCCACTGACATTATTTCACCATAAACAGTTGCAAGATCCCCGTTCTGTAACCTGTGGCTGTTACTGTATGTTTTCTTACATCACTGTAGCAAGGGTTTATATTTTGGCCAGATTTTAAACAACTTAGTGCAAAATCACCAGATGGTGATGAATTTTGTAAAAGAAAAAAAAAGATATGAAATCTCAGGTGTGTCTAGCCTCACTCAAAACATGTTTCAACAAGTCCAGATGTGTTTATCTTGCAATGACTTTCTTAACTATGTTTCTCAATAATTTTCCACATATGGGGGTTTAAAGACAACTGCTGTCTGGTGGGAGATTTTTGTTTGTTTTTACAACAGCCAATTCAGAGGCAGTGTATATATATAGATAGTATTTTTTTTAAAAAAAGTATAGACTTGTTTTATTTAAAGCTCAGCATTACCATCTTTAAGCATGAAAAACATTACACGCTGAGACAGTTGGGTCTTTTAGCCAATTTTTGCTTTTTATGAAGAAAAAAATGGATGGTTGTATTATTTCTTGATCAACTACAGTGTCAGTGGTCGAAGCATTCAGGAATTCCAAAACATCTGTGGACTGTGTTGCCCATGATGGAAGATGGTACATTCATCTCCATCATGGCATTCATAAACACATCCCAAACTTCAGGTGTGCAGCTGCTAGGAACGGAGTGTGTTTGGGTGAAAGCCCTGACTAAGCTGAGAATGTTAGAACCATTAACCATCAAGCCTTTGTACACAAAGCCCCTTTATATTTCCATGGAGAGATGTTTTTATTCTGGCCCAGTTTATTTAGCAATATTAATGCATTTTTCTTAAATGCCTAGTCCACCCTTCCTGAGCAACAGAGTCACAGGTGTTGACTTTCCTTGTGTGCTTGAGCCCCCTCTGCCCCTGGCCCTACCCCACTCTACCCCTCTCATGAGGCCTCGGCCCTGACCAGCCTCCATTCCAATTCCTTCCCCAAATTCCCACCTCTTCCCCTGAGCACGCCACATTCCCACTCCTTCTCCCTCCTGGAGCATGTTAACACTGCCAAACAGGTGTTTGGCGGCGGCTGGGCGGGAAGTGCTGGGAGGTAGGCGGTGGAGCAGGGACACAGCGGGCTCAGTGGGGGAGGAGTGGAGCTTGGCTGTCGGTGAGTGCAGAACACCTACTAATTTTTCCCCATGGGTGCTCAAGCCCCAGAGCACCCACGGAGTTGACACCTATGAACAGAGTCAGAATTCTTTGGTGTTTCTGGGGGTTTGACAGTTATGCTTTGCTCCAAGCAGACATGCCTGGTCACTTTCCTCCATAGGGGTGGACACTGACCGGGCACCATGCCCATCAGTCTGCCTCATGAGTGTTTGGGAGGTTGTATCTCAGGGTCATGTTATGGCATATTCATCAACAGGTGGGCCAAAGGGCTCCCCTTGGCAGCTCCCTCCTCCTCAGAGCTGTCACTGACGTAGCACTTTCTCTGCAGGCAACCAAGCACCCTCAGAACTAAAATGAATTCTGCAGTTTTCATGGGAGGTGATGAAGGATGCCATGTTTCCCCTCAACATTTCCATGATTTCAGAAAAAAAAGGCTCTTGAAACAAGATGGCCTCTTCCACACAACAATGGGGCCATTGGGAGTGGGGCTACCATTGCGATCCAGAGATTGAGGTTTCCAGCCAAGACCCTCATGCTATTCCTATTCTGATAGGTAGACTTTTCCCTTCTATAAAAGGCCAATCGGTGAAACCCACACTGATTGGTTGAGGACGGTGGGAGGAGTTTTGAAGCATCACATGGCCTTTTTGCAGACAGGGGTCATCCTACCTCAGAACTTGCTCTGATTAGTCAAACCCCCTCTCAGGGAGGTTCTAGGAGGCTGAAACCCATTCCAATTGGTAGAAAGCAGTGGAAGGCATTCTTAGAGGGGGGTCACATGCCACACCTTGCTTCTGTTAATGTGCCAACATTGATTCTAGAAGTAATACTCTGGGGGAATGGCTCATGGTGGATATGTAGGCAGAAGTTTAAGGGTTGATGCAAACATTTGACCATAGACCCATAGACTACTAATGACAAAAGATTTAGAAAACCTGATGTGAAGAGTTTAAAAATCTGGGCATGTTTACTCTTGAGAAAACAAAACTGGGGGGAGGAGACTTGATAACAGTCTTCAGGTATATTAAAGGCTGTCATAAAGGGGACGATGATCAATTGTTCTCCTTATCCTGTGAAGGTAGGACAATAGTAATTGGCTTAATCTGCAGCAAAGGAGAGTTAGCCTTAGATATTAGGGAAAAACTTTCCAATTATAATAGTTCTCAAATAGGTTTCCAAGGGAGGTTGTGGAATCACTTTCACTGGAGTGAGTTCATTGGGTTGCATAAACCTAGAACATCCATGACAGATTGTTTACTTGGTCCTGCCTCAGCCCAAGGGGCTGGACTAAAAGAACTTTCAAGGTCTCTTCCAACCCCACATTCCTATGGTGCTATATAACATCTATAAGGTATTTGCAAATTGCTCAGCTGACCTGTCTGTTCTCAGGCTTACTGTTAGAGCACAGTCATTTTTCAGAGAGGTATTCGGAAATTTTTTCTCTTTGTAGAGAGTCCATTTTTGGTATCTCAGTGAAGAATTGTGTTGGCTGTTCACTGCTGGACTCTGCAATAACTAATGAATATTGTTTTGCTGACTCTGTTCCCTTATCCCGCAGCATAATGAGTCTTTTTTACTTACTGGGTAGAAGTGAGTAGTACCTAGGATTGCATATAGTTTAGAGAGGTTCTCTGGTTTTAAAGCTACACTCATGAGCTACAGTCCCACCCAATGAGAATTAGTGGCTAGTGAGAATCCTAACCCTATCCTAACCCCGTTTCATAGGATTATTAAGGGGAAATGGGGGGAACAAAAGGGATACAGTGCTGCTCAAATGACACATGGGGAAAAATGATGTCTCTTTTCTTATTCGCCAGGTACAGACCTATCTGTAACCCCTCTAAGTGTTGGAACCCACTGTCCAGCTGCCTAGACCTTTTGATACTTCAGATCCCCCAGTATTTAAACACACCTCTTGCCCAGAATTCCACCCAAATGGTGTGCAGCTTCTGGCTACAGTTTAAGTCTCTCAGGGGCACTCAGCAGTCGTGATTCAGTCGATACACATACAATTTGTTCAGTCTAGCATCTGCATACTTTTATCCTTAATCACGCAAGCCACAGAAGAGTAGAGGTCACAAAAAACAATCAAACATCCTAAATGTGATGTCCCTCCCTAGCTCACCCTTCCCTCGGGTGATCATCAGTGTTACAGTCAGTCAGGGTCCTTGTGCCCTTGCCTACCTGCCCCTGCAGCAGCCTCTCTAGACTTAATCACTTACACCAAAAAAATCACATCACATTGAGATTGCTTCCAGTCCTAACAGACTAGTCATTCACCCCAGATCAAATGGAATCCTAGATCTTACACCAAAGACGATGCCTATAGTCAATGCTATAATAAACTAAATAGAGGTTTCTTTTTCCAAGTTAGTATATGAGTTATTTACAGGTTAAAGCAAGCAAACATACACAGAAATGAGTTACAAGATAAACCTTAAGAGTGACAAAGTTATAGTGATCTGTTAATTCAAAAAGTGTCTTTCAGGGCACATCTGTGAGGCAGTCCCTGGGGAATCTCTGGCTTCAGTTTAGAGTCCCTGGCTTTCCAGAGTTCAAACAATGAAAGGGAGGGAAAATTTCCCTGAGGCTTTATTTCCTTTATTCTACTTCCAAGCCTGCAGGATGAGCTTCCTTCCTTGCATATAGCCATTAACTAATCCTCTGTACTGCAATGATTCTTGATGTCCCATCTGATTTTGATAGCTCTTCTGGATGGGCAGGGGAGGGAATGATTCCCATGCCTGAGTTCACAGCAAACATTGTCAAAGTTATAAAGCAAAACTTACATATTTCCTTATAGCATGGAATACAGACATCAGAAGTGAAATTAATGCATGCAACAACTTACAAGAATCTCAGAGTCTAAACATTAAATACATTTTTATAAGACTGATGCTATAGAAGAACCCCAAGATTATGACCACCAGTATTACGAACTGACCAGTTATCCATACACCTAATTTGGAACTGGAAGTACACAATCAGGGAGCAGCATAGACAAACTAAAGAACACAAGTACAGTACAGTACTGTGCTAAAACGTAAACTATTAAAAAAATACAAGGAAAGCAGCATTTTCAATCAGCATAGTAAAGTTTGAAAGCTGTATTAAGTCAATGTTCGGTTGTAAACTTTTGAACAAACAGCTATTAAGTTTTGTTCAGAGTTATGAACAACCTCCATTCCCACAGTGTTCGTAACTCTGAGGTTCTACTGTATTTTGAGCAAAAAAACAAATGAAACAACTCAGGTGACCTGGTCTGTCTCCAGCTACACGGTTGTCAGTTCTTATCTAATGTCTGCAGCCTGGACAAGAACAGGCATCTGTCAAGTTTACAGTGTCACTAAGCAAATTTAGAAATCACTGGGATTATGCCTGGACCACTCCTTCCTCATAAGGGGAGGCTGTCAGGAGCAGAGGTGGATGAGAGATTAACAGAGCAAAACTCAGTTTTACCCAATTCGCCAAGAAAGAAAAGACTGCGTGTGGCAGCACCACAAATTGAGTCAAAGCTGTATGGGGGCAATTCTAACCTCCTGCAGGGCTGGGTGACAAAGAATCAGGGAACTGTGGTGAGCTCTTCATCAGTCTCCATTTTCTACAGAGGAGCCTGAACCTAAATGGATTTGATACTTCACTGAGCTGGAGTGGAGTTCAGGTACAGTGAAGAAGTAAGCCCATTCAGGTTCAATAGGTACAGCAGTCTTCTTTTCTGCTTCATCTTTGATTGGTCAATAATTGACCCTTCAGCAAGTCCATTGATATATGTCTGTATAATTAGTTATAAAATCACATACACATATTTTCAGTACTCAGCAGGGATTTATATAATCAAATCTCTCCTGTTTTACCTTCTTAAAATGTTGTGCACTGCAAGGAATAAAGACTGGTCTGTAGTGTTGTGTACCATATACTAAAACACCTAGGCACACCGGGAAAAGGTTAATTGTGGGACGCCATTAATACCTTTGGATTTTCATGTTTTAATCAATCTGTACAACAAAACCTTAATGCTACTTAAGTGCAGGGGTATTTTTTGTGATAAAATACAGAAACAAACTGATGCATTGTATGACTTAGTTTTGTAGACTTATTTTTGATTTAATCCTTTTTTTGAAGCCACCCTTGGCTAAGCAAACAGAATACTTCGGCAACTGCCAAAACTAACCTTTCAGCAAAGTAATAAAAGCTGCAGATAAGAACATGTAGTTTTGCAGTTGCCTGGGAGCAATATAAGTGTCACATGCAGCATGACTTTAATAGTCTTTTTTCCCCCTTTTGTCTATGAAATTGAATACCAGTGAATTGCTAATACAGGGGTCTAGTCTGTTCAGAATGTGTACAGATTCATGTGCATAATTTCCTGAGTATTGAGATGACAGGCCTCAGAGTATGTAATGAGAGGTATACTGCTGCAAAATGCAATTTCCCTTCGGCCTTAAATGTATTCTAAACATGGAAATTAGCTTGAAAATTAAGGGGCAGATTTTGCACTGCGCTTCCTGAGAAGCACAGTAGAGGGAGCCCAAAAGGGGTGCAGAACCCTGGGGCTACTCTGGTTTATGGAGACTCCTTACAGCTCCCCATCCCAGAACCTCCAGAGTGCTGAGTGCTATGGGCCTGAGACCTCCTGTCCTGATCATGGGAGATCTAGCCTCAGTTCTCCGCTCCACTAAAGTCTTCATGTATGACCTTGGGCAACTCACTCGCTCTTTCTGCCTCAGTGCTTCATCTGTAAAATGGGAATAATAGCACTGCCCAAACTCACATGCTCATATACTACAATTATGGGGGGCATAAAAGTGCTTAATATTGATGGAAGGAGAACTGGATCCTTTGGGCCAGATTCTGCCATGCTTACAAGGAACAGTTTCTTTTGTCATGAGCTCTTCCATTGATTTCACTGGATGATCAAAACAGAAAGGGTGTTTCATCTTGAAATCTAGAGCAACCTTTACAGCTGCAAAGATAAAACTGTACAGGATAATTTCTATTGGTGCAGTAGAACTTTTGTAAACTGCTTGAAGAGTTATTCAGAATTTTTATATGAAGTTCTTCAAACTAACAAATTTCTGACATTAAAGGCAGTGAACAAAACAACTAGAAAACGAGCAAGTTAGCAATATTGTTTTGGGGTTTTCTGTTTCATCATAGCTAAGTCAGATCATTTGTATTTCACAGCATCACTTCAAGCCTTTTGGAAAACCAGACTGCCTCCAATCAAGCAATACATCCAAACTGAACAAGATTATTTTAGTTTTTCCATTGTATATACCCACAATCATTTTGGGAAGGGAAAAAAATCTATTTAGAAGAGCCAAGGTATTTCTTCTGCCCTCAATGCCTCTACCCAAGAGGCACTTGTGTAGCTCTGAGAGAAGTAAGCATTTTTTCTGAGTAGTTTCAGAGAAAAAAAAGCAGGTGGGCAGCCACATTAAACACATCAAAAGGGTTGTGAAGCCTTAACAGCCTCTCTTTGTATCTTTCTATCACATACTGCATTATCTTCAACAATACTTATTTGGAACTTTACAGCTTCTCATTAAAGATGAGCATTCACACTGTGGAGAATTAAGAATGGGGGAAAGAGACTATAATTTAAATAAATATAGCTTTCAAGAATAATCTTCTGTTTCTGCCTCCACATTGCTCATAATAAGGTGGGCATGTTAAAGAAACCCTTCATATTTCAGTCTTTCATTTAAGTGGCTCATGACAAAAGGTCCCAGGCATCTCTTCCATTCCTGATGTAGTAAATGGTGAAAGATGGATGATAAAATTTGTTTATCAGCATGTGTAGTATCTTTATTAATCTGCAGCTCTGTACAGATGTAATCTGTACATGGAAAGTAAACTGCATCCCATTGAAATTATTGCTTACTTTTTGGATCAGTAAAAGTAATCTAATAACATTCCAGAAAATGTATATTTTAGAGTTTTGTCATACACATTTTCTTCCCCCCCTTTCTCTCCCACTTGTATTAATTTGCTCATGTGTGCTCGATGACAGAGACATTTTGAGGAAGACAGACACTCACTCAAGTTGTCTAATGTTATTACAAGTGCAGTAGAGCCATCTGATGCATTCATGTTTAGCCATGGTCCTGGCTCCAGTCCACTTCTCCGTACTCACTAGCCACACAGTTAAGGGAAATACTTTCAAAAGGGTTTAGTAAATTACCCAGCCCGTAAAGTTGGCATAGCTGGCTGGCACAACATAAACTAAGGGTCAGGGAATGGAGAGGACAAAGATTCAGGTAGTGCACTGATTCATATGCCCCCTCAGGCATATGAATCAGTGCACTGTGGAACTGAGACTAGAAGCTGAAGCTATCACTCTTCTTCAGAACCCCAAAGGACTGATCTGAGGTGGTAAATCAAACTGGACATACACCATATAAAAAGATATGTGATCGACAAGTTTGTAAATTATATGCTTGTCAGGACAGGTACCATCTCTATTTCTTTGTGCAACACCTGATGGGATGGGGGCAAATTTTTGACTGGTGCTACTGGGTGTTATTACTTAACATTTACCTTGTGATAACAGCAAAGGCAGAATACAAAAGGGAATGTAACCTGGTGTTATGTTTTGTTTTCATTCAGTCATACATTTTAAAATAAAACAGTTACCAGAGTTCAAAATTACATGATTTGCATCACAAATCACAGTTCAGAAAAGTGTTTCCCTGTAATATTCCCCCTTTCCCTGCTCTCCCCTGACTTGAATGTCTGCAGTCTATCAGCTTCCTAGATTTCCACTATATTTCTCATGCTGTCTTTGGTCTCCCCCTCTTTGCAACCGACAGATGACTGCAAGCCAGGTTTGTCTTCTCTGATTAATGCATTACAAATATTAAGTTACTTCACTATCCATGTCGCTGCTGCTTTGCAGTCCAGCCCACCGGCTAAAAAGATCTGATTGCAACAAGAGTTGTGCAATTAAATTGGCACTGTTTGGGAAACAAATCACATTTTGGCTAGAATCATGAAAATTAAATAAGTTAGTGATTTTACAGCAAATTGCAAAAAGCAATTTGCATCTGTCTCCTTCCATGAGCCTCTTTCCCTGGCTGAATTGTCAGAAATTGATCTTTATTTGCCTTTCTATATGGAATAAATTCTGAACCCTTTTTCAGATTATTATTATTTGTATTGCAGTAGCACCTAGAATCCCAAATCATGGATAAGGGTACTATTGTACTAATCATTGTGTTAGCCACCACAAAGACAGACAGAAAAAGCAGATTTACAATCTGAGGAATTATTATTTTTTTGTTTTCCTTATTCAAACATTTCACAAAGTTCACTGGGAGTCTGCTTGGACAACAGCTGAGGTCATACCCTGTGGTTGAGTAAGGACCACTGCATAAGGCCTGTGATTACAGCTATTGTTCTTGCAATTCAATTCTAGTGGTTGTAGTAGAAAGAGAGCCTGAGACATAAGGCCTTGTATCATAAGCCTAAGGCCTGAACTAAAGTAGTGGTCAAGCTTTGCTGATATAAAACAAAGAAGCAAAGTTAGCAGAGGTCAGGCTCTGCCTGCTTGCAAGCTCGTAGAATCTGGCAAGAACAGGGCTGGTATTGCAAAAAAACCAAACACATCCCTAAGAAAAGCTAGGCATAGGACAGTGACACAAACACATTCCAGAAAGATGGTATCAGAACATCCCAAGTATGGTATAAACATCTTCCACATCCCCCAAAGGTAACGAGAACACACTGACACCCTCCTAAACATAAGGTCAGGATGACAGTGTGATGGATAGAGCTGTTTCGATCAAACTAACATGTATAAGGTAATGGATGGTAAGAACCCACATCAAAGGTCAGTAACTAACCACAGTAGAGGAACAATGTGCAACTTGTTTCTACTGGTGTATAAAATGGCGTCTCAAAGGGAGTGTCTCTGGCCAGCCAAGGGAGGAATGGAAAGTCCCGCCATTCACTGAGCTGTGTTCACTGTCACAGTCTTAGTATCCTTGTAGTGTCTGCCAGATGCTATTGCCATACTTTGTTGAGAATAAACCTGGCCAGGTGCCTTTGTATTTCAGTGTTTCTTGTGCTCATTGGGCAGTTTGCTCAAGGTCTGAAGTGCCAGCTATCTGCCCAGAGCTGGGAAGGCAAACAGAGGAGCACATGCAGCCAGACATCTGACAACAGTGGTTACTGATTTACAACTAACACTGAGGGTGAAGTTATATGAATGCTTGATGGGGGTAGGGGCTACTAAGAATCTATCTCCCCACTTCTACCCTTTCCCTCCAGGAGGCAGACAAACTTTCAGTTCCTGCAGTCTCCTGAAGGCCTGCACTCTTCTGAAGGCCTGCTACCTACTACCATATTCCCTGCCCCCTCTCCCAGGAGAGTTAATTACCCCAAGGGACAAGAAACATAAGCGTTGCCATACTGGATCAAATTAGCGGTCTGTCTGATTGAGTACCTTCTCTGAAAAGGGCTACCACCAGCTGCTCTCCAAAAAGCAGCAAGAAGTCCTACATTAAGCTCATGGGGACTACTATTTAAGTATGGATATTCCTGTTATCCAAATAAAAGTCCAATCTTTTTTTTTAAATCATACTAAGCTCATAGCTTCAATAGTAGTGTGACAATGAGTTCCACAGGTGAACTGAGCCTCGTATACCAAAGATTTCCCCTTCTCTCTGTTCTGAACTTCCAACCTTTCCATTTGATTGACTATTTCTTTGATCTTTTATCATGAGAGTGGTTGACTAGAAGTTAAGGGCTATGTAAGGGAATGCATGTTGTACCCCGCCCCGAGCCCCGGCAAGTGTGCTGCAGTGTGCACTCTGTCCATATGCTCTGGGGAGTGCTGAAAAACAATGTGCTAAAAGATGTTCCAATGCTTCCTCTGCCACAGTGCAACTGGACATTGTCCTCAGGTCAAGTTGCTCCACAGTTGGAATCCTCTTGAACCATTCCATGCAGATGGCCAGAATCATTGCACGCCACCCTATAGGACACAAAGCTGGCCACATTTGTGACTTACATTTGTGACCACCGTGCTTAACTATAGCAATGCTTTCAAGCTCCTTGAAAAATTTCCAAATGGTACAGAATGCATCAGCCAGTCTCTTTAGTCACCCAGGCTCCCATAACTAAACCATGTCTACATTGGAGCGGAGGTGTAACTTCCAGCTCAGATAGACATAGCCATGTTACTATGGTCGAGATACTGCCAGTTTTAGCATGCTATCACTGAAGCAATGTGAGAAGAAGGACTAGTTAGCGGCCCCTAACACAATCTTGTCTGAAACCCTAGGTATGTGGTCAGGGCTGTCAGCTGTGCTTGCAAGAGTACAGGCTATGCTTCCATTTTCAGTGTAGTAGCTTGATCAGAGTTAGATACATGTTGATCAGGTACATCTTCTTGATTAGGAAATTGCATCTCCAGCTGTAGACGTGCCCTCAGCCTCCTTAGCTTCCCCCCACAACCTCTGTCAACTAACCAAGCTATTTTGTCTACAGAGTGGGAAGGAAGAGATTATTGCTATTTTTTATTTTAACTATGTGAGGCATTCAGATACTATTGCAATAGGGGGATATAAGTAAATAGATAGATCATCTATCAAAAACACAGTTTGGCCCTAAGGTCAAAGACTTTTACCCTCTGGAGGTCACTGGTTCAGTCCCCAGTGAGTCAGCCAAAAGGGTGACCATCATACCTGCACACACTTAAGGGCATGAAGAAGACTGAAAATGAGGGAAGTGGTGGCTGTATTGTATATATTACATTTACAATTACTATACGGTAACACCATTAGTATCCATCCCCAGGTATTTCCTGTGCTGTCTTGCTGATTGACATGTTTTAAAATAGATTAGACTTAATCGTTACAGTACAATTACTGCAGTGCCATGATTACCTGCCACAACTTCAAGACTGCAATTTGAGTACTCCAGAACTTAAAACTTTGATATGTATCATTCATATTTCTGGTAGTTTGCATATGATGAGCTCCATACCATTATTCAGTAACCTCAGTTGTTGTTGATAGTCCATTGCTGACCATGAGGAAAATATTGTCTCAATTCTCATCTATGGCTATGAATACAACTCTGAAGTCTGCACCCTGATGCACAGAGTTGGCTGCACTGAGGGCATGGCAAGTCCTTATCTATGATGTTCGATGAGACAGCTGTGTGGCATCTTTTAGTCTGTGTGCAGCCTGGAGACAAATTTCATTGATCCCACTTGAACTTGTTGAATGATGTTCTTGTCAGACACTGCCAGAGAGTCCTTTTCTGAGCCATTTGCTCAAGTTATTGGAGGTTGATGTCAGCTCACTGGAGACTGCTCTTCAGGTTATCTTTGAAGCACTCTTACAGACAACCCTTCTTTCTTTTGCCCTGCCTCAGCTCCCCATACAAGGCCTGTTTTGGGAAATGAAGGTCTTCCATTCTGATGACATATCTGGTCCACCTAAGAGCGTATCTACACTTCCCAGGGGATCGACGTGCAACAATCAATGCATCGGCAGTCAATTTAGTGGGTCTAATGAAGACCTGCTAAATCAACTGCAGATCATTCTCCCATCAACATAGCTTAGTGTGGACCCCGCAGTAAATAAATCTAAGTACATCGACTTCAGCTTCGTTATTCACACAGCTGAAATTGCCTAACCTAGATTGATCTCCCCCCATAGTATAGACAAGGCCTTAGTTGTACTCTCAATAGCATTTCCTCAATGCTGTTGTGCTTGCTCTCTGAAGGACCTTAATATTGGTCACTCTGTCCTGCCAGCGAATGCTCATTATTGAGCAGAGGGAGTGTATGTGAATTTGCTCAAGTTACTTAATGTGCCATCTATAAACAGTCCATGTCCTACATCCATACAGGAGAGATGTTAGGACCACTGCCGTGTAGATCTTCAATTTGATGGAGAGAGAGAGACAAATGTGCTGGTTAAGGACTTTTGTTTGAAGTCGGCCAAGAGCTGACTGGCTTCACTGATTCTGGAGGTAATTTCTGTATCAAAGGAACCGTCACTCAAGATTGTGCTGTCCAAATATGTGAACTGATCCACAGTTTTCAGCTGTGTGCCATGGATGAATATAGCTGGTTGGAAAAAGACGTTTGTCTTCCTGAGACTGATGATGAGGCCAAAGAGCTGGGATGCTACAGAAAATCTATCAATTATGACCTGAAGGTTGATAATCGGTAATGGGTTTCTAATTGTCTCCATTGCCTTTTTTTGCAATTCAAAAGTACTATAATTGGGAAGAATTGTATACTTAGCAAATATGCCAAGTGTTAATCATATACTAGAACCATTTATCTTCATCAGGTTCATATAATAGTATGACAGAAAAGGTATTGAAGACCAGGTGCTGAAGAGAGTTAATGCAACTCTGCCAGGGGAGGAGAAAATTGCAGGTGGAGGGGAATCAAAAATATACCAAGTATGAAAGAAGGATCATAATTAGTACCATAGTTCTTTACGCCAATGTCGTCATAGTAATAATTTAATTGCTTTCAGGGCATACTGTAAATTTCATCTATTTAGACAGATTTTACTAGGAGTAGAGGTTGAATAGGATATGTATTAGGAAGGAGGGAAGTTTACTTGGATAAGCAGGGTCTTTAATAATGTTATGATTAGACACTGTATAATTAGTTAGAAGTACAGAGTACAGGAAAGTTGCTTTAATAATACTGTAAGATGCATTACACACCTCTTCTAAGGAATCTTACAGCAATTATAATAGAAATGGCATATTAATTTGGTGACCTTTTACAGATGGTCCAAAATTGGGACCTTTTGTCAGAATCTACTCCCCTCCCTGATTTTGGGAAGAAGACCCAAAGAACTGTGAGTTGTTTCCAGACCACCCTTAGTTGATGTTTTGCAAAACATTAAATGGATATTTGTTTTGTAAATACAATTACCTGTGGTTTTACTGTGTGTAAGTTCAGTTTTCCGCTGTCAAACAAATCAAAGAAAGGTGAGACACATTCCCATTGTGAATGATACATCAGACCAATAAGGACCTCTGTTTCTTTCAAGTTATCCTCCTGTGAGGTTTACTACCAGTTAGAGTTCAATACAAAAGCCATCTTTTCCCCCATTCCCTGAAGAAAAAAAAATGCCTTAAAAATAACAGAAGTCATAATAAAAAAAGGTGGGTTGTGGGAATAGAGAGAAAGAGAAGCCATAACAGGCCTCCCTTGAAAGTACCCTGTTTATTATTCCATGGGAATCCAGGGAGATTCTCTTAAGCCTGGTAAATATGAACACTTAAAATAAGCTTTTAATTTGGTGGAAGCAAAATCCCTAATTGGTTTTACCCATTTTTTTTTTTTTAAGACACACCAAATTGTCTTGGGTGGTATTGTAACTGGGGCCTAGTAGTCCGACTTTAATTGTTAGCCTAACTAGTGAAAAAATGGTAAAGGTTCATGACTTGTCACAATGATCTGTTATTCACAACTAAGAAAAGATGTGAAGAGACAGAAAGACTGACTTAATTTAAACAGAAAGGGACTGCAGATACTACTCAGGAATCGTGTTAAGATTATGACTGATAAAGAAGAGGAGTAGAAGATTGAAAATTAATTAACCAAAACAGGTGTCTCAGAAATTAGGCCTAATTAGTGGTCAAAATAATGAAAGGATGGATTATTCCTCACATTGCCTTTATTTTAAGAACTACAAAAAGACTTTGGTGGAGGATTGTTGCTATGACACCATCTTTGATACTTCTCTGGGGATACTTGACCATCATTGCTGCACCAGTAAGGATCCCAACCTGATACATGTGAGATCGTGCTCCGTTTTCCACGCTCTCATGTGCTCCTTTCTGTCCTCCTCCGCTATGTTCTTCATGTCCAGTCAGTCAGTTTCACACACATTCCCTCTCTTCCTGATCCTGTAGTGGATGGCATAAGTATGGTGAGTGATGAGACAGTCCCTCCAGCTCTGCTTGGACTGAAGAGCTCTAGTGCAGGAGATGAGACCAACCAGACCAACCTGATTAGACCAAGCAAATAATGCCCCTGACTGGGGAGATCAGCCAGGAAATAGAGCAACAGCTGTTGCAGCCAACATGTCAGCCCAAAACATCCATCCCTGACTTATCAGCCAACCTGAATATTGAGACAATCAACAAAAGCCATATTTTCCCCCATCTTAACTCTCCTATTATCTCTTCCTTCTGTGTCTGTCTTGTCTGTAGCAGGAAAGTGACTATTATTCCCAACTCAGAATTTAATAACAAAACTAACCATTTTCTTCCCCACCAAAAAAGTCTATTTGAATGAATAAGAGACTTTAACCAATATTCACTGCTTGCAAAAATGGACTTTGACAGATTTTCATTAAGTTTATTTTGCATAAATCAATTTCTGTTCCAATGCCCTTTTCCTCATCTTCTTTTCCTTTTGTGTGATTCAATCAATACATTTCTAATCATGAATTTTATAGAGTTTACCATTGCACTAAGCAGGCTGAGATCTCCATATGCCAAGTCCCAAATCTTGTTTAAAACTGTTTAATGTTGGACAGTAACAGGGTCATGGTAACACCTTTGAGTCTTTGGACCTTGTGATGAGGGACACTTACCTCTGAGTACCTCCTAGCAGAGGGGTGTGGTACTGCAATCTTTTTCCTGCTTGTAGCATCCCCCTAGGTTGCCAACCTTGCGAGGAAGCTCTCCAGTGGCTCAGCCCTCCAGCCAAGTCATAGAGTCAAAAGAGAACTCTTTGCAGGTAGCAACAAGTTCAGTGAACAGACTGCCCCCATCTGACTCTTCAGTCCCATCTCTGGGCCCTTAGAAGTCAGTACTTTTCTTTCTGGATTCTTCATAAGCCTTGTCCTCTTCTTGGGGCTTAGACTGCTTTGCCAGCAGGGTAGAAACCAGGCCTGACCACTACTCCGGGTTCCAACCAGGGGCCCTATAAACAGTAGACATGCTTCCTTCAATTAGTAACCGTTGCTTTCCCTGGACTTCTTGCCAGCTGGTACCTTTACCTTCATCCAGTTACTTTAGGATTAAAGTCTTCAGGTCCTCTCTCTCCCAGGTCCAGTAAATTCAGCCAATCAAGCTCCTTTGACCAGAACACAGCCCCCTGCAGACCCCTCTGGTCCCAACCAGGAAATGACCTGCTCATCTCCTTCAGACCCTTTTATCTGAGCCTGCTGTGCTCTGATTGGCTGCTTCCATGAGGCTTCTCTAAGCAAGCTTGGAGGACCCACCTCCTCTTTTCCTTCCTGGGGAAGGATGTAGTATGATTGCAGGGCCTCCTGCAGGGGGCCACAAAGGGCCAGGAATACCCCATTACAGGCTCTTTATTCCTTCTAATACATACAACAGTGGCCAGCTCAAAAGTTAGATTCAGAGTTTTACAAATCAATTTCCTAATGCACATAGTGTGTCTCATTTCATTAACCATATTAATCAAAATAATTTCTTTGTTCTATTCAGTAACATTAAAATAAAAAATGACCCTGTTTCCTCTGTATTATGTAACTGACTTATCTTAAACTGCTTCTCATTTTTCACAAACTCCTTCCTTCCAATCTCTCTCCTATTACAGATATTTTGTCCTGTTAATCTATTTTTAACTTTGAGTTTCTTATTCCTTTGGTCTTTTCCAATATTTAGATCTTTTAATTTGCATTTTATTTTCTCATCCTCTTTCCCCCCATCCCTATATCTTTTCCTTTCTCTCTCACTTTATAAGTCCAAAAGAAGAGTGTTAAGGGTCTCTATCTTTTTCCATTCCTCTTCTACTGCTTCTCTTCCTGTCTGTTGTTCACCAGATCAGCCTTTTCTCTGTCTTAGACTCCTCTCCATTCATCTCTGTGCATTTCCTATATCTCTTCTCCATCCCCACATAGATAAATGAAAGAAAAGATTGATTACTGGAGGGATATCCAGTCCACCCATCCGCCAATGTACAGCTCTCTCTCCAGTGTATTTTCACCTGTTTTTTGCAGCCCGATTTTAAATTTCCCACATTATAGGACTCTATGATTTCCTTTGGGAAAGTGTTTCAAAACATGATAGATATCAGTGTCAGGAGTCCCCCCATCCCAGGATGATCAGCCTAAGTTTCCTCCAATTTTCTGTTGATTTTTGAAAGAAAGTATAATAAGTGCTACAATACATCATTAGCTGCTTAGGGTCATATCCTACCTTCTCACCCAGTGGTTGTAGAGTACCTTGTTGCAGCAGAACCAATAAAGTTTTGGGACAAGGTGAGAGACAAGAGATAGAAAGAAAGAGTCTAAATATAGGTGGACACTCTTTGTGTAGTGCGGATCCCAAGTGTACAGGAGACCAGGCAGGGTATGGGACAGGGCAGATTTGTATATGCAGAAATTTTTGAGGTATTCTATCATCTGCTCTTTGTTAATAGTTTCTTCTACACTGAATTGCTTACTTCCTAAAGGACTAATCCTGCTCCCCACATACTTAAGTACAGTGGAATTGATATGGTACCCTGAAATAGGAATGAGGAGGGAAAATCATTGAGAGGCCAGACAGAAGGTCTCCGTTATGATGCTCATTACATCAGCATAAGCAGGGCAAGTATAAAGCCGAGTCATAGCCAAAGGTACACGACCATGCAGATCCACTGGCAACACACAATACTACGGTGGATGAACCCTGTCTGATACCAGATTTTTAACTGTTTTCAGCCATTCTTATTTATTCATCAATTACATGATCCAGATTTTCCTCCGGATTCTTTCTGCCTTCATTGCTTTTAGCATCAGTTATTTCATATTCCTTTATAAACTAAAAGGGAAAAAGCATTTTTGTAAGCAATATCTTATCTACCTCCACTATCAATTAATTATCCTTGACATATTTTAGAATCCCCACTTTTTTTTCTCTCTCCTTATACAGTCAGAGGGCAGGGTCTATTTATTTGGACCTCTCCTGCAGACTTATATTTACTACATGTGTTTCTCTTACCACTCGTTTTACCCTTTCTTATCTTTATTTTATAATCTTTCCTCTTCTCCGCTCTCTATCAGATGCATTACACATCTCACACTATTGCCCCTGATTCGAGTTTGCACTTCATTTGTTTAACATATCTTGACCTTTACTTAATCACTTTACACTTTTTATTTGATGCCATTCATAGTCTCTTCTAGATATGCAAAGACTTATCTTTGAACCTTTCCACTTCCTTTTCTTCTGTGAATTTATCTAATTTATTTTCACCTACCATTTCATGCATTCTTCAGAAACTTATTCTACTAAAATCTAGTAAGGGGAAAATGAAATGCAGGAAATTTTGGATTAAATCAGATCTGATAAATGAAGGAAGAGAGCACAGTATTATGCTTTGAGCAAAGCCACACTGAAGTCGTATTTATTATCTAATTTCTTCTTGAACATATTGTGCAAGGAAGCAACTACGATGTGTCAACAAATGTATTGATTAATTTATTCCTCTGAATGCCTGTGCCCATCTTTATTTCCAAGTAGCTGAAATCTCCTCTTTTGACTATTGATGACTAATCTCTATAGGCTTGTAGCTACTCCAGATATTTGAAGGGGCCCCCTTCTCTTCCTACCTGCCCTCCTCTATTTACACGTTTCCTTCTTCTGCTCAGTAAATAGAAGAGAACAGGTAGTAAGACAGCAATATTCCATCCTCACTTGTGTGCACAGGACTGTTCACACCACCCAACCCACAGTAGGAGCACTCCAAAACTATACCCTCAGGATCTCCCTCCCTGTACACTGTGCCCTTCACAACCTCCCACGAGTGGTATTGTTCAGGGACATGGCTTTTTCACTTTCACTTATAGAACCTCATCACGGAAGAAAGTTCCTCACATTTTAAGGAAATCAGCCTTTCCAATCTTATCTAAAAGTTGACATTCCCCCAAGCTATTAAATTACTGATAGGTTTATGAAGCACCAAGGAATAATTCAGGTTAGACTTCACTTGGCTTGACATTTTTCACATTTAAATAATTTATTCATGTAGCATAACTGCACCTAAACTATATGGGAATAATATACTGTTTTGATCAATAGTTGTTACATTTATGGGTAGCCATGCATGAACCCTACTTCCTTCAAGTGGTAAAACATCTCATTTAATTCTATAGGAAGACTGTCCATATCTGACTGACAAAACAGGATGTGCTTCAGTACATTCACTTTGAGACTTCAGAGCATCAAGAATTCTACTCTGTGAGATGGCTCTGTGCTAGAGTCACACAGCAATGCTATCTACTTTCAAACAGCCAATCACTTGTACTGGGGACACGGGCACTAGGGGAAGATACTGGGTCAATGCTATACAGGACTGGTGGGAAAAAGGGGCAGTGGCTCCTTTAAGAGTCTCCCCTCTCCTTGGGGCTGAGCATAAAAACGGCCATACCCAGTCAGACCAAAGGTCCATCTAGCCCAGTATCTTGTTTGTAATGGTCTAAAGTTGCAGAGGGGGAGGTTTAGGTTGGATATTAGGATAAAAAATTCACTAGGAGAGTGGTGAAGCACTGGAATGGTTTACCTAGGGAGGTGGTAGAATCTCCTTCTTAGAGGTTTTTAAGGTCAGTTTTGACAAAGCCCTGGCTGAGATGATTTAGTTGGGCATTGGTCCTGCTCTGAGCAGGGGGTTGGATTAGATGACGTCCTGAGATCCCTTCCAACCCTGATATTCTATGATTCTAACCCCACAAGTATTCTGACTGAAATTATTAGAAATATTCATGGAGTACAGTACTATTTAATGTGACAAAGGGTCTCAGAAACTACTCCCATTTTTTTCTTCTGTGTTTAGTCAATTTTAATATTGAATAATACTTCTGTAGCATACAAACCTCAGACTTTGCTGCACTAAAAAATGAAACTGAAAAATGACAATAATCAAAAGTGAAACTGATGACATTAGCAGAGATGTCAGTGATTTGGATAGAAAATGGAAAATAAATAAAATATAAAAATGACAAAAATAAAGAGCATAAATAGTGGCAATCAAATTGAATTTTAAAATTTCTCTAATTTCTAATAATCTAAGATGCTACTAGTCACAGAAGATACAAATATAGTTTGGTTTATAACCGTGGTTTTTAACCTTTTCATTTGCAGACCCACAAAAAATTTCAAATGGAGGTGCGGACCCCTTTGGAAATCTTAAATATAGTCTGCAGACCCTGGGTTAAAAACCACTGGTTTACAACATATGATGGGTAAGTGGACAGTGTCCCTTTAAAAAAAATAGGCTTAGATAAGATAATGTGAATCAAAACATTGTTAAATTAGTAAGATGCTGCACTTCTAGCTTGATTTATGTCAGTTGATAGAAGATAACTAAATCATGTCTTTTATAGAAAGCTCTTGATATACTTATTAATCTTAAATTCCAGCTTTGGACAATGGCACAGGGTTTCTGTTCTATTACTTTTATGGTAGCCATACTATATTTGAACAGAGTAATAGCCCTGGAATGTTCATTCACCTGAATCATTTCAGTTCTCGTCCATTATGCACCTAAAGAAATGAAACAAGCACCTTTTTCTCTATATAGTCAGTAAACGTATGAAACATCGTGCAGCCGGCTAGTGTAAATGATTAACTGAGATCAAGAGATATTTCATTAAAATGACTCATTCTTCTCAATCAGAATCATAAGTTGGTATGTCAGATCAGAAGGTGATATCATCTGCAAGCACTTTTACCCTGATCTTTGGGAAGAGCTTCATTTCATTTCATGGCATTTTAAACTTCTTACATTACAAAACAAAACAAAACAAACAATCAAACAAAACAAATCATGAATATTTTTAGACAGTTTGGGACACCTCCTTTGTACACTACCCCAAATATCTGTGTTATAATTAGAAGCTTTCATAATAAAAGCTGGAAGTTTTGCCTAACTTTGAATTTCACGACAAATCAAAAACTCAAGACATGTACTGAAAGTCTTACTGAGATTTGCTAATCTTTCAATTTATCTAGACCAAGTTGCATCAAAATCTGATACAGCAAAGGAATTAAAAAAATAGATTGCAAAATCTGTCAAAGCTTTTTCATTTGATTTGCAATCAAAATGCAATTAAATAATGCTAAAATTAAAGTCTAGAAGTTTCTAATATTTTTTTCATAGTCTGTCTTTTCAGAACTTGTTTTGTATACTCCCTTATGCTCCAACAAGCAACATTCCCACTGCTGTGGTAGACATTAGCATAGACCCAGTTAATATTCATTTCTGTTGTATGGAATAGCTTTGAAAAGTATAGCATAGTTAAAGTAAATATACCCTCACTTGTATCCTCATTTGTAGAGGTAAATCCCTTTGATAGCTTATAGGAACTGCTTTGGAAGATGTGTGAGGTAACTTGGAAATATCATAGTTGAAGTCCAATAGATACTTCTCTATGGTGCTGCTTATGGGTCTTTTATAGGGCAGATGAAATAGGTAACGATCAAAATGTTTCTGTGATGCCGACACTAACCAAGTAGCATGACAAAAATTACTAAAGACAGGCTAGTGAGCAGTATCCCAAGACATTTTAGTAAAGAGTCTGGTTATCCAGGCGTGCACTGTCACTGAAGATCAATACTTCTTGAAGGTGATTCAAAGGATCATGAATGGAGACACCACAAAGAGAGAGATTAAATCTTTTCATTGTCAGCAGAAAGATGAAAACAACCTGAAAGCTGTTCAGGTGGCAAAAGAAAAAAGTCAATGACAGGATCTAGGGATGGAGAGAAAGGAAAAGTACAGAGATCATTGATGTGTTTACTTTTAAAATAAGTTAGATGCTCAAAGATCATGATGATGAGCACAATATAAATGTTCACAGAGGCAGATCTAGTAGCATTTTTAGGTAGTTTTGGTATGACTGACTTATCTACTGCCAGATTTAAAACTGCAATTAATTGCACCATGCTAGGTTAAGATTGACTACTATATGTCATGAAAAATAGGCCGCTCATCTTAGACCAGGTATCTTCTGTGAAAGAATTCCATGAATCTTAGGCAGTGAGAAGTATAAAGTGAAGGTTGCCACTAGTGAGTTCAGAGTTGCATTCAGAGTACCTGAAATGGATTTTATTGTAGTTAAGATGAATTCATTTTGCTTTGCAGAAGACTACTTGTTCTAGCCTGGCACAAAGACATGCCCAATTTAACAGCTTCCTGTGTGCAGCACCATTCAGGCCCTGCAGTGGCTGCCTATCATAATGACAATATGACTTACATATGTGAAACACTGCCAATTAAGTGTGGTTTCCATTGGCACCCCTAGAAAAAACCTATGCAGCACGGCGATATTCCCATAGTCAAATAAATTCTTCTGTTAAGGTGATTTGAATTGTTTTCATTCTGCATCAAACATCAGTAAACCCCTAATCAATTCAAAATCCAATTAAATTAGTTCCCTACTGCTTATGGTCTTCCAAAAATCATAACATAGTTAAAAACTCTATTCTTCAGACAGATCAGTTGCAGTTGAGCTACTAAATATCTGTGGGCCATAAAACTATTCTTCTGAGCAGCGCTAGTGCATAATAAGTGAGAGTTATTTTAAGCAAAAATCCTACAGAGTATTTGTTTAGGATGATAGATGAGTTGATGTTTCTAAGTATGAGGAATCTCAAAATAGCTATGTTACTTGGGGAAAATTCTTTTGTTAAGCCATTCTTCAATAATGAAATGAAGTACCATATTTTTTTCTTCTTTCCATGGGTATCTGAATTAAAACAAACACTTCTACAGAGAACATACATACACACAACTAAAAATGAACTATATATGTTATAGACTTGCTTGTAAGTAAAGTGTATGGATTATAAACATGTATATGTACACAGTACAACAATATCTAATCCATCCATCTAATATATTCTGCAAGATGTAACTATAATGCAACATGGAGAATCATGAAATGTACTACTCACTTTCATTTCCCTAATAATAATCATACAAAAGGTACTCACCCTTTTGTGATGGCTTGTTGACCCCACACAAAGCAGAGTAGGTTAAATTAGATGAATTAATCTGATAGGCTGCAGCTGAGGGAGAGTCGGGGCTTGAAAGACTGATTCATGGTGAAGCAAAGCTGAGTAGAAACAGGTGGAGCTGGTATGAGGTGTAGAAGTTGGCAGCAGATTGGCTACAGTAAATGTAGTCTTCAGTCATTCCCCGGAGAAAGGAGGTGTGTTTAGAGCTACAGAGTTAAATAGTTTGCAGTTAGGCCTTGGCTAGGGGGAGTTTGGGTTGTAAACTCAGAGAAGGGGAGCTAGGAAATGTAGGAAGGAGTCCAGGGAAGTGGTAACTGGGTTTGGAAAAAAAAAGACTGCAGTTGCTAGATATAGGGCCTCTGGACTGGCCACTGGGAAAAATGACACCATCTGGGGCCATGAAGGGGAAACTATCATTTTGGATGGAGAGACTTTGTTACTCTGGAAGGGGGCAACAAGATTAGTGGCCTAGCTGGAGGGTCAGATCACAAAGAGGGAGCAGGCTGAGTCCCCAGAGAGCAAGAGAACAGAAGGGGATGTCAGACCTGCAAAGAGCTAATCCTCAGAGCAACCAGGGGCAGGAGTCCTAGGATGAGTGTCCTCTATGACACTTTGCTTTGATCTTGTGAATTATCTGGTTATGTCTAACTCATGATACTACTACCTGTTTCCTTGTCTTTCTAACACTGGTAAGGATTAAGAGGAAATTATTTCTTGATAACTAAACAATGATAGTGGGCACTATTAGCACATGCAAAATTATCATCCCGAAAGGGAGTCCAGGTTAAAGCCCCCTTCAAAAACCAAGGCTCCTTTAGACAAACTTTTCTTCTGCTCATGTCTGATGCTTTGTCATTATTATAATTTTTTTTTTTTTTTTTTTAAGGTAGCCAAAACTGAGCCCCACTAAAGCCCAAGCACTTGCAAAATTAGACCCTGTTCCTGCAAACCTTAATCATGCAAATAGCTCCATTTAATTAATTGTTTGTAGCAGTGGGCCCTTAGTTCCTTTTTATTAGTAATTAAGCAAAAAAAAAAAATTAACCCCTCAGAAATTTTCAACTTAAAACATAAAGATATTTCCTCTAACAATGACCCCAAACATACCAGTCTTCAGCATTGAAATCTTATCCAAGAATTGTAAATGACAGAAATTGTCCTATCTGCAATACTTCTGGCACATTGAATCTAGAGACCTATACTGTATGTGTGGTGAAATTCAACTCTGTATCTGGATCAATGAGAAGAACTGTGATAGGTGAAGCCGGTATGCATTGTTTGCTTGCCTCAGTTATTGAATTTTAACTAGCAACTGAATGAAAGGCTGTGAAAATTAAACCTTGGAGATGATCTCCCCTTTAAATTATTTGTACTTTACCAGTGTGTATGGGCTCAGTCAAAAATCAGGGCCACATTGTGCTGGGCACTGTAGAGAGATGCGCTGCAAAGAGTTCCAGCTCCAAAGAGTTTACAGTGTAGGGCCCAACCCTGAAAACAGTTACACAAATTAATACATTTAGACACTTGTGGAGTTCCATTGACTTCGTTGGTATTATTTAATGTAAGTAAAGTTAAGGGCACATGTAAGCATTTGCAGGGTTTGTGCGTGTGTTGGGGGGAGTGTTTGACAAAATGTGCAACAGATGAAAGGAAAAAAGTAGGGAAGGGGGAGTGAGGGAGCAGTAAACTCTGCATAATAAGCAGCAGTTTCAGCTTGCCATACTGAATAATACACAGAGCAGCACAACATGCAAAATAATGATTGATTGCTCTACAAGAAGGAAGAGTCACCACAATAGTATACTTCCAGAATAATATGAAAATGTGCATCAATCAGAGACAGCTCTGAATAATATAGGTCTGAGAGGATACCCACATGTTGGTACCCACTGAAGGGGCCTCTGAACTTTTTTGGGAGTGTGTTGCAATCTAGCCTTAGAGATTACAACTCCCATGTTCCCTTGGGGAAAAAGGGAGAGACTTCCTGGTGCAGGGAGACCAGCTGGTGGACTCCATTTTGGGAGAAGGAGTGAGCTTGCTGCTGTGGAGTTCTTTCTGTACCAGGATCTGCTGCTAGGAAAGTAGAAACTGCTGCTGAGAGCCAGCAGGGGCTTTGATCAAACAGGGAGCCTCAGAGGCTGTTGGTGGTTTCACTGGAGTCAGAGCAGAGGCTGTTGCTGTGCCTGGAGCTGACTGAGCTGGGCCTGCAATGATGGAACTGTGAGTAACCCCCACTCTGGTTTGGAAAAGTACTTGCAAGGGAAAGGGCACAGCAGAGAAACTGAGTCTGAGGAGAAGCAGAGTGATCTTCCCGTTGACCCAGAGCTGCTGATATTTGAGATGTGGTGCCGCTTGTTGCCTTGGCTGGACTGATACACAGAACCAACCAAGTACTGTCTCCAACTGCAGATCTTCAAGTGTGACCAGCAAGCCAATGTCTAGGACTGAAATCCAGAGGAGTGTACACTGCGGGGTGGGGAGAAAGGTGGCAGTGCAAATTCCAGTTACATAAGTTTCATTTATTAGTGTATATCATATTTGTTAATTGCCTTCAGTTGCCCCTTGTGGATTTAAATTAGCAGTGACATAATCTTAGACTGTTATATCCTGATTTTTTAAGTAGTTAAGTAGAGATGTGTTAACTCTAATTTGAGTATATTGGATGTATTTTTGAGTTACACCCATGCCACAGATTATATTATTTATTATTAGAATAGATTATTCCTAGAGGTTCCCAAGACACACCATTGAGTGTGTACAGTGGCCAGCCAGGTGGAGACACTGCCAATTTTAAATTCCTTTAGGAGTAAACAAACTGCAGCAGAGGGGTGAATAGAGGATTTCCACCTATCCAACAGCACCACTGGGATACTCAGGGTCTTCCTTAATGTCAACAACATCAGGCACATAGGTGAGTGTTGCCTGCTCTTGAGTAACCCAGGGAGGAAAGGGGGATTACAAACAAATTTCCAGTGCCCTTATCTGTTGGCTCAAAAAATAATTATGCCTATCCTGTCTCTCTTTTGATATAGAGGGTAATAGATCAATAGGTAGTTTCTAATAAAAGCATCATGTAGCATCACATCAGGCTAGAACAACATAAACTAGAGCAATACAAGACCCAAAAGTACTAGTTCCTGAGGGAGGTTGTATAAGCCTTTTTCTGTTTAGGTTTGTAGGGGTTTATACATCCTGAGTCTTGCTTTAAATTTCAAGTTTTAACAATCCCTGAAGTTCAATGTGAAAATCAACCAGAACTGCTTAACTTTTCCTGGTTTTCCCCCCGGGTTCATCCAAAACTCAGGGCTTGGCTACATTTGAAGCTGTAGAGCGCTTTGTGTTAAACCAGCCTTTGGAGAGCACACTAGGGAAAACACTGCAGTCTGTCCACACAGACAGCTGCAAGCACACTGGTGTGGCCACATTTGTGGCACTTGCAGCTGCATTGGGAGCGGTGCATTATGAGCAGCTATCCCAGCATTCAAGTGCCTGCAACATGCTTTTCAAATGCGGGGAGTGAGGTGGAGTGTGACAGAGTGTGTTGTGTGTATGTGGAGGGAGAGACAGAGTGGGTTTTTGGTTTGCTGAGAGTGTATCGGCACACTATCTTGTAAATTCAGAACCCCTTCCCGCCTCTCACTCACTCAAAGCAAACATTCAATGTTTGCTTTGTCTCAGATCAGATAAGCAGATAAGCCGGCTGTCAGAAATGGAGCTTTGAAAAGGCACTTCTGCATTCCTACAGCCGATTTCACAACAATGAGAAGAGAGGCCACATGACTTAAGGGGATTATGGGACGTTTCTGGATGTCAGTCAGAATGCAGTAATGCAACTCCTCATGCAGCAAGGGCACATCAGACATTAATCCTCTGTTTCCCAAAGGAGGATAGAGAATGTTGATTATGAGGGCCAGGTTTTGATCCAGCCACATCAGCTGGCTCTCTCATACGAAGCAATTACCATTATAATCCTGGTCCCAAACAAATACAAATCTAAAGGATTCTTCCCATTAAAAAGAAAAGATTATTTCAGCACCATGAGACATGGCCACAGCTACTCATATATAGAAACCTTGGAAAGAGGTCAGACTTCAAGGCTTGAAGCAAACGGTTTTCTGAATAAAACAGGAATTAATATTCAGTATGTGTGATTAAAACAGCTGCCTCTCTTTTAACACAATCCCACCTCTAGACTACTTTCTTTTCACCTCCAAATGTGACAGCCTTCCAAAGTTCCCTTCCCCTCAATCCAGATTATTAAATTATGATCTCTTATCACACAGAATGGCTAGAAATGGGAGTTATGCTAGTGAAAAAGGGTGATTCCCAGTGAAAAACAGAACTTGCTTCTCTAGTTAGTTCTGAGGTATTTGACCACAATTTCAGATTATTATTATTAGGTTTTTTGTTCTAACTAGAAAAACTATTTTAAGTAATTTTTAGTGAATTCTAACTGCTTATATTGTCTTTTTCCCTCCAAGGCCAAAACAGTAAGACTCCTAGTATGAAGCAGAAGGCATTCTAGGCAGAATCAAAAACGCTAGTTCAAAAATATTTTAGTTTTATTTTATTTTTCTCTGAAGTATCTGGCATATACAAAATATACAGTGGAGTCATGTGGTATACTTTTTTGGCACTTGTTTGGAATGTGTCTAACATAAACTACTCATGGCTTTCTCACTACTTATTGGCAGTTGATAACCTATCATGGATTTTATATACAAGAATTGTACATGAGTATAAACAAAACTGCTATACTACATTAAGTCAGAAATTAAGCACAAAAGGAACTGTAGAGTTGAAAGTAAACCTAAAATCTTTCTTTGCATCTTCTATGCTGGGGTTTGAGCGATATCAGCCTCACAAGATTATGTCAAGGTGACATTTATTTCAAAATAGCACAACATAACAGACTGGAATTTCTTATAACCTTACTTATGATACTGAACAAAAAGCCGTGAGTAGGACTGCATAAGTAAGATGGAGCTGGATTCCTTGGGAGTATTGTAAAGCAAGAAGTCGGAGGCTTAAGTGGCTTCTACCACCCTAAAACTACGCTGGTAGCTGGCTACTTCACATGTCTTGGAGTTGCTTATTGATACTAACATTTGGATTATTAGTTTAAAATAATACATTTTTAAAACAGCTGTGGGTGGCATTTGTATCCTCTTACTAGGAAAAGTAGTTCCTAGTAAGAGACTTCTTTATGTGACAGTCAAGATCCAGACACTCCTCAGGGAGAAGGTTTAACCCCCCCAAATAAGCATTAAATGAACTGACTGTATACAAGGTTCTTGTACAACAAAGATATATTGAGCGAGGTCTTTTAAGAAAGTGTGGAATGCTCTAAACTCAGTAGTTATTAAGAGATAGGTATACAGGCTGTGGTTATGAATTTATATATTTGTGTATATAGAAAATTGTACTCTGAGTTTGTACTGCAACTTCAGCTCCATCTCACAGCAGGGCAATGAGCAGTCAGACAGGGAGAACTTCCCAAGCTAGTAGTTTACAAAAAAAAACCCAACCCAAAACCCACAACGTTAAGTAACTATCCATTGTCCAGCCCACCAAAAGACAATGATGGACCATTAGAGCTACTGGAAGGACACTGAGGGCCTGCCTACACTGGCAATTTACAGCGCTACAACTTTTTCGCTCAGGGGTGTGAAAAAATACCCCCTTGAGCACAGCAAGTTTCAGCTCTGTAAAGCGCTAGTGTAGACAATACACCACTGCTGGGAGTCAAGCTCCCACCACTGGGAAATACACCCTCTGATGGAGGTGGTTTTTTAGAGTGCTTTAGTGTTGCCGGCGTAGAGTAGCCCTGAGACAACTCAAAATTGACAAAATATCTTGGCTTTCAAGTCAGGAGGTAGTTACACTGCACTGACTAACCATGAATCAGCATGGACTAAGAGTTTGTCTGCACTACAAAGATAAGTCAACATACAGCCACTGCAGTAATTAAAGTGGTGGTTCATGTGTATTTTTGCTCCTTCTGTCTGTGGTGTGTCTCATCACCAGGAATGCTTCCATCAACTGAAGTGGGGCATTGTGGGACACTAACAACTGGAGCACAGCAGACCTACAGGTGATAGCTGCGGGGAGGGCAATTGTGAGCCCAGCACACAGCCAACAGAGTTGAGGGGAGAGGGTTCCAGCTGTCAGTCCCATTCGGGTCTGACAATCAACAGCTGATGTAAGGAATGCAGTGTCTACACAGACACTGCAGCCATGTCTACACTATCACGTATGTCAGCAGCACTTATGTTGCTCACGGATGTGTAGAACCCCTTGTCCCTGTAAGCAACATAAGTTACACTGATAGAAGCTCCAGTTTGGACAGTGCTGTGTCAGGAGAGCTTCTTCTGTCAGCATAGAGTGACTAAACTAGTCATCTTACAGTGGCACAGCTGTATCGGTACTGCTGTGCCTGTGTAAGCTTGCTAGTGTAGACACACTAAGAGAGAAAAAATGTGAAAAGATTTAAAGGCAAGCTTGCAATTGAGGTTTTTACCCAGAATTTAGGGGCCTGTCTTGAGGAAAAAAAAATCCCAAACAGCTCTCTGGCTTGCAAATTGTGTGGAGGGTATATGAAAAGGAAGTTGTTAACTGCTGGCTTCACCCTTTCAGAGGTGATGAACCAGAGGGACTGGTCTGAGTGTTTAATCATTAAGAATTCGGGGAGAACATATTTGGGGAGACGTGGAACTGAGAGGGATATTGGTATCACTCTGGGCTGATAAGAGCCTGGGGAGACCTTACGCTTGTGGGCTGGCTACTGTTGTCAGGGGTCTGGACCATAGCTACATAGTACAAACACCACCTAAGATACAAGATAGGTGGTGACAGAACCCCTTACCAGTCTGCATGATCCCCAAAACATCAAACTTTGTTTCAGAGAAACTAAATATGGAACAATAAATGCTCCTAGTGTAGTTTTTACACTCAGAAGTGGATTAAAATGGTTGAATAGACCAAAAACTGGTCACTGGGGAAAGAGTGTAGTTAAAAATTCTTCCCCTTCTCATCCATTCCCAACTTCTTTGCTTCGCTCCGCATGTCTGCAGTGTTCTTTAATTTCTGTGCCCTTACCTCCTCAGTATTTTGCCCACACCATTTAACATAATGGACATACAATATTTTTGTGAGGGTGTTTAGTAAAGAGGCCCCAGCTGTTCAAATGAGAAAAACATCAGAGCTATTACCTGTGACCTCATCATCAAGATTAAACTAGCCAATTAAAAGAGTACTTATTCCAATCGATGTGTCCAATCACACTAATACACCATCTGCATTGAAGATGCAATATGAGTCTTTTTTTTTTTTGGAAACACCACAAGAAAAATTAATAGAGCAGAACTCATGCTGGTTGGGAATTTTTTGATGAAACAATTTTTCTGAAGAAGAATGCCAATTTGTCTTATACAATCCTTCTTACAGGAAGAGGTTTGTATTGATGAAACTTTTATTAGGAAGGTTTCTCAAGTTCAGGACAGAATTTCTAGTCAAAAGAAGAGAGACAGCCTTATATCAATATAGACAATAATCTGGGTGATAGAGCTGTAACCTAGGATGTGAGAGGCCCAGGTTAAAATGTCTGCTCTCCATGATTTGGGGCAGGGACTTGAACCAAATCTCCCACATAAATGCCCTACCCACCACACTA
This sequence comes from Dermatemys mawii, assembly GCA_007922305.1. Lineage (NCBI taxonomy): Eukaryota > Metazoa > Chordata > Testudines > Dermatemydidae > Dermatemys > Dermatemys mawii. Next base: position 79,889,384 of record ML677334.1, on the reverse strand, counting down.
TTGGCTGTTCTGGGGTGGGTGTTTCTGTCTCCCATTTTTTTGTTAAAAATATCAGAAAGACTGTTTCATCCCAATGCATCATGGGAAAACTTTCTGAAATCTTGAAAATGTTCATAGGATGGGAAAGCCATTTCCTGTCCATGCCCAGGTCAGAAGAGAACATTGCACCTTCCAAAGTTTTCATTAAAATCCCTTTTGGGGGAGTGGGGCAGAGAAACTCTTCTCTTCACTGAGGTTAAGAAGTATGATATAGACTTCCTAAGTTGCATGCCTCAAAAATATTGACAGAGCAGGAAGATAATAATTATCACAATAAGGAAATATGTAAATGATAAACTTACTGAAGGGGGAAAAAGCAAGCTAATTAAGAAATTGCAATCAGTCTTCTCATCATCTACCAGAAATAATTAGCACAGCATACTACCATTCAGCTGTTGATTAAAGGTATTTGCTTAATATATTTGAAGTAATTATGCTTTTTTCATAAGGCTCTTTCAGCATTTCTGATAGGAACTCTGTTCCTCAGGGTGTTGTACCTTTAAGATTTGTTCAAGGATGCATACAAGATTTAATTAGTCTTGTGTTACAACTCTTTTAGCCACATTTAATCAAAATCATAGTGTGTGTGCATGCATGTGTGTATGTATAAAATGTGAATATTAAAGTATGTTTTACAAACTGCAGCTCCAGCCTTGCATACTGCAAATCCTCAGTTAGGTAAATGGAATTTTGGGAGTACAAAGGAATGTAGTAATGGGTAAGAAGTCAGTGACGAGTGGTTTATATGCTATGTATAAAATATTTATATAGGGCAGGGGTCAGCAACCTTCAGCACGCAGCCCATCAGTTAATCCACTGGAGAGTCAAGAGACATTTTGTTTACGTTGATCATCCATGGGCACAGCTCCCAGTGGCCACAGTTCACTGTTCCTGGCCAATGGGAGCTGTGGGAAGTGGTGCGGCATTGGCCGGGAATGGCAAAGCGCAGTAACTGGGATCTGCAGGGGGCTGTGTACGTGCATGGTCAATGTAAACAAAATGTCTCGTGGCCCACCAGCAGATTACCCTAATGGACTGCTTGTGAAAGGTTGCCAACACCTGCTTTACACTTTTGCTCTCAACTGGCCATGAATTAATTCTTAGGTGAAATTTAAGGTGTTGGTTTTGACCTATAAAGACTAAATGACATTGGCCCTGATTATCCCAGAGACCTCTTCATTCAGGATACTAGGGCTGTTATGATAATCTGTGTTACTCAAGATAACATTGTCAGTGAGAACACCTAGCACTTGCCTTCACCTACAGTGAAGCTGTAGCGCTTTAGTGAAGATTCTACTACATCGTCAGGAGAGCTTCTCGCATTGGTGTAGTTAATCCCCGAGAAGGATAACTATGTAAAGAGGAGAAGCTGTGTCATCCGCCTCTTGCTATCAACACAGTGAGAGTGATTATATTGATATAGGTCTGCAGTGTAGACTTGGTCCTAGACTATAGAATGCACATCAGCCATTGATCTACCACACTCTGGATTTGGTGACCTTCAGGTGATGCTGTAAAGACTGTTGATTCTCCATAGAATTTTTTCCACAAAGAAGAGTTGAGTGGATTGTCATTTAGATCATGATAGTGCCCCAAAACATGGTAGGTACTTTCTAAACTAATACACATTCCCTGCCTGGCAAGAAGGTATGGTGGAAATGTTTATGTTCATGGAGTTTGGGAGGTTTATATTAGTTGACATTGGACAAAAGTGCATCAATAATGCAATTGTGTGCATATAGCCAGAGCTCAGAAACAACAAATTTTAAACAAATAAAGTGAAAAGTGTGTTATAATCCAAGTAAATAATAGGAATTCCATTTACTTGTCATCTGGCCTCCTTGGTTTCCAGATGGAAATAATGACAACCTCAGTCCTTGTTTCATGACAGTGAGGAAAAATTATACACTTTTTTCCCCTCTTGTCTCCCTCTCCACCCCCGCTCACTCCCACTGGAAAAGAATGGGGAGGGAGTGAAAAGAATGTTATTTTTCTCTTTAAATAAAATTATACCAAATATTTTCATTTCAAATTCTCATTGACCAATGGGAAATTTCAAAGTAATCCACACGTTCTTGCAAAACATTTGAACTTCACAGAAATAGCACTTTTTAATAGCCCCCCACTCCAAAAATTTGAAATAGCTCTAGTAATGACATAGAGAAATGTTATCCCCACTCTACAGATGAGTAAACTGTAGCACAGAGCAGTTGAGTGGCTTGTAAAAAGAAAGACAAGAAATATGTGTGAAACCAGGAACAGCGCCCAGACTCCTTGTTTCCCAGAAATGTGTTTAAGGCACCAGACCTTGAAACCTTGCTCAAGACCTTGAGAACAGAAAAAAACCAAAGCATTTTATTGTGTTGTACAATATTAATCGATAACATTAATAGAGTGTTCAATGTTACTTGTATAATAAACAACTATTTTCTTTTTATGAATTATCCAGTACTAATTTAGGGTGTGCCATCAGTTCTTTTAATAAGCCCTTCCCTCGTGAGTAGTTTCACATCTACCTTTTTTAACTTCAAACTGAACTTGCCTGCTGTTCCCCTAAGAACTCCTTTTTGCTGCTGAATTCCTAGGAGTTTACTGGAGCTCATGTAGGTCAGGGTGGATTTTACATATATCAGATCCAATCTGAAAGTGCATTTATACTGAAGTATTCACACCAAGTGGTTAGCTTTGCTTTCTGATACTGTGCTGTCCCAGGAAAAATTGTACTCTTTGCTGATGGCAGTGGAATTGCCCTGGAGTCACGGAGGGCCAAATTTGGCTAGTGTATTCTGGTTGTGGAAGTTTGAGAAATCTGTTCTTTATTTTTTGTAAAACTTCAGGCACAAGGGACCAGCCTCTATACTACTTGTCCCTGGTGGGGCAGCACAGCCTGTACAGCCTAGGGTCACAGCAGGTAGGTAAAGGTGCCTACCAATTTGGACTGCTCCTAGAGTAAGATGGAACAGTCCATGGGACTGCTCTAATTTATGGGAACCTTGCATCTCTGCCTATGAGCTACTACACAGCCCAGCATGCATATAACCCTCATCCCCTTCCTCTTTGCCCTTATCAGATTCTGTCCCTAGCTAAACCCACAACATAATCCTGTGCCAGGGGCTGAGAGGGAAAAGGTACCATAGATTGACCTTGGTTACCTTGCAATTTCTTTTCACCTTTACATCTGCAGTATTTCATATTTCATCTTTTTTAAAAAATCCACCAACCATGTAATTATTAGAGTTGTGTGCTCTGGGAGGACTCCTCTGTGTTTTATCCTGTATGGACTGGATCTGACTCCTAATGTAGTCAATTAAAAGACCCAATTACCTTCTATGGGAGTTGGACCAGATCACAGCTTCTGTGCTGTTGCTATCTATAATGAATTGTACTGTTTATTCAGTATTTTTACTCAGAGGCTCCGCTTTCTCCTACCCTCTCCCTGCTGCATCTTACATCTTTCTCTGTTGTGCGAGCTGAATTTCTCTGCTACAATGTTTTCTCCTGGTCCTGTGATTTCAAAGAGGTTTCCACTGGAGCAGATGTGTCCAAACTGTCTCCTCTCTATTTTATCATTTAAGAACTCAGACTCTTTATTTATCACAAAGAATGGACGATTTGGGGGTTTGTTTAATTTTCTACTTCTATCGTGTGTTTATACATCTTTAGATCAAATTCAGTGAGGTAATTACTGTTATATACATGAAGTGTAAGAAGGTTAATGAAAGCTTATGCTGAAATAAATTGGTTAGTCTCTAAGATGCCACAAGTAGTCCTCGTTTTCTTTACCTAATACAGGGTGTTTTAAGAGTCCGATTTCATAGTGGGCGAGAGACATATTACAGCCCAAAACCACAAGCTATACCAGTGGTTATGTCATTAGAACAAAGAAACCGAGAATATGTGACTATTTTAGTGTTACCCATAAGCAAGAGGTGACAAGATGACGGGTGTGTGTGGGGGGGGAATGGGAGGGTCTTCTTGAGCCCTGTTCCTGTTTTATTTCCTGCTCCCTGAATGCACTGTTCCTTTTCCCAATCCTCTGAAGGGAAAATAAAACAGAAAAGCTATGTGTATGTAGCATTGGGTGTGTGCACCTACTCAAGGCCTGCTGCTATGCATCTGCTCTTCGGACCGTTATATTTTGCTCAGACTTGCTGAGCTAATCAGTTCATGGTTGCTACATGTTTTGATTAACAATCTACCTGTGTGTCTTGGGGGGAGGGAGGGAATTGTGTGTGTTTTGAGTTTACTGTTCTGTGATTCATCAGAATACAACATTATGGCGAGGAATGTTTCTATTCTGCAACCCTGCTGCCTGTACATCCTTCAGCTGTTGACTGCCCAAACTTCATTTGGAATTTTGAGAACTAAGTGCAGATCATGCAACACTCCAATGCTGCTGTGTTACCCTGTCTGCAGAAATCCTTAGACCATGATGGCATTGATATTTTTGATGGACTCCTGGAGCCCATGTCCTCCTTTAATGTGGTGGAGAAGTGCTTCAATGGGTATTTTGGAACTGGAGATTCTGTTCTGTGAAAGACGAAAATGTTTTTTTAACAGTTCACCCACAGCCCGACAAAACCTTATGTGAATTTGCATGTCATTTATTGTGGTTGGTTGAGAACTGTGAATTTAGGAAATTATGAGGATCATACTCAGAGATACTTTTTGTGATTGGCATGACTCATGACTGCCTGGGCGAACGGTTACAACTGAAGATGCTAGAACACTAACTTTTGCTGATATGGTTACTAAGAATGAGCCATTTGAGAAGACTTGGTCATGAAGGGGTTCTGTGTTCTGGACCACTGCTAACTTTGTGTCTTCACTTAAACTGTCAGCAGTATCTCCTACTTCCATTGTCCCAAGTCATATGATACTAACTACTCCTGTTCCACAGCCTTGACAGAGTATTGTTTCTGCTGTGATTGTATGGGTCACTTGACCAATGTCCCTGCCAGTTGTCCAGCTAGAACTGCTGTGTATTGGGCTTGTGGGAAGGTAGGGCACTAATTTAGTGTGTTGCTGTACACTGCTTCAGAAGAACAGGAGGCTAAAATGCATATAGTGAATGTGGACCACCTATACCAGAGACCCTAAATGTTTCCTTTAATACAGTCTGTCATGTGGCAAGGTACTGGAGCTAGTATCCCATATCACAGAAATTAATGGTATACCACTGACAATGATGGAGAATATGGTTGCTGAAGTTAGTATTCTCTCCTCTGTATTAGTTCAAAAGCTGGACGTTTGCCTGACTACAGGGTTGTAAAAGCTTGGAAGTTGTATGCAAAGTTGGATTGAACACTTTATATATCTGATGTGTACCAGCCCAAGGGAAATGGGGTAGTCGGCAAACTTCATGGGAAGATCACATACTGGAGGAATGTCTGGATTCACCCATCCCTGTTGCACTAAGTCAGAGGTCTCCAAACTACGGCCCGGGGGCCGGATCCGGTCCGCAGTGTCGATTTGTCCGGCCCCTCAGCTGAGCAGGCACATGGAGAAGCTGCCACCGCCTGCCCCCATGCGAGCTGCTCCAGCGACCCCATATGCAGAGGGGTGAGTGCCCCCGCGGTGCAGCTGGAGGAGCGCGGCAACGGCAGGAGAAGCAAAGGGGAAGGCTGCGACTGCGGCCGGAGGAGCAAATGCTGGGGGAGCGGCAGCAGTGTGGCTGGAGGAACAAAGGAAGTGGGGCGTGGTAGTGGCCCACAAAGCCCCTTCAAAAATCTAATATGGCCCTCGTCTCAAAACGTTTGGAGACCCCTCCATTAAGTTATGCCTTGTGGAGTATGATCTATTAAAAATTAAGATATTGTTGGTTTTCTATTGTTATTGTACATCACTGATATTGTGGCATCTTTCTCAGATATTTGCTTGCTGAAACTTGTCACAACACTGGGGCAGTTGGGCCAGATTTGAGTGACATGGGGCAATAGAGTGTAGCCTAAAGCCACAGAGTTTGCTGAATGGCCTCTGAGCACACAGCAAGAAATGATGTCTGCCCTGAAGAACTCAGAGTCTAAAAGAGCAAGACAGACACAGGTGTGTATGTAGATGAGGAGGGAGGAGGAAGAACTGAGGCTCAGAGAGGAAAAGGGCTAGATTGACAAAGATACTGTAGAAACAGGGTTAAAGGATTCAAATATAGGCCTCTCTGTTGTAGAAACAGAGCAACTGTCATGCTAAGTCCTAACCTAATATTGTGGGACCTGTAGAAGCAGGGCTCACGTCAGAAGTGAGTGGGAAAACAGCAGAGCAGAGTCAATGTGACCCAACCTTGAGATAACGATGTTTTGAGATGAGTAGCAAGAAAAATACTGGAATAGGAGACATAATATAAACAAACTGCAGATGTTTTAATTAATGCATGTCACAAAGGGGTATAAATATTTGTGTGAAATCACTTGTACTTTGAAGAAACTGAGGCAGAGATACTCTCTATCAGCTGTGTTCTTCTCTGGCAATTGCCAGAATAAAGCTGTCTCTGATTTTGTGGCTTACACCCTCAGAGTGAGGATTTAATTTTCTTCCACAAGACTGAGGTACCTAAACTCAACATTTAGGCACCAAAGTCTCAGTTTTAGGTTCTACTGTGATTGGCAAAACTCTCACTCGACAGCTAGATTTGCAAGATAAACATTCTCTCTGCACTTAAGTTTCTGCCTCTGAGCATGCATGCTAATTATCCGAAAACCTATCTCCTGCCTAAGCCCCAGACTGATTCATGGACCGGGGAAAATAGGTGTTTCTCTGCCTACCTCATGTGTGGGGCCTGATCTGGGTCTCTGGCCCAGTGACTTAGTATTTGTACAGTGGAATAGCTTCAACAGAAGGGATTTAGAGACCCTACAGGTCAATTGTTAAAGCACTCACCTGAGAGGTGGGAGACCCTTGTTTAAATTCTCTCTTGCCCCTGCCAGAGATAGGAATTGAACCTTCATTCTAAGGTGCCTGTCTCTTGCCATTCATTGTTTAAGTACCCGAAGCACCTAACTCAGTCTTTCTGAATCACAGTGTTGTTCCTGTGATTTTCTAGGTGCCTAAAAGTTCAGTGTTGCATGCTCAACATCCAGGGTCCAATCACCTTGCTCCAAGTACCTAAATCCCTTTGTGAATCTAGCCCAAAGTAATTCACCCAAACAGATTAATGGCAAGATTTGGGAGACACTAATACCAAAGCCAGATAATTGCTCTATCCATTGGACCATAGTGCCTCTACATTAATAATAGATTCTCTTTCCAGATAGTTTAAGGCTTGGAATACGTCTGAGCATTCTCCTGATAAGGCAGCCAGGCAATTCTGTAACATTTACAGCGATCATCTTTGTAAATGTCAGGTTTTGTCCTAATGCACATTTGTATTTACTACAGAGGGTCCCCAATATACATCTCCCCTTATCTGTCGTTTTGCATATCCATTGTTCATCAATAGGGGAACGTGTTCCGATTCATGTTGGTCCCAATCCACATATCCGTCATTTGCAGTACTGAACTATAAGTTACAAAGGACGGATATGTGGACTCGTGATTCAGTACACATTCCCCATTTGATTAGCGATACATATGCAACTGATCTGGGTAGCCACAGGTGGGCTGCAGCCTACCCACTTAACATCCAGGCCCATTCTGCCCCATTCCCAGCTCTGTTCCTGCCCCAGCACTTGCCCCACACTGCCCGCCGAGCGCTCCAGCTGGGGAGCAGGGTCAGGGCACAGGGGCTTGCCCAGCTCTGGTGTTTCAGCCAGGGAGCAGAGTCAGCAGCTTGTCCTGTCCGCTTGCCCAGCTCTCCTGCTGGAGAGCGGGGTTCGGATGTGGGGGCTTCCGAGCAACAATGCATAAAACTAAAGTCAATGATTCACATCTCGGAACAACTTGATTTCAGATCTAATGATGAAGGGCAGCAACGTGGGATGCTAAACGGTTAGAAGTATGATCAGGAAAGTTTAATCATCACCCAGAATATTCACGTTAGCAAGAAGATTGCTATAACCTCATTTTACTTTAGCCTCTTGGTGCAACTCATAGCACTCTATATTCCTTAAGGGTTACTAGGCTGGTTTTTCATTCATTTAGTTACCTTTTATCAGAGGTAACTGATCAGTCAAAATCAATAATTTTCCATTCAAGATATAGAGGTCCATTTAGGTAAACTTTAATTTTTAAAGACCCTAAAAGAAGTATATATTGGTTTTGTATTGGATACAACTTGGTCATCAGTAACCTCACAAGCATGTTTTACCCTTTTGATGTTATTCATCTTATTCTCTGGTTTATCAAGGTCTGGTACTGGCTCTTCATTCTTTGGCGAAGGTCCAATCCTTTTAGGTCCTGTCCTGCCAAGTGCTGCATATGTGTATCCAATTCTAGTTGACACTCAAGAGCTTCAGTTTTCAGAAGCTGACTCCTGTTCCCTTTATAAATACATTCATTCTTACCAATCACTTCAATTCCAGGACATGAGCAGAGGCGTATAGGTCAGTAAATACTAGGGTAGACTGGGAGATAACACTGAGAAAATTTGGGATTTAAAAATACCGTGTAGGTCTTTATGGCCACATCTATATTACCCGCCGGATCAGCAGGTAGTGATCAATCTATCAGGGAAATCCACTGCCAAGAGAGGTGGAAGCAGGGTCGACGGGGGAGCCGCAGCGGTCGACTTGCCACTGTAAGGACACTGAGGTAAGCTGACTTAAGATACACAACTTCAGTTGCATATCTTAGGTTGACCTCCCACCCCAGTGTAGACCAGCCTATAAGTGATTCTACAGAATCAGTCTCATGAAGAAATAATACATTTCTTACATCTATTCAATGAAGGAGGAGGAGGAAGAGAAAGAGGAGGAGGAGGAGGATATTGCAGGCACCCAGACACTAAATGGTTTGACAACAGTGTGTGGAGGAAATTCAGATTCGTTCTCCGTTATTGGTTTGTATTTATTTTTTGTGGCCAACTTTATTGTTGTCCTGATACTGGTTTTTCACTCTAACTAAAGGAGACATACTGATATTCCTATTGTAATAGCACTTGGTTCCAAAACCATTATGCATTGGTAAATAAGAGACTGACACTATTTTAATTAGCTAATCAATTGTTCTTTCTGCTTAAACTATTAAGGTTGATTTTATTGCATTTTCCAAATTTACTTAATAAAGGAAAAAGAGGCAGATTCTACTAGCTTTAAAAAAAGCAGTCCCATATATTCAAATATGAAGTTATAGCATTTTCTTCTCTTAAGGGGCTAAAGTTATTTTATCTGTCAAAATATCTTCTTTATTTTCAGCTGTCTTGTTATGCAAGACAAGCCAGGATGTTTGGAGCCTGAGGTCACTCTCTGAAGCCATGATTCTCTCCAGATATACTGACGATGGATCTAATAGTGTAGCTATCATATTTCATGAAGTAGTATCTCCTCTCTGCTATAGCACTGAGAATCCTTAACGGAACTGGTTCCAATTGTGACTATAGTAATGGTTCAAATATGATTTTCTACTGACATTACACATGTCAAATTTTAGCTCAGTACTATAAATAAAAAGTTATATATGATTAGAATACTGATAGTTATAGATGCCAACTAACATCTAGGAGAAATGTTTAAACTAGCTCTGATGTTAGCACTGTAAAAAATAGAAAGATTCCATGAGATTTTCTTTTATAAAAATGGTGCTCCAGATGGTTTGCATTTGAGCTCCTACTGTCTCACATTAGAAAATATAATAGTATTAAAGTCCCAAGTTACCAAACCACACTGCCATTGCCATTCAGCGATGGGGATTGTGTTGGGCCCAGTTGATTGGTTCCCATTTGGTGAAGATGGAGCCTGAAGGGGATTTGCCACAGTTAGCTGGCTACGCAGGGTAGCCATTGGGGGTTCCCTGTTTCAGCCCCACACCTAATCTAGTTGCTGGGTTCCTAGTGATGCTGGGTGTTCAGCTGATTGCCAATTTTGGCTTCTGAAAGGGATTTTTACCATGTGGCAAAACTGGCAAACTGCTCTCTAGGATTTGCCACCTGGTTATCCTGATGGTCAGTTTTGGGAGTTGTTACATTTGTTGCAAATTTATCAGGTTCCAGTGCAAGTGGGAGAGTTGGAAGGAGTCTGACTGAGATCCCTGTAACCCAGGTTACTACCTGGGCATGACAATACATGGAAACAGGATACGACTCTGTCTCTCGTACCTTCATCTTAGCACTTCTACCTTCTAGGGGTGGGACAGGATGTAGGTAGGACAAGACTATAGCTTCCATTTAGGATCCCTGGGCAAGCCTGAGGATATAGAAGGGGCATAGTCTTCATATCTATCCTTGGTTTTGTAGTACACCAGGGCTATTGGAGTTAATCGAGAGATGCAGTAGAACAACCCTGTTGAGTAGTTTTGGGTGGTTCCCTAATTATGTAATGATTTTAAATAACTTGTTGCCTCCATGTTTAACTATATTATGGTGTCTATTTGCCAGTGTTTCCGTGGCCACAGCAAAAGGCCTTTGTCACACTGGAGTTTCTGTTCTGCTTTTCATACATAATGAACAATATAACAAAACTAATCGTGGCACTTGTCTACTCTTGTATTTTACACTGCATGGGGCTCCTTTTAGTTCGTTCCTTTAGGATATCATTTCCATTTCTTTTCCTACTGCCTTTTTTTTATTATAGCCATTGATGGTAGTCTAACTCTTTTCCAGCAAGAGTTCATATATTAAATGGAGATATAGGTTTATTATCCTCATTTTAGTATGCTGTAGGTGATAAATGTCAATACTGATACAAAATAAATAAAATTATAGTATTTCACTATGATAATTTTAGGTTATTATAAACTTGTCTTTCCTGAATTTTAGGAAATACAATTATTTTTAAACACATGATGATTGGAGAACATAACTGATTTATTATGGTTTAGTTGGAGATTAGGTCCTGCTTTGAGCAGGGTGTTGGACTAGATGACTTCCTGAGGTTCCTTCCAACCCTGATATTCTATTATTCTAACTCACATGTTCTATTATTAAATGAAATGCTCAAGCTAATTAAAATAACAGTTAATCTTTGCTTTCTCTCAGTAAGAGACAGGCATAGAAAGTGTGAAGAAGGTTACCTCTGTGGTTATTAGACTGTACTTATAGCTCCCTATTTCTATTTGTACAGACTTTAGAATGCAGCCTTATGATGCATTTAGCTTTAGTGTTCTATGGTTTTTTATTTTTGAAAGATATAAGTGTTATGGTGATTTGTGCCTTGCATAGGTGTGACAGTGCTGTTCCTGGTGGGACCAACTGAGAGTGTCAAGTCAGGGCAAATTGCTTCTAAAAGGGCAACTAGAGCCCAGAGCTGGGGTTTTTCTACCCTAAAGGCAAACCAAACCAGCCACACAGAAAAGACTTTGGTTTCTCCCTACTGGCTAGCCACAAGTCACACAAGCAATTCCCTTAGACACTCCAGCTTCCCAGTATCACCACCAGCAGTCACCTGTCCTGGGGACAAATGATTATGAAAACTAATACCCCAAATAAAGAAAATGGTTCTCCCCAATTCCAAAGAATCTGGCCCCAGACCCAGGTCAATATACAAATCAGAACTTACTCACAAATCACGCTGTTGCCAATCCTTTAGAATCTAAAATCTAAAGGTTTATTATGCAAGGAAAAAGATATAGGTGAGGATTAGAAATGGTTAAAAGAAATCAATTACATGCAGTAAAGGCAAATTCCTTGGTTCGGGCTTGCATCAGTTGTAGAATAAACTGCGGGTTCAAATCAAAGTCTCTGGAATACATCCCCTCCAGGGATGGGTCATACAGTTCTTTGTTGAAAACTTCTCTGTGTAGCCAGAATTCCTCCAGAGTAAGAATGACAGACTGAAGACAAAATGGAGATGGGGTACCACCCTTTTATATCCTTCCCAGGTGCAGGAATGTTCTTTTTCTTTCGCTGTGGAAACTTACAGCAAAATGGAGTTTGAGTCACTTGGGAAATTCCTGCCCCCTTTGCTAAGGGCTGGTCTTCACTAGCGTGGGGGATCAACTGTAGATACGCAATTTCAGCTACTTTAATAATGTAGCTGAAATCGGCGTATCTACAGTTGACTTACCTGCCGTCCTCACGGCGTGCTCCCCTGTCGACTCCAGCTTGCACCTTTTGGCGAGCTGGAGTTACGGAGTCGACGGGGGTGCCGCTGGCAATTGATTTATCGCGTCTTGACGAGACACAATAAATCGATCGCCATAAGATCGATCTCTCCTGGCTCTAGTGAAGACAAGCCCTAAGACACAGGATGTGTCTGCCTTCCCTTAATGGGTCCATTGTATAGCTGATAGTCCTTAATGGGCCATCCAGCATGGCAAGCAATGCTAACACCAAGGGCTCTGAAATGTCCCCAACAGCATAGCACAATAGTTGGAAAGACAGACAGTATAGAGCCAATATTCATAACTTCAACTACAAAAATGATACACACATATAGATAGCATAATCATAATCAGCAGACCATAACCTGGTCGTAGACACCTTATATGACCCCCTTTACCTAAGATTAGGTGCCCCTACTGGACCTTGGTTGCACCAATGATCTATATGATCCCAGGTAATTTCAGTAATGTGACAATAGGGTATTGGTGGGAATCTTTAACTGCAAGTTGTGGATAAACCTCCTGTGACATGTAATCTTGAAATGTTTGGTTTAAAGCATACAACCAATAAGAACAATAGTTTCCCCTCCCCCAAACCCTGCCCTCCCCAGTTAAAGGATATGAATATATTATTTTTCTATAGCGTTTCAAGGAGAATTAGAGACAGAAAGTGGGTGAGGTAGTATTTTTACTGGACCAACTTATGTTTATGAGAGAGCTAAGCCACAGAGTTTTTTCAGGTCTCAGAAAGGTATGCATAGGTTCATAACTAAATACAAAGTGGAAAAGACTGTTTAGCATAAGGAGTTGACACATTGTAAGAGACGATTCCAGGTGAAGTAACCAGTTAACACCTCTGCAACACAGGACAAAAAAAGGGAGATTAGTAGGTTAATGTTGTGTTAAGCCATAAATCTAGAGTGTTATTGAAACTGATTTCTTGTAGAAACACTCTATAGTCTTAATTTACCTTTAAGGACAAAATAGTTAGGAAGTGTTTGGGTTACCTACCAAAATAAAGTTTTCAATTAAAGATTAAAAAACCCTTTGTTTATTGCTCATATGCTTAAAATGACTTAAATTCTTTTGTTATGTTGAGATGTTTCAATTCATATGCAAATCAAATGTAATGATTGCTGATATCATTGCTTTGTGAATAATAAAATGTTTTATGTACCAGTGTCTAACCAAATAACCCTATTGCAGTTGGTTACTAAAATAAAAAAATCATGAGTATGAAATAGATACATTACACATCAAAACCCCCTACATTAAAACATCATTTAAAAGCTGCAAAGTCAAGATTCAAAAGTTAGGATGTGCCAGAATTATGGTTGCCTATGCAACCCTTCTACATATACCTTATGGTCTAGCCTTTAATTACATGATCACATACTTTTTTTGTTCATAGGACCCCTGCTTCATTCAGTGAATGGGCTGGACCTTCTCTGGAGATAAATCAGGGCTGTGTAGTGAAGGAGACTTGGAAACTAAGACAAATTACAATAACACAAGTATGTAAGGACAAAATTAGAAAGGCCAAGGCACAAAATGAGATTAAACTAGCTAGAAACATAAAGGTGACAAGAAAACATTCTACATATACGTTAGAAGGAAGAGGAAGACCAAGGACAGAGTAGGAAAATGAGGCGGAAGCAATAATAGAAAATATGGAAATGGCAGAAATGCCAAATGACTTTTTGGTTTCAGTTTTCACCAAAAGGGTTTGTAGCAATTGGACATTTAACATAGTAAATGCCAATGAAAATGAGGTAGGATCAGGGATAAAATTGGGAAAGAACAAGTTAAAAATAACTTAGACAAGTTAGTTGTCTTAAAGTCACCAGGACCTGGTGAAATACATCTGAGAATACCCAAGAAGGTGACTGAGGAGATATCTGAGCCACTAGCAATTTGTCTTCAAAAAGTCATGGAAGAAAGGAGAGATTTCAGAGGACTGGAAACAGGCAGATATGGTGCTCTATCTATAAAAAAGGGAAATAAGGACAATGTGGTCTGTAATTCCTCAGTAAGTTAACTTCAGTATCTGGAAAGATAAATGAAGCAAATCATTAAGCAATCAGATTATCATAAATATTTGGAATATGTGCTATCTATTTCAGTGGTCTTCAAACCGGGGTGCACGAGCCCACCCCAGAGGGTGCACGAGACCCCAGTGCCGCCTTCAAGCCTGCCCGGGAGACTGCCGAACTCCCGGGCGGGCTATTTTGGTCCCGCCAAAATGCTGCCACGGAAAGCGAAAGCTTTCATTTTCCGCAGCGGCATTTCAGCGGACATACCCACCGGGGGCTGCCAGACTTTTCCCTCCACGGAAAGGGGTTGCAGGGGGAAAAGTCTGAAGACCCTTGATCTATTTGACCTTGTATTAAGCTATGATACTGAGTACTTTTCCCAGATCTGAAGAGGAGCTCTGTGTAATTCAAAAGCTTGTCTCAGCACCAGAAGTTGGATCAATAAAATATATTTCCTCACCCACCTTATCTCTCTAATATCCTGGGGCTGACCACAGCTGTACTGCCTACAATAACTGGGAAAAATTAATTACATATCTGGCAGAGCTTAAGTAACTTCCTTACCAAACCCAAGAAGACAAGAACCACCTCTCGAAGAAGAAGATATAATACTTTTTGTGATGACCACTGAAATTTAAAGGTTCTCTTGATGAATTGTTTAAATTTAAAAAGATTATTTTAGATGTAAAAGACTGGTACATTTAAAGTTTGAGTGTTTGGTCTGATTTGACACAGAATTTCAGCTCCTACTAAACCTTTATGGAACTAAAATGTTATCTCAGTGAAATAACTGAATAAGAGTGAATTAAAATGCTAACTTTAAAAAGACAAAAACAATATAACCATAAAACTGAATTACAGTCTTACTGCATATGTATTAGCATATTACATATTCATGAGTTGAAAATGCTATCAAAACCATTCCATAAACATACTTAGCCAATTAAAGGTGACAATAGCTGATATTTGGATCCAGCCAAGCCCATGAAAGGTAGGTCTTCTGCTTTCAGTGAGATAATAGAAGAAGTATAAATCTTTCTGTATTGAGATACTAATATTCAGTAGCATTATCCTAGCTCAGTCTGTTCATTTTATCCAAGCAAGAAAACAGCAGCAATAAGACATCTCAGAAGACAAGAAAAATTACAATGTGGCCTCAGAAGAAAGTGACCTTCCAGTTAAGAACTACTGTTGAAACACAAAGACATCGCAGAGATGGCAACATCATTGACAAGATGGGGTTTGGAAAAACCCTGCCATTGAATTAGATTTCGTTTTCTTCTTGAAGTGAATTTAAGGGGATTTGGAAATGCTATTATAGTTTTAAGTACTAACAGCTTTCTGTTAACCACTAGATTGTTTGAACTATGTATTCATGAGAAGAGATATAAACTAACCTTGGTAAACACAGAGAGAAAGTTGAAGTAATTTGAATTGAAGATTCTTAATACTCATTAATTTGCCTGTCTCAAGACCACTCCTTAGAATAGTAGAATATCAGGCTTGGAAGGGACCTATCCCACTGCAACTTGACCATTATTCCTTGTCCTGTCATCTGGTACCACTGAGAACACTCTAGATCCATCCTCTTGGAACCCCTTTTCAGGTAGTTGAAAGCAGATATCAAATCCCCCCCAACCGCAATTCTCTTCTTCAGATAAAACAATCCCAGTTCCCTCAGCCTCTCCTCGTAAGTCATGTTCTTCAGCCCCCTAATCATTTTTGTTGCCCTCTGCTGGACTCTTTCCAATTTTTCCACATCCTCCTTGTAATGTGGGACCCAAAACTGGACACAGTACTCTAGATGAGGCCTCACCAATGCCAAATAGAGGGGAATGATCATGTCCCTTGATCTGCTGGCAGTGTCCCTACTTATACAGCCCAAAATGCCATTAGCCTTCTTGGCAACAAGGGCACAGTGTTGACTCATATTCAGCTTCTCATACACTGTAATCCCTAGGTCCTTTTCTGCAGAACTGTTCCCTAGCCATTCAATCCCTAGTCTATAGCAGTACATGGGACTCTTCTGTTCTAAGTGCAGGACTCTGCACTTGTCCTTGTTGAACCTCATCAGATTTCTTTTGGCCCAATCCTTTAATTTGTCTAGGTCCCTCTGTATCCTATCCCTACCCTCCAGTGTATCTATGACTTCTCCCAGTTTAGTGTCATCTGCAAACTTGCTGAGGGTGCAGTCCATGCCATCCTCCAGATCATTAATAAAGATATTGAACAAAACTTGCCCCATGACCGACCCTTGGGGCACTTCACTTGATACCGGCTACCAACAAGATATGGAGCCATTAATCACTACCTGTTGAGCCCAAAGGTATAGCCAGGTTTCTATCCACCTTATAGTCCATTCATCCAGCCCATACTACTTTAACTTACTGGCAAGAATGCTTTGGGAGACCGTGTCAAAAGTTTTGCTAAAGTCAAGGAATAACATGTCCACTGTGTGACAAAGCTCTGTCCTTATCTTCGTGGATCCTGCATTTCCTGGCGGATTTTTTACTAGCCTCAACGGCTCACTGTGACCTTCCACGGAGCCCTTCTCTCTCTGGAGACAAGGTCACAGCCTATTGAGCCATTTTCATCAAAAGCCAGTGAGGAGAAGCTATCCTTCCTGGTACAGTCTCTATTGTCTCCCAATCTCAGAGACTAATTAGGGGAGGCAGAAAGGGGGGAACCCAGGCCCGCTCTCTACTCTGGGCTCCAGCCCAGGGACCCTAATAATATCAGCTAAGATGGCTGACCTTTTATCCACAAAACACAATACAATTCCCTGGGCTACTTCTCCACAGCAGTCACTGCTTCTTCAAACTCCACTTCACCCTTACCTCAGGGCCTCCTTCCTTCTGGATGATATGTTGTCCACCACTCAGTCTCACCAACAGCACCACTTCCTTCCACAGCTCTGAACACCCACAGCCCACCTGACTAACTGGGAGTTTTTTATCTGGTTTCAGCCAGTCCCTGATTGGCTTCAGGTGTCCCAATCAGGCTAGCTGTTTCTCCTCCTTTCTAGAAGGTTCTTAATTGGCCCCAAGTGTCTTGATAGGCCTGGAGTAGCCTATCCAGGGAACAGGGACCTGCACATCCTGAGACTAATATACCTGCCTTCCAGTACTCTCCTATATCTTTCTGGTCTGACTCCGTCACAACTGCTTTCCATTCATCCACAGAGCCAGTTATCTCATCATAGAAGGCAATGAGTTTAGCCAGGCATGACTTCCCCTTTGTGAATCAATGCTGACTGTTCCTGATCACTCTCCTCTCCTTTAAGTGCTTCAGAATTGATTCCTTGAGGACCTGCTCCATGATTTTTCCAGGGACTGAGGTGAGACTGACTGGCCTGTAGTTCCCCGGTTCTTCCTTCTTCGCTTTTTAAAAGATGGACACTAAATTAGCCTTTTTCCAGTCATCTGGGACCTCCCCCGAGGTCCCAGATGAGTTTTGAGTTTTCAAAGATAATGGCTAATGGCTCTGCAATCACATCTGCCAACTCCTTTAGCACCCTCGGATGCAGTGCAGCGAATTTAGAGTGTGTTGGTGGTTTATAAAAAATATTGCTGTTTCATTGAATGGCTTCTCGTAAGTAAATGAAGTAAAAATTTCCTTCATTTTCCTAGAATAACATCAGTTACCTTTGCCCATTGATAGACTTTTTAGGTTAAACATGGCAAACCCAAACACGATTCTCCAAACCTTAAATTAAATTCCTTTTCACTTCTATAATCTGTTATAATTTATCTCTTTTATGCTAAGACAAAACTTGCTACTGTTTGAGAGGATTAATGTACTTTGATTTTAAATTACCTAAAGAAGAGTAGGTATGGTAGGCCCACTGTCAAAGGTGTAATCTCTGTTGAAAAATCTTTACCGACAAACAGAAGAAATTGTGTCTGGAGTAGCCACTGTTTACTGTTTGCTTAGGATTTGGTTTGTTTTAGTCCCCCATTTTTGTTTATGAATAAAATATTCATGATTGTGAGCATTTTGCTTGTCCTTTATCAGGGGGGTACCAACGGTACACGTATCTGACTTGGCACTGAGAGACAATCATTAAGACTCAGCCTACCATTTCTTGTTTTACTAGATGGCAAGTTAGTAATTTTGGGAATAATGACTTGGCACTCAACATCCTGAAAAAAAAAAACATACCCCTCATCATAGATATGGAACTAGGGGTGCTGCAGCTCCCCCAGGCTTGAAGTAGTGTCCATCATATACCAGGTTTACAGTATGGTTCAATGGCTCTCAACACCCCCACAACAAAAATTGTTCCAGCACTCCTGCCACTCATCCTTACAAGGTGAAGCTTTGGTCTTCATCTCCTCCCATGTTTTGCTTCCAGGGTTTGCATTTCCAGGGCAGCCAGCTAGACAAACTGCCCCAGAGTTGGGGAGTTGGGGGCTTTCCCTTTGCAGAGAATTTTGAAAACTTTTGGTGTTCATTTCTAATCAGAATGAAACCAAATTTTAAAAATCTTTGTGAGTGGAATTATTTGTCTCCATACAACTCTAATTTTGAGATTTTCAGTTAGCTACCTTTTAATCAATTTACCATGTGCCATATTGATTTTGGCCATAATTCACTGTTCAAGATATTTTATGGTCCCCTTCAGTGTAATATCAGCGTGCCAGTTATCTGTGTAATGCTATTCTTTTATGCAATATAGTTTTACTTTCAGTGACTAAAATATTCTCAGTGACTAAAAGTTGAAGTGTCTACTATTGGACAAATCTGTCCGGAACCTAAGATGCTCTCACCTCATGATTAGACACTCGTGTATTACTGATACTTGAGTGCACTCATTGTTTACTGAACTGTATAGAAGATCAACTAGGGAAAGAAGAATACTTACATGCAAGTAGAAAATGTCATATACCTTTAAAGTCAATGGCTGCTTGCACCCTCCTATAATCTCTATGAAACATTCATTTTACCTGCTTATGTAAGCTATAAACAACATTTATTAGGCCTTCTGAACTAGAGAAAACAGCATTTGTCTTGCCAAGTACATTATTCCATGAAAAAAAGTTAACAATGCATAATTTTTAGAGATTTTGGCCTGCATGACTTTCCTAACTAGAGGCACAGTATGCCTCATGCTAGCAATTTATAACATAGGAACAGAAAGCCCAAATTGTTGAGAAAAAGACATTTATGGTTTTATATGTACCATTATAGCAATTTCTGGTGAGTACAAGTGTGAATAAATGCAA
Source organism: Dermatemys mawii (assembly GCA_007922305.1). Classification (NCBI taxonomy): domain Eukaryota; kingdom Metazoa; phylum Chordata; order Testudines; family Dermatemydidae; genus Dermatemys; species Dermatemys mawii. The sequence goes on along the minus strand of ML677334.1, from coordinate 79,869,958 downwards.
TAATTTAAGTTCATACTGTTTACCGTGACACAGGATTTTGCCCATACTGAATGTATTTGGTAACAAGTGAGACAAAAGAAAATAAAATGCATAAAATAAAATTAGAAATGTGACAGTGTTTATAATAAGCAGCACCAGGAAATTATCAGGGGCTTATGTTGAGTGTAGGATGTATATTTTGTATATGATGCTTTTCTACTCCAGAATAGATTACAGCATTGCTTTCAATAATACAATAGCCATAAGATTCATTTCTGTATTTAGGATCCTGTGACTTTGACTTGTCAAGCCATGAATTACATCTTATAATTGCATATTTAATGCAATTATTTTTTTTTGGCACAATGAACATGCATCATTAAAATATTTCATTGCTAAAAAGTATGTCAGGGTAAATGCATGTTGAAAACATCTAGCGAGTTTAATGTGAACCTTGCTACAATAGTTCATATAGTTATTCAGTACATGATTTGATTATAAAAATATTTTTGTACTGTGATTCTTAAGCCATGAGCCATCTCTTCCAAGAGATGTACTTACTAATGCCAATGGGCATAACCAATAGGTATTTGTTTGAGTGAGGAAAAAAACAAACAAATATGTATAACCAGTATTGGCCCAATCTCAGTACAGTCAAGAGGGCTCCAGGAAAACTTGCTGATACACAAGTTCAGCTTTTCAAGTTCACTCATCTAGTTTCCTAACCTTATAAACATAGATAAATGCTGTAAGGAATTTTAATAGGGAGGGGAATAAGGAAAATGGCTGGATCCCAAATAGCCTTTTGAAGTGGGAACAATAACATAACCAAGGAACACAATGAGATAGTATAGGAAGATTTTTTTACTTAAGTAACTTTCAATACAGATGATCAGAACATTTTCAGACATGAAATTTGGTCTAAATATACTGTTTTGTCAAAGCCAAAATATGTCATAGAAAGGTGTCAGTCTCAATGAAGTTTCCAGAAGGAATGTGTGTATGTGTGTGCAGAGTTCTCTGATCTCTTCTGAGCAGATGAAGAAGACCTGAAACATCCATTTTCAGGTTTTTGATCTGAAAATGGATGTTTCAACATAATCCTGTTTCACAAAAAACATTCAGAAGATAGATTGTTCTCCATTGCAATGAAAACAAAGACAAATGTCAAAACCTCAAAAATTGCCTTGAAACAAAATTGTAATAATCCAGACAGCTCTAATTTTGATATCTTATTTCTGAACATTTCATCATAAACTATCATAGTAGAATCACAGAGAGATGACAATAGAAGATCTGTTCAGGGTAGGCAAATAGCTTGATCCTTCCTCAGGTGCCTGAAAAAACAAAAAGATACGGACATTCCAGCATGTCTGAAGAGTTAATAAACTCATGCTGAAGTGGACAGAAGCCAGGTGGGTGGATTCAGTGAGCAAATTCCAAAGGTAAAGACCCTTCAGAGCAAGTATCCTGTCAGATACCCCTCTCTCTTATAATCGATTGGGCATTAGTGCCAACCCATCCATGGAGCTCAGTGTAACAGCTATCACATTGTTTTCAAGTGTATATGCAATGACTGTACGCCTATCGTGGTATTTGGAATCATGCACATAAACTGGGACATCTAATTCTGTCCCCAAAAAAATAAACTTTCTAATCCTCCCTTGGTTATTGTCTTGAGTAGGATCATTTTAGGTGTTTCTTACCAACTGTTCTGTTGCTCCATTACTGGGGAATGGTTTACAACATGAATGGACGGTAACATGACTTAAATTTATCCGAATCTCCTGTGGAAGGCAGTTATGCAGGCTGGGCCCCTGAACTGAGAGGAAACAACCGGTAGCCTCTAGAAGTTTCTGCCAAGGATCCATCAGCTGAAGTATTCCACACAGTCATAGTGGCATGTAGATGGAGTCTGAGCTGGCTTAAGCTAAGCCTATTCAGAACTTTTGAATATCGAGATATCCAATTGTAAATCCATTTCAAAGTGCTTAAGTAGTAATAAGATCTTTGGGAAGTGGGATTTTTACACTAAAGACAACATATCCTGGATGCTGAACTTTGGTGGGTAGGGGAGAAGGGGGCAGTATGAAATGGAAGGGCAATTTCTATAATCTTGCAGAGGAATCTGTTATCAGTAGCTACCACTGTGGTGCTCTGCTCTTGTTCAATGATGATAACAGTTGGCTGCATGCGTGTTCCCTCTGTGTGCTGCCCCGGCTCTGAGCAGATAGCTGACAGAGCAAACCCCGAGAGAACCCCCAAAGACCACAGACTCTAGTAAGGTACGAAGGCACCCGGGCCAGGTTTAGTGTCAAATGAAGCACAGTAATAGTTTCCTATAGACTCTACAGAACATACTACGAATAGGTGTCCCCTGATAATGGACACAGCTCAGTCAGTGGCGGGACACTCCACTTCCCCCTAGGCCGGACACAGTCACTGCCCCACAGCTGTATTCTTACACACAGGTACAAACAAGTTACACATCATTGTAACTGAGGTGCAGCCCCTCTACATAATAAGGTGCATCCCCTCTACATAGTAAGGTGCCGCCTCTCACCTTGTACATGTTGGTTCGAGGAAAACAACTCTATCCATCATATTACCCTTTTGCCCCTCTCTTTAGGATGGGTCTGCATGAAGCTGCACAGCAATTGCTGGTAATTCATGCTAACATATGAACTGGGTTAACTGTCTTTCTATAGGAGCTTGGACAAGACACTTAGGAAACTGCGCTGCTGAAAATTTTCTGTGAAATGTCATTAACAGCCCTCTGAGGTAGGGTAGTAGTATAAGATGACTAGTGTTCATTAAGTACTCTCAGATCTTCATGCAGATGGGCTTATTGTATACTTTAAGTGCATAGTTTTTCCTTTCAAGGTTATTGTGAAGGCATCAACTGATCTAATTTCTGTATGTTTTTTTGTAATATTGTGAGACTCATTCAATAAAAGCATTATATCCATATAATGGAATATAGTTTATATCAATAAACAGTGGACCATATCTGCAGTCCTCTTCTGACAAAACTACCTTTGGCTTCCATAGTTTGCTAAAATAAAGATTGAGCAATAACTCTTGGGATTGAACAAATATACAATATTTCTTTGAATGAGATTGAAGAGCATAATAGGAAGCTATTAAAAAAGTGACCTAGGTTGTTATATCTTTGTTTATTGGCCCCAGAGGGAATTTTAACCCAGAGGGCAATGGTTTTAAATAAAATTTACAGTCTTATGTGTTATATTCTTTTAAAATGTATTTTTTACTCAGAATAGGCTGCAATAGCTAAAATCTTGTGCTAAAGTAATGTTGTATTAGCCCACAAGGTGATGTGACCCTTTCAGTTACAAGCAAAGCTCCCTCTGTAACAAAATGTAGCCATCTTGGATAAATGGACGTGAAAAAATGTGTTAACATTTTACTGTTTCTGTTCCTCTCCTTACAGTTAGTATTGGATTCACTCAGATTATCCTTGAGTTCACACTTCTTGGTGCCCTGAGAGATTTCAGTGTGTTTATATTTACACTTGATGTTGTGACATTCTTACTACATTGTTCCATGGTGTTCATTTCCTACAGTGTGAAGCTGATAAACTGTGGAAGAGCCTCCAAACCTGCCCCCAAAGTTAAGTGTGGACTCCAGTCTGTCCAAGTCTTCCTCCCACCCCCTTAAATGAGCTACAGTATCAGAGTCTGTCCTCTTCTTAAGCTCTTTTACTTTAGATTACACTAAAAATGTCACATCAAGGAAAAGGAGACCCTGTCAACAGTGGCATGATCTTGTTTCAGCCAACTGAACTGTACTGAGCAATCCAAAGATGTAATAAGAGTGTTTATTAGTTATCTTCTTTTTCTCTGACAAATTAGTGCCACAGGGATTTCCTTCCTCCATAGCTTTGGCAGTGTATCATAGCCTCCACCCTTTCATAGCATGGGTTATATGCAAGCTGTTCACTTTGACTATTTGCTGTGCAAGTGGTGTGTTTAGTCACGTAAAACAAAATTCTACCCTCTGACTGTAGAGATCAGGCAATTCTAAAAAGGAAAAATTAATAGCATATTTCTGTTACAAATGTTTAAATGAATAATCATTCATGCTAAGAGTCAGGATTTAAAGTCTCTTGTGAACAGAAGATGGTTGTGCAAACTCTGATGAAAAAATAACACACATTATAAAGAGAACCAAATTTGGTGCTCATCTGATATGAATCAGTTCATATATACACACAAAACCAGCACTACCCAACCAGATAAATTCGAACTACATTATTTCTAACAGATAAACATTGGGGCTAGAATTTAACAGGGAAAAGTCATTGGAAGTCAATGTAATTGAGGAACTTAACTTCCTCAGTCCTCATGGAAAAACTTCACCTTGTTCCTTAACTGTTTGAAAGTGTGATCTTCAGAGAAGTGAAAATTTTCTTATGAAAATAAACCTCGGGGATGCATTAAAGATCTCTGATAAAGATCAAGACTACCCCACTAACAATTCACATTTTGTCAGCTAAGATCAGAAGTGTAGTGGGAAAAGAGGGTTTGCTTGCTTGATCTCACTAGCAGGGAAAACTGTTTTCTCCAGGTCTAAAAAGAGTATTTGAGATCTCTATGTTCTCCAAGTAGGTATCTGATAACTGAGCATTTGATGTCACAAGAGCTGTTTTATTTATTTGTAACATGATTCTAGAGGGGCTGACAAAACGCTGAGTGACTGTGTTTGGTAATCAGAATTCTACATTCAGCAACCAGTGGCGAAGAGTGGGATAATCATATGTACTCAGAAGTTAGTTAATATTTACTGTGGATTACATGATAAATAATGTGTAATAAAATACTCCCACCTTCACTATTTTTCCTGGTATCTGGAAAAAATCAGAGCAATGTGGAAAAATGCAGCTATTCCTTCTGACCTCAGTTTGCAGTGAAAAAGCATTCAAGCAGGATGATAATGATAGCATGGGAACTGGAGAAGAGAAAAATAGGGCAAAATCATAAAGCAAAGGTAGCAAATGTCAAAGTGACAAGACTTTTATGTATCACAAAGCCCATAGAGGAAAAAAATGTCTTGTCTTACTAAATCTGCCTCTTTCCCTACAACTAGAGAATATATTTCTCATGAGCATTGGCTGCCGCTATACACCGGTCTAGCACAGGAACTCAACTGTAACTGTACTGTGTAACTGAAATTTCTCATTGCAAATGGAAATGACTTGGGGTCAGAAAGAGTGATAGGTGTGCTATCAAATAATCTAACAATATCTATTCTTTTCCCTCACCAGCCAAGGCCTGCTGGGAAGTGGTTTAATAGGAGATGAGAACAGAGCTGTCTCTCATGTTCAACTGAGAAATCAATTATAGATGCTCATTATGCAAACCATGTTGTATTTTAAGATACCCTACCAGAATGGATACAATCTGGTTATTTGATTTCCAAAAATAAAAATGCAAGAGAAGGGGGGGGAAAGGGCATTTGAAATACCAGTACAGTACACTGTTCTATAAAGGTCAATGGAAACTCTCTCACAAAAATGTGACCTACACAACAACATAATTTCAGATTTATAGAAGTCAGAGTTACAGTAAGCAAACCAGTGATGTTTAAGAACACCAAATTTAACATTTCTTCCTGGGAGTTCTGCTCTCTTGAAAAGACTAACCTTGTAGTAGCTATTATCCATATCCATCAAGGTGGTGTCTGTGTATTTAGTGAGGCATTTTGCTACATTGTTTACATCACAAATGCTTTCAGTATGATTCCCTTCCAAATGCTGGTATGAGATATAGATTATGGAAGCCAGCCAATAAGAGTAAACAAAATAACCGCAAACTGCATGGTGCATTTATTTTTGCAACCAGAATTGCCCCTCCTAATATACATACTCAATTGTTGTAGACATCATCCTGATCCTCTTATATTAAGGCCTTACAGACCAATGAGAGCAATCACAGAAATAATGAAAAGGTCTGCTGCTCATTTATGTAAAACCAAATTGTTTTAAACAAACACAAAACCCTTATCCGCAAAACTGTTGCACTCTGGGCCTGATTCTCCACTGTCCTGCACTCAAGGCTGGTACAAGGATATTTTGCACCCTAGGTGAAATTTCCACCTTGTGCCCCCACCCTTCCATCCCTCCGGAACATCGCTTATTATAAACTTTCAAAATACTTTCAACAATACAACCTTTTTAGTCATGTATACTTCCTTCATTCTTTCATATAAAAATCTACTACATTTTATTCTACCTTTAGAATATTCAATTACTGTTATTAATAAAATTTATAAAATTAGAATAGTGAATACTCCCTCATTCAACAACAACTGACAATATCAATATGACAAGTTTCAACAACCTATACATGCATATTCGCACATAAACATATACACTCAAATACTTAACATACGCACACAATTGACACAAAATACTAGCGAAATGTTGCAGCAGCACTTGCCAGAGTCTTAGATCGGAAACCACGCAACAAAAATAGTTGCCTCAATCAACAACCTTCGAAAACTAGTAAACTTAGAATTATAAACTGCCTGTCAGAACGGGTAACTGTTGCATGTGACAAGATAAATGACATCATTGCCACTTTGAACTGTAGTGAAGCAGTATGCTTGTGCCCACAACACAGAGCTGGCGTAGGCTATAGCTGTAATGTATGAGAACAACAAGTTAAAATGCATGTTTCTCTTTTCTTCATTCATTCATTTTCCAGCAACAGCATAAAAAAAAATTTGGGCACTGCTTTTTGGTGCCCCCAAATCTTGGCACCCTAGGCGGCCGCCTAGTTTGCCTAGTGCTTACACTGGCCCTGCCTGCACTGTGTGAAGCTATTGGCACCTATGAAAAGTGGGTGTAAAATGCTATCTAACCATAATGGTAGCATTTTACATCCACTTTGCACCAATGTATGCAACTACATAAGATGAGGAGCTATAGAGAATCAAGCCCTGTAGTTCCAACAGATCTTAGAACTCTGATGTCAACCCCTCCCACATGAGAGCTTTTTTTTTTTTGAGTGGTATAATGGAAACACTTACCTGGTCCAGCATCATGTAGTCATTCCTGTATTTATTCTTAGTGGCTGGGTAGCTGATATGATTTAGCTCTCCAGGTAAACTGTCAAATCCTCAGCTTCCAGTGAACAAAAGACTCCAAACAAACAACACAGCACTTCACAATTGCTAGATCAATATTTGCCCAGTGGTCTTCTCCTTTGATGAAGGGAAGCAAAGCAGCGCTTCTGTGCAAATCCCAGCCTGGGATCATTAAACAAGGACAGGATGCATATAGGCTTTAAGCCTACACGGCTTCTCTTACCACAGGCCAGTCTCATTGCAGGGCTCACAACCAGTCATCTATTCAACTGAACAACTTACCAATCACCATATTGCTTCCTCTCCAGTCTCCCTCCTAGATATTTAGAATAGAAAAGCCACTCCAGGTTTTACCTTTCTCTCATCTCAGAGAGAGAACTGAATCTCTTTTAACTGAGAAAAGGCTTGGCTTGTATAGTCCTGCCCTCTTCCCCAGCAGGCCTTGCTTGTAGCCTGTTATATGATGCTTGTTGGACTTTAATCACCAGAATTCCCTTGGGTTTGGGCCAAACTTGGCTTGTGACTTCTATTCAGAAGTCAGTATGTCCTGGTACATAAGGGGAAAAACTTAATTTTTCAATGAGCTATAGACAATGTTTAAGAATTGAGTGGTAGAGCTGGCCAGGAACTTTCTATTCCATGGGAAATTTTAACATTTTGAAGGAAGAAAAAAAGATTTCTCTGATTTGTAACAAAAAGCTGAAATTTCAAAATGTCCCTCAAAATAAAAATTCTAAATATTTTTGATTCAGGACCAAAATCTCATTTTGATAATGTCAAAATAAATAAGCAAAATATCAAATATAGTACATATTATATGCAGATTAAATGAAATATAATATTTAATATAATTTGATGTTAATATTAATGTGCTATAAACATCAAAACAACATTATTAAAAATGACACTAAAGAAACAAAACAAACTTGACATTGTCAAAAAAAAAGGATTCAACTTTTTCCATTGAAAAAATCATCAAAATCAATATGTTCATGCAAAATATTTTGATTTAAACAACATTGTATTTTTTTATGGAAACTGCTCCATCAATTTTTTTTTGGATGAGCTCTATTGAGTACCATTTGATGAGTGTGAATTACAAACTCTAGATCTTGGTTTAGCCCAAGAATCTGAAATTTTCTTTCTCCTTTTTCTTTATCCTCAAAATCTGAGGGCATTTAGACTTGAGGTTGCAATTTAGTCACTTTGTGGAATGCCAGCCTTTCATGAATGTCATCGAGATAAATGGACTTTCTGAGCCTGTTGAAGATTCAAGTGCAGTGCCAATATGCTTTTCTTTCAGAAATAAGTTAGCATGGGTAAGGACCTTGAAAATCTCTCATTCTCTAGCAGCTCTTATCACAGGATCACTTGGAAATTGTGTGAGTCTTGGTAGGTATGTGTATTGGGTTAAAACAGCAATCCTTTATATAATCTGTCAAAGGATTGCTCCTTCAGAGTACTTCTTCATGTTTATTTACTGGCTAGGATGACTATAGGAATAATGCAGACATTTAGCTATAGTTTTATGAAGATTTTGTCATTTCAATACTCATTTTTTAAGGTGCTCAGAATCTTCAATTACCAATTATTTCAGCAACATTGAAATGCTCAGTTTCTCAGGACCAGACCCTGTATGTTAACAAATACCAAAATAGTATGTTCAAAATAGAGCATGAAGCTTGTCAGGGATCCATAGTTGAACCCAAATGCAGCTCCTTGTCCTCAGCTGAGTCAGCTTAATTTTGGCCTCCTGATTGGCTGAAAACTGAAGCAGGCATATTACTAAACCCTACAGTAGGGCTGTGTTTTTCGTTGCTCAATAGGATCTATGCCTGTAGCTGTGTTTCTGGTTCAACTTCTGGCTTCTGTGCCTGGCTCCTACCTGATATCCTAGCTATGACCCTTGATTCTTGATTCTGGGCTCTTTAGTTTGTCTTGCTTCCTGGATTTGTTAACTTGACTCCTAATTATCTCAGTGGAAACTGAGAACACGTAGTATCTCATAAAAAAACCTGACACACTGGATCAGGCCAATGGCCCATCTAACCCAGTATTCTATTTCTGACAGTTGCTATTAGCAAAGCTTCAGGGGAAATGTACAGAAAAGAGCAGCTGGAGTGATCCATCCGCATCTTCCCTTTCTGGCGGTCAGAGATTTAGGGTCACCATGGGTATAGTGTTTCACATCTCTGACCATCTTGCCTAATAGCCATTGGATGAGCTAGTTCTTTGTTTAACCCAGTCATACTTTTGAGCCTCACAACCTCCATGGCAATGAGTTTCACAGGTTATTTGTGCACTGTGTGAAAAAGTATTTCCTCTTGTTTGTATTAAATATTCTGTTAATTTCCTCAGGTAACCCCTAGTTTTTCTATTGTCAAGGAAACTCTTCTCTATTCACTTTTGCCACACTATTTATTATTTTATTGACTTCTGGCATATCTCCCTTTGTTATCTCTTTTCTAAGGTAAATAGCGCCAATGTCTTTAGTCTCTCATATGGAAGCTATTCCATACTCTTGATCATCTTTGTTGCCTTTCTCTGAACCTGTTCTAGTTCCACAATATCCTTTTTGAGATGGAACAATCAGAGAGGGACACTGTATTCAAGGTATGGGCACACCATGGATTTATATAGTGGTATTATATTTTCTGTCTTAATTTCTATTCCTTCCCTAAGAGTTCCTAATATATTTTTAGTATTTCTGACCATTGCTATGAATTGAACTGAAATTTCCTAGAACTATCCAAGGTAACTCTGCTTTCCTTAATGGTAAAAGCTAGTTTCCAACCCATCATTATATATGTGTAGATGGGATTATTTTTTCCAATATGCACTATTTTGCATTTATCAATGTTGAATTTTACCTGTCATTTTGTTGCCTAGTCGCCCGCTGTTGTGAGATCCCTTTGTAATTCTTTGCAGACAGCTTTGGACTTAACTATCTTGAGTACTTTTGTGTCATCTACAAACTTTGCCACTTCAATGTTTACTCCCTTTTCCAGATCCCTAACCAGTTTCCTATCTGAGTTTTAGCTTGAAAAATCAAATAAATACAGTGTGTATTGCCCTGTTTCATTAAAGCATTTAAGCAAGTGCTTAACATCAATGGTATTTAAATGCTTGTGATGGGTTTAAAGACCCACAGAGACTAAGGGAGTGAAGGAACAGTAATGAGTCAAGAGGGCCTCACCCCATGGTAGCTGAGGAGCTTGCTCCAAATTGAGGATCTGTTCAAACAAGAGAGTGACAGACAAGCTAGGAGGGAGAGTGAAGGAGAGGTAGTACAAAAGAAGGAAGCCACTCACTATTTTCTGGGGACAACGTGATCCACAGAAGAGGGTCTGGATTATGGGTAGCACCTAGCTGGGGTGGGAAATGCCTGCCCTCTCCCGCACTGTTCCCTGCTGAGGAAGAAAATTGCACAAGAGGAAGAGAGCTGGGAAATGTTCAGATGACTGACTGCCTGAATTGCTGGGATTGTCTGGGAACTCCTGTTGCGGGCAAAGTCGACTGTAATCACATCCCAAACTGAAGAGTACAGGAGGGTAGGAAGTGGCCCAGGTGCATCAGGACATTCTGTGCCTCTCTCTCTTGGACCCTGGGCTGGACCCAGTGGAGAAAGAGAGGGCCCCAGTCCCTCTATATTCCCTCTCTTCCTGTCCCCCCCAGATCAGGGAGATCTTCATGCTTCTGGGGAGGTGATGGGTGATGGCCTGCCCACTAGGCCTGCTGGCTCCTGAGTGAAACCCTCTACAATCTTGAAGAAAGACATATGTTTAGAGTTAAGCATCTGAGTAGGAGCTTTGCTCAAGTAGGACCTATGTGAACATACCTGCTATCTATATAAAGACAAAGTGAGATTTTATTAATATCTTTGTCTGTGGCCTCCAATACAGCACCATCATTAGTGCATGCTGGACAACTTAGAGAGGTTTTTGCTAAAATAAGTAGATGTCTTCATGGCCCTGTACTCAATCTAGGTTCAAAGCAGACATAGGCTCAAACTCCATAACTCAGTTATGGATTTTGATCTGTCCTTTTCCTGATCTCATCAAAGCAGTTAAGGAGTCATGGAGTCATGGTTCTGGTTAGATGGAAAGAAGACCCAATTCTTAAATTTGCATCCAGACTTGGAGCTGTATTTAGAACCTCTCTAAAGTTCGAAAGAGAGGGAGATCGGATTCAGGCCCAATTGTAGTGCAACATTAAAGGGCTCGGGAGCAATGCTCAAGGGACAAATTCGCTAACAATGTCAGCAGGCTCAACTCCATTGATTTTAATGGAGTTGAGCCTGCTTATGCCAGCAGTGAATTCTGCTACTTCTATTAAACTCTTGAGCCAAAGTATAAAAAGATATAGCTTAATGTCTTAGTGTTATCATTTATTTTTAATTAAGAAGAGGAGTTTATAACTCTTTTGTGTGGCACATTAAACAGCTATTTTGTAGATGAGTGTGTCTCATTTAAAAATAAAAGGGAAGAAAGGAACCATAAAGGTTTTGAAAAGTGCTAAAGAATATGGAATGGGTATGAGATGAATCACCAGTCACCTAGAATTAGTATTTATATTACTTTAGATTCTAAAGTTTAGAATCTGTAGCAGGAAGTATGAGTTCCTCCACTGTTGCTCCTTCATACCATGCATTTTAATACTTAGCACTTTCTTCTTTGCACTCGTCTTCTGGCCTCCAAGAACAATCTCAAGTTTTTCATAGTCTTCAAAAAACTAATTTCATACACTGAATCTGACATAGTGTTAAAAGAGTTAAATATGCACTCAGCAAGGCAATTAGTAGTTATCAGTACTGCAAGCTCTAAATAGCTTTTAGATACTTCTGTACTATAACTGGTTCTTGAGAAAAACTTCAATAGACAGAGGGAACTCCAGATATAATTATACCACTAATAGAAACAGACAATTTGCAGTTCCATAACTGTATTTGTTTTGTGGAACCTCAATATATCTACAAACATATTATATATACCATAATAATCATTATATATACCAACATATATAATGGTTGGTGAGGTCACTTTTAGCATTGATCTATATCTTGCTTTTTTATACTGTTGCCTCCTTGGTTGCAACACTTTTTTATGGCTTCATTAAAATTAACTAGAAAAATGGTTTGACATATTCCTAGCAAGAACCATGTTTATTATTCTGTTTTACATGGCCTTGAACTCTAGTGCCGTCATAGTCTTTTTTTATCCTATGGGAAAATAGGTTTGATTCTTCTTTAGAATACTATTTGAGTCATGTTGCTAATGTTTTTTCCACTTTCAAACAGTTTTCTTATTCTATATAAAGTGATATGTCTCGTTTAAAGCTGTGCTTCCAACTCTGTTGTAAAGGTGGTTTTTAAATCTTCCAAGGCCACAGCACCTAACAAAAAGTAATCTTTCTGAAGGGCATTGCAAGTGGACAGATAAGGCAACAGAACTGACTGTCAATTACTAATGGAAAGAATTCAAAAAAATTCTGTTTTGCCTGTTCTTCACCTACTGTACCTACTGACTCTGTTATTCCAGGAGTCAATGGAGCACATAATAAGGAGATATCTGATGCGTTGGACTTCACTGCCTTAGGAACTGTTTTGACAGGTTGTTTTCCGGTTGCAGGTCAAAATATCATTTGAGATTTAACTGAATGACAGTGACCATAGATGTTGTTTGCTATTTTGAAGATCTTTCAAGTCCTTCATTAAAAAAAAATCTATAATGGAGGACAGAGCTGAAGTTGTACTAGCTAGCAATCACTGCCTAGGATGTACTTTTCTGATGCTCTGTTATGACACTGAAATCAGTGTTTGGGAAAACCAAACAACCAACATTTGTCCATGCTATCCCTTCTGCTTGCTTCTTGAGACTATGTTCCTGGAAAGTGGCCTTACACATTTAAAAGTTCTGTAGCCACTGCTTGTCATCCCATAGCTGCATAACGATGTGGTCCCACTAGTCAGTGCTTGTTTCCCAAGCCCAGAAATGGCTCTCAGCCATGTCAAGATAATGCGTGACTGTTGCCAGCAACTGTCAATTGCTCTGCTCTATATCCTCTAGCAGGCCTGCTTTGTAGTATCACATTGTTCTATGCAGTTGCTTCTGTATTGGCTGCGTAAATACTGCAGGATAAAACACAAGGTGTTCGTAATGCTCACAATAATAGTGTACAGATGAGCGGGGTCCATGATTATTGTGCTATGGCATCTGCCTGCGTAACTCAGGCTTAGGAAGAAAGATGCAAAAAAGGCTTGGTTTGTTTGGCATTGTATATCATTTCAGGAAGGGAGGTAAGTGCATCATTGGAGGCTAACACCATGTTCTCATAAATACCTGGGCCAGTGTTTTGGTTCCATAAGGCATTGCAAGCCCAACCCAAAATTCCACTCAGCTATGTGTACTGTGGGATAACTACCCACCGTGCAGTCTACATGCATCATTGCAAGCCCTGATAGTGAGGATGCAGTCCACCAACACAATGAGCGTAATGTGGACATGGAAGATCGACTTGCTTAAATCGGAGGCTTGATGTCACTTTACATAAAGTCGACTTAACTTTTAGTGTAGACATGGCGTGAGGTAAAAGAAGCATGCCACTATCAGCTATGCAGTGGTGGTGGAATTTCTGCAATTCTTAGACCACAGAGTTTTCCACCTAATTTTGGTCTTCCCAGGATTTGACTCATAGATATGAGAGATCTGGGCCTATTGTCTGTATGTATTTCAGATATGGATAGTGAATAAATATACTGTACTAAAATTATAGGGGCATTTTGAAAAGTGGTATCACCTTAAGACAGAAGAGGAAAATACTCATTAGAGTGGAAGACTGGACTTCAGGCTAGGGTTTAGGATTGAGAATTAGGAACTCAGTTTTTTGTGTCAACCATATTTACTGCATGATAAATCTTTTAACCAATTATCCACTCCTCACCTTATTTTCTCTATATTTAAAATAGCAACAATACCTCCTGTATTTCATAGGAGTTTTAGTCAGTATTACTTAGTTCATTGATGTTTTTAAAATATTTTGCTTACCTCAAGAAATAGAAAAATTAAATTAAAAACATATGGAATATGACTGCATAAAGAGGGGAGGGAAAAATAAGACAGAAATATCATAATAATATTATATGAATTATAGCCGATCAAAATATAGCATTTGCATATCTTAAGAAATTCTGACTTCTTAACAAAGTTTTTATTCTATATTGGAATGAAAATTAGAAATTTCCCCCAAAATGAAAAATTTAGGAACTTTTTTTAAGGGGGAAAAACAGATATTTTTTTTCGAAAATAAAATGGAGCAGCCCTAATCTGGGGGACTTTATGCTACTTCTGGCTCCATGAATTCCTTCTTGTCAGAAAATGCCTCACTAGCTCTAATGTAAATAAATGTTTGCACTTATTTGGATTTGTTTGTGCAATACAGGTCACCCTTCTCAAAAGAAAATATTGCTGATTTGAAAGGGATTCTGGGAAAGGTGACAAGAATGATTTGGATCATGGAAAAAACTGTCCTATAAAGAGAGAATGAGAAGGTTGGGATTATGTACTTAAGAATGGAGTCAAAAAAGAGGGGACATGATAAAGTTACAAAATGAATTATATAGAGAAAATATATCAAGACTTTCTGTTCTCTGGAATTCTCTAGTCTCTGAAATGTTTTCTCTTTGATAAGTGCAAATTAATTGAAATAGAAATGTTGTATGAGAATGTATTCATTTGACAAAATATTGTTTCTAAAGTAAAACAAATCAAAATGAAGCATTTTAATAGAGTCAAAATATTCTGTTTTGAGGTTATTGAAATGGAATGCTTTGAAGCAAAAAGTTGTTTCAGTATGTATATATGTTCAGTTTCATACACTTTTTATATTATAACTTAAAATTACAAACATACATCAAAATCAAAGCAATATTTTATTGACCCAAAATAAGATTCTATTTATTTTAGTTTTATGGAAAATTTCAATATTTTTGACTTTTGTTCCAATTCGAAATGATATTTTTAAAAAGTCATTATGTCCTGGAGAGCAGAAATTGAGTTTTGACCAGATGTACTCATAATATACAATATAGCTCCATAGAGGTAGTCCCAGAATTTGCATTCTTCTGTTAAATCACAAGTGGAAAGAATTTTAAATTGTCATCAGGATACCATTCCTCCCAGTCTGAGAGTCCTCTGTGGCACATACTACTGGCTGCATCCCTTCACCGTGCTCCTGGTAATTCTAAGCCCTTTAAGACTTGCCACAATATTCAAGACGTTTGGCTTAGGACTATCAGAACTGGACAATATAGGAGAATAAGTCAAACAGTGAATGTTTCTGAAGATATTTTCACTGAGTATCGCTCATTGATTTCCACACGATTCAGACCTACCTTGCTAGGTGACTTCATGATGTACTTCTCTTTTTCCCAATTGGATTGGTAATCCTGAAGTCCCAGAACTTCAGTTTATGATTAGGTTGAAGTCTTTAGGTAGGAATCCTTCCAGAAGGCGTAAGCTTCATCTGCTAGGTAGTCCCAGCAATGTGTTGGCTTTTCGGGGCCTGAACTTGTTAGCTCAGCTTGTCATGTAGGCTCCTGATCTGGCCAGCACTGGCTGTTTGTGTCTCGCAACCATAGCAGAGGCTAGCAGCCTCTATTTCATTTCCATAGTCTGTGTCTCTGTACAGCTGTCTGTGGGAGCCCGTAAGCCAGTGGAGCTAACTTACTAGCCTGGGCACCAAAGAACCACAGGATTTTGATCCCTTTCCTTCATAGGTTAGGTTTTATTTCTTCAAAGAAAATTGTTTAAAATAAATTCACTGTCTCAGTCATGTCATCTCTGTTTGGGGTCTTCTTCGGGAGCATGCCTACCTACACCCTGCAGCTCTTACAATCCTTCCTACCCTGCTCCCTAAAGGGTTGCACTCCCAGGCAACATAACTAGGAGCAAAGGCAAGCATCTCTGCTTCTTTTTTATCTCTAGCCTCCTCTTTCCAGGATTACAACCCATAAACCATTTATCTTAGGATCATACATGAACTCGATTATACTGCTTGATCCAGGAACTCCTGCAAGAGCTTTCCTACTTACTTTAGCTCTCCCTAGCAACTGAGCTACTTGCTAGCTTTTTTGAAGAACCAGGTGATTTTCAAGCTATCGCCTGATCCCTACCATGACACCACCAACTGGGAGGCAGCTGATTAGTCACAGGTAAGGGCTAAGACCAACTCCCTTAAGGAACACTTTGCCCAATGACAGAGCTGCTTCTGTCAAGCCTCTAAACTGACAAAGGAGCTACACAAGAAAAATGGAACATGCAATGTAGTTGAAAGCTAATAAATTTTTTTAAAAAGGAAATACTTTGTCATTAATTGTGTAATTAGGCTGTGGAATTCATTTGTCACAGGAGGTTGGTCAGGCTAACAACTTAGCAATGTTGAAAGAGACTGGAAATTTGTATGATTAAGAATACTATTCAGAATTATAGCAGGTAATGCTAAAAAAAGTTTGAAAAGGATATAAAATCTCATGATTCAGTCTTAAAGTCAATCTCTAAGTATCAGGGGATTATCCCAGATCTTCCAAGTACATTATCTCCTACTCCTTCTTCTGAGGCATCTGGTGCTGGCCACTGTCAGAGATAGGATACTGGATTAGATGGGTCTGATTTAGCATAGCAATTCCCATCTTCCTATGTTCTTTACTTCAGCACTACATGTAAGAAATTTGGAAAATCCAAAAAGTTAAAGGTTTTTGAATAAATGCTAATTTGACCATGCTACCTGATATTTCTTCTGAAATGTTCTCAAACTTAGCATTGCATTAGTATTAAGGGATTCCCCACCCCATATGATAAGCAGCCAAAAATTCTTCATGTAAATAGTCCAATTAAAGGTGAGCAGGAGCCCATATTTTGTAAATTTTGCTAATTGCTTTGGGATCTTTCAGATAAAAGACAAATTTGTATTACTGTGACATTAGCTGACACTTGAAATGTATAGTTATTTAAACATATTTGCCTTATTATAGCCAACACATTGCATGAGCTTCACTGCTTTATAACAGCCTGCAGTATTGTGGGTTGGATAGTTTGCCACATACACTTACAGGAAGCAAGCAAGAAATTAACTAAAATTCCCATGCTTAAGTTTCTACAAATTAATTACATGAGTTTCATGCAAAGAAAACAAAGATCATTCAAAACATCCACAATCTGCCATTGATATATCAAGTGAAATCCTGGTCCCATTGAAGTCAGTGGAAGTTTTGCCATTGTCCTCAATGGCATCAAGATTTTACTGTTAGAGAACAATGATCATACACTGTATCTTAATACGCAATGAAAGAAAATAAAAGAAGTTTGAATTTCATGAATGAATCAGTCTAGGCCTGACAATATGTATAGAAAAGTACCCTAAAGCAATATAATAAAAAAATATTTTACATTTACAATTTGCGACAAAAACTTCTAAGTAAAAATATACTAAATAACAGCCTACATTAGGGTAGTGGGTATTCACCCACGAAAGCTTATGCTTTAATACATCTGTTAGTCTATAAGGTGCCACAGGACTCTTTGTCGCTTTAGCATACAATATGTTGCCTGTGATAGTGGGGGCCTTGGCTCAGTAACCCAAGACATCTCTTTCCATCTTATGTCCTATGTAGTTTCATGCTTTTGTTTAATGTGAGAATTTTATAAAAGTTAAGCTAGAGGGAGGAGAAATCTAATAAAGTAATTTGAAAGTGTGCTGCTGCTTCAAAAAGTAAAGCATAAATTGTACAGAAATCTCAACTTCTGTAACAATTCTGGTTCCTCATGGATTCAGAATCATAACTGTGTACTTCAGAGGGGAAAGAAAGATTTAACTACTTTTTACCAGTTATGGAAGAGTTAGCTGTGTTCTACTGCTTCTCAGGCTTTGTCAATAGAATTATCCACTAAGTTCCAAATGTGTGGCCAACTTTTGCCTCAGTTACATATGTTCAACCCCATAGAAGCCCATTAGTAACACCTGTGTAACCCCATTAATAAGAATTATCAGGTGAACCTGAAGGTATAATTTCATACATTCTTTATTATTGGTGATCATGAAAGAGAAGGAAAGAACCCAGCATGACTTTCAGATTGCCGGATGCATTTTCAGAGTTGCCAAAACGAAGTACATTTGATCTGGAAATAGTGACACAATAAACAAGAAATTTTACAATCTGTTGTGCTGGCAGAACCACAAATAACTCTGGATGTTTCCTTTATTGGCTTATTTCTTCTTCCTTTTAGAACTAGAAGTGATAGTGCTAAAATGCTATGAGAAAAGTTGCCCTCAGAAAATCTGCATGACTAATGATAATGAGGTTGGGGAAAACATTGGAACCTTTCTGATCCAAACTGGACATCCTAATCGTTTTAGTGAAGCATCACTAGAATAATGGTCAATAAATTTCCCTATGTTTTCAAAACTGGATTAAAACTGGGTTATGCTGTATAATAAATGTGTATATATTAAGGGTAGTTTGCCTTGAAAAGGGAAAGATGGAGAGCACCCAGCAACTTTGAAACCAGGATTTTTGGATGGAAAATGGTATATATTACCAAAATTGAGATGCTCTTACTGCATTTTAAGTGCATCATAATATGAATCATTCCTGAGCTGCCAGACATCACTTAGGCCATGAACAAAACTTTGCCATCCTTGTCTATGATGCTGATTATTGGAATGGCTGTCTTGTTGTGCCTCTATAAATTAACGTTATGAAGATAGTTTTTTTGGCCTATTGCACAACGTCCACTCTGGAGGGCCCATGGATTGTTTTTCATGAGGATCATATCTGGCTAAATCTCCTGCTGGCTTGGCTCTTAAAGTCATTGGAATGCACGCCCCACCATGTCAAGGTGCATTCCCCAGGGAATGCCAATGCATATGGCCGTTCACTTATTTCAAAATCCTATGTAATGAAACTACACCCACATTGCAAACTCCCTCAGGTTTGATAAGACATGAAGGACTCTTTTAAGCTGCTTTCTTATGAAATAATGTTTGGAGCAGTATTAGCTTCCCCTTGCTGTTTTCACAGAAAAGGATCTGACGGGTGTCTCTGAGTTTTAAGTGTTCAGATGCGGCTAACATTTTGAGGTTCACCCATCATTATTTCATATATCTTGGATTTAGTTTTTATGAACCCAGGTCAATGTTTGTATTTTTTTTCCAATCCTCCACTTGAAGCTGAGCCTGAACTATCTTTCATTCTTATGAACTAATGCAAATATAATTCAAGTCTGTTGAAATTGCACCAGGCAGCATTCACCCGGTGTTCTTGAAAACTGAAAGAAAAGAAAAGAGGTCAACCCTGTGACTATGAGCCATCAACCTTAACTGGATGTGTCTGAAATGTAAGGGAGCTTTCTGGTTCTCAATTTCTCACCTGTTCCTGGTCTCTTCCCACCTCTCCTTGTACAAGTTACTGGCGCTGCATTATGCAAATAGAGTCAAGAAAAATTTAATGTGGAATTAGATATTGGAGCTAAGCAGATGTGATCACATCAGAAAAACAAATAGGGATACTAATTTTAGAAACACTCAAAGACTTGTAATACAAGTAGTAGTACAAATATTTAGATAATCAAAACCACTTCTACTCATGGACGCCAAACATGTAGTTTCTGGCAGGTTTCCTGCTAATTATGTATAGACACATCCAGTAGGTCAGACATTCCTAATACAGTTAGAGCAGTGATACAACAGGGCTGACACAGGAAAGCAAAGGAATGGTGTACTGACCAAAAAAGAGAGAGAACATTCTGCATTATTTTTGTGTTGAAATTATCTGGCTGTTTTTTCCCCATTGCTCTGGCTGTGCAGTGAAATCTGTGCAGTTCTAAGTTGTTTTGAAAGCGTAATAGGTATTTTATTTATCCACTTAGTTTGATTCTGTGATGCTGAATATCTGATGCTATCGTCTGCATCTTTGTGAGACAAAGCAAAGGGCTCCTGACAGCCCTAAATGTAACTTACCTTCATCAGAAAACCCCCCAGCACATTTTTAAAAAATAAATACATTGCAGCCTTCAGCTGTCGATGTGTGTATGTGGGTGGGAGAGACAACACTCAAGGCAAGATTTTTTCCTTACACTTTTATTCAATCCCCCAGAAACAAATGCACATGAAGGCACACAAACAAAAGCAGACAACCTACAGAGGAGCAGCATGTACAGCAGAACTGATCTAGCAATGCCTTTACTATTCGTAAATTGCTGAAGCATCAGTATGTCTGGTACTGGTAAATCACTCTTCTGGACTAGGAGTAACGGATTCTTAACATTAGTGGTGTAATGCCACACCCAGTCATGGCTGCTGCTTGCAGAAGTGGCTTCAGTTGTGATGTCAAATATGCTCAGGGACAGGCTTTATCATGGAGTCACATGTCTATTTTCGAATGGGTGAGACTTCAGGGAAATGACAAAAAGATCTTCGTCATCCTGATGGGACAGTTGAGCATGTCTGATGCACAGACATGCCATGAAAATAACAATAAGAAATGTCATTTGCCCAAAGAGAAAGTAACTTTTTCTTATAACAGATAAAGGGCCCCATTCTGATTTCTGTTACCCTGGTGTGAATCCACAGAAACTGCAGCACACCAAATCTCGGTTAATAACACAGAGCGAGAATCATACTGGCCCTGATTCTCTCCTTGGTTACTTTGGTGTAAATATGGAGTTAACACATCTACGTTTCTTCTTGAGCTACTGTAGTAAAATCTCTATGTGTGTAGTAAAATCCATGGATGAAACTCTGGCCCCACTGAAATTATTGGGAGTTTTGCAATTAGCTTCAGTGGAGACAGGATTTGTTGGCCCCAGGACTAGAGCCCTGTGCAGATACAAAATTTGTATCTGCAGCTGATCCATGATGCACAAACATGGTCAACAGATATCCACATCCCTGATGCAGATATCCACAGATATAAAGTGGATTTGCAGGGCTCTACTTGAGACACTCTGCATTTCAGAAGACCTTAACTCTGAGGCAGTCCATTTGTTGGAGTCCCCCACAACTGCAGACATTGAACTCCTGGGCTCTATGACTCTGGGGCAGTCTGCCTGGCAGCCATGGACTCTGGGAGCAAGGTTTCCGGGGCTGCTGCCAGTAGCCAGCCAAGTGGGCTGTTGGGGAACTAGTTTGGTGCACTGACAGGAAACCTGCCTGGGTTCCATCTGATCTTCATTGAAATTGAACCGTCTCTGAGAAATGTTTCAATTCAGATGAATTGGCAATTTCCAATGAAAACATGTTTCATTGGAATTTTTCCAACCAGTGATAATTTACAGTAAATCAAAGACTTAAGAAGAATAGTGAGGACTAAACTAAACAAGTATGATTACTGCAGAAGGTAAAATAACATTTTGCTTGTGAGATAAAGGACCCCAGAAATCACTCACAGAGTACTTGAGAGATAGCTGGAGCTCATCTCCACTGAAAAATATGGCAACAACCTACTGAAGCAGAAAACTTACAGACTCATAACTTGATCTCATGTTACATTAGTACAAAATTGGAATTTGATGGCATAGCTAAAGAGAATAATATACATATTGTCATGGTTTGGGATTAACACACAACATTCTTATTTGGCATTATTTTATAATTTAAAAGATATAATGCAAAGCTTAATGAAATTTACTTTTTAAGAACATGCTAGCAAACGAACACCACTTTAAATATCCATGAAGAAAAGAAAATGAATAAATCAAAGGAAAAATTTAACTAATCATAAAACAAGTCGGCAAACTGTTATGGATGTACAAAGATTGTATGGTTCCTAGCACTGATCTCACTGGGGCCCCCTAAATGTTATATAATGTATCTGATAGTTTGCCGTGCTAGTCAAATCAAGAAAAATACCACTGTTTAGCTAGATTTGTGAAAAGTAAGAAACTCCATGGGCTTGGTTCATCTGTGCATAGGTGCTGGGCCAGGTGCAGAGACCAAGGGGGAATGACTGGTACTTCCTCTGACATGGGGCTGCTAGGGGCTGCTGTGGCCTGGTTGCACTGGCCATTAGTGGCCATTGAAGGAGCAGGAGCTCACAAGCCACATGTGCTTTCCTCAGGACATGCCCCCTGTTGGCAAAGGACCTAGTAAGCTGACCTTTGCCCATCAAAGGATCTACTTATGCTGTTGTGACCTCCGATGGCTGGCTATCCTGGTTTTAGGGCCGTTTTGCACCAGACAATCTGACCCTAAAAATGC
Source organism: Dermatemys mawii (assembly GCA_007922305.1). Lineage (NCBI taxonomy): Eukaryota > Metazoa > Chordata > Testudines > Dermatemydidae > Dermatemys > Dermatemys mawii. The sequence continues at coordinate 79,847,623 of ML677334.1, read as the reverse complement.
ACTAACATTAAAGTCCTGGTATACAGCTGAATCAGCCTTAAGCCCTAACATTGGGAAAATATTTGCTATTTCCCCCAACTCTTTCATCAGCTTTTCTATTTCAATTAGTTTTTGTCTACTAGACTCTGCCTAACTTTGACAGGAGTACATTGCATGGTGTTCTCAATTCTGCAAAACTCAAGCTATGCACTGTGCTATTCTTCACCCTTTAATTGAGTGCACACATTATTTCTCCAGCTCTTTCCTGCTATTGTTTTCTTATTGATTTCTATTTATTTTAAATAGTAGAGTTACAACTTGTCTTCTGATAAGCATAATCGTAGTTCAGACCCATTTTATATCCAGGTTTTTATCACACTGCTTATTACCGTAAGTACTGACACGAGGGCCCAAATTTAAAAAAGCAGCCGACAATTAACTGCGGGTGCACCATGTGGTTTTTTAGAGTAAATTACATTTATACACACAACTCAAATGAATACCCAACAACATAATTAGCACATTTGTATCTGAGACTTTTTCCATGGGAAAACTTTACCCAAGAAACATTTTTTCTTTCATGACCCTCTAAAATTTTCTCTTGTTGTTTTTTTAATGTATTTTGCTCCTTATTTTAGGTCTTTGTCAGATATTTAAAAGGTTGCATCACACATTTGTTCCATAGTAAGGTGAAAAATGCTTAAAAATAAAGGAACGAAGTCTTATTTTTAAAATATAATGCAAACATTCAGATTTCACTTAGCAGAACTTCATATAGGATCAGAAGAAGTGATGACTAAATTAATACAAACAATGATCTTCTCTGCAGAATCAGTGCTTTATTATTCTCCATTATGATTTCTTCTTCTTTGCTTCATATCAGGAATATTTGCATTACAATTGCTCCAAGTCTCTTTGGCTGTGCAACTCTGAACTGAATCCTGTTAGCTGAGTGATATCAATAGCAAACCTTTCAAGTTGAAAGTTCTTTTTGTATTCAGACTAATGGTTCTGTAATGTGCCATGATCAGGCAAGCAGAAAAGATGGGTATGGAAATACTGTCTTTTGTTGTTTGTCCCCATTTGGGGATGTCTAATAATCCATGTTTCAAAATATCAGCTGAAACAAGAGAGAGTCAGCAGACTGAATAGTTACTGCTCTGGGTATTATGAACATGTCTGGGTGAAGATATGCATAGAAATGCTTTCTCCTGGTAGCAAGTTATTGAAATGCCACATGATGAAACAGGCAGCTAAGATAAACCTATTGCTGCATATAATAATGTTCTATCTGCCAACATTGACAGTCTTTGTTATCTGTGCCTTTTCCTTGCACAAGGGTTTTGCAGCAACTTTGATAGCATTATTATTATTCTATCCTAGATACATTTTTCATAAGAATTTATTAATAGCTGTATTTATAACAAGGAAGACATGAGCTTCACAGCCATTTTGCATACACTTTGTAGGTATATTTACATATGTGTAGTTTAGTGAATCAGCACACTGTATTGCTTTTATAGAGATGAAAGACATGATTAGCATTTAGGCTGTTCCCCTCCCAGATGGCTGTCTTCAGTCTAGCTAGCTGAGAGACCTTTTCATTTTTTAACATATTCATTACTAATTAAAGCATGTTAAATTGCTTCTCAAACAAAGATTGACCCCAGGAACAGGGAAAATCATAAACATAGGATTAGATCCTGCTCTCCATACTCACACGTGGTTTTCCATAGATCTATTCACATGAATAAGCCAAGCAAGAATTGTCCCATGCTGACATGCAGTTAGGCAGCATGCAGACGACATTATAATTAATATACCTCTGAATGTTCATTTTCTTTATATGTGTATGAACTGTAACCAGTGTAAATTTATCCTGCTGCCTTACTAATAACTGCACTGCTTAGACTGACATAATTGTTTGGTTACAGGTTCAAGATACAGTAGGATTTTTGATGTTTTTTCTAATGTGAAGTTAGTGTTTTTCAGAGATTTTCGATTAATGCACTTGACACTGAAGTTCTTTATTTATTTGCCGAGGAGGCAAAGCATAAGGAGCCTTAGTGCAGATTCTGCCACACTTACCATCCAATGTCCCAATGCACTGAGCAAATCTCACTTTAAGTGTGTTAACTATTCCTTGTTTTTTATGAATAGTGTACTAGTCAAACATGTTCATCTGTTTTATTTTTTGCCAACTGTTCCATATTGAGTAACCCATAGAAAAAGTCATTGGCTGTCAGGTCTGATGTGCATTGTCTTTTGGGCATGCAGTCAATTGCATGGAAATATGTGTGTTTATAAACTGATACTCAGAAAAAAAGGATGTTTTTAGTCTTTTCTGAAAACAATTAGAGAAAATGTATACTTGTGTAAAATGTTCATAGCAGGTTAAAATATGTTCTATAGAAGAAGCCATCAAGCTAGAATGCAACTTGATAATTTTGTTCACTCTAGAAAGAGCCATGGAAAAAGATGAATTATATTCTCCAAAATCAGCTAGATAGATACCCGGTTAGTGTAGCAGCCAACAGAATCTCTTCAGATAAGCATTTTGCCTCAGAAGGGTTTTCTATCACTAAAGAAAGACAGAATAATAATAATGCTCTCTTGAAGATTTGAATGACAGTGTTTACCTGGGCTTGGAGAGAGTGGACACTATAATTAGACATCTGAATGCAAGGGAACATTGTTTAATTTAATGGAGAGTAAGCAGCTGCCTATCACCAGCATAAATTAAATTTGCTCGTCTATTAAATGCAACCTTTAGGTTAATGTGATATTAAGGTTCTGCAGTTGTTTTTGTTTTTAAATGTAGAAGTGCAGTTTAGGTTCTAAAAAAACCATTGGCTTAGCCACGATGAGCAACAGTACTGAGTTTTGACTCATCATGGCCTAAATTACACCTGTTGGGCACAACCCTGCATTGGTGCTACAATGTCCCAGGGAAGAACTAGAAACATTCTGCCTTATAGGTACAAAATGCCTCCCAGAGCTCTCCAGTGCACAGAAGGAGTGAAGAAATTGCTTAGCTCTTTAAGGAGCACAACCTATTCCCAAGTCCTCTCTTGTGGTTAGCATCCTAGAAGCAGTCCTGCACAGTGCAATTCTGACCAGCCCTTTTGGGACCTCTTTACTTCCTCTCTCCTCATAAAGGTCAGATAGATTCTAAGCCTGTGGTACATTTCTATAGTAAGTTATAAACTACCCAGATCAGAAATGTGCTTAAATTTTCTAGCTCTAGAACGTCATGTCCATGTCCTCTACTATATCAGTCATCCGTATTTGATCATTCACATTAAGTGATTGTTCTCGGAGGCTTTGGCTGTGTGTGTGTTTCAAATGATGATGGTCTGAGGAGGCTGTATGGGTAAATCACAATCATCTTGGTTAGGGTTTACAATGAAATCACCAATCCCCGTTCTCCCTCCCCCATTCATTTTTGTTTGTATTCACATTATATACATTTACATTTTCAAATATTTCCTATTGAGTTGTAGGAGACGAATGCTAAAATAAGAGTTCCTCATTTGAATTACTATTGCCCACCCTGAAACAAAACATGAAATCTCCCCCATCATCACCTGGATACACATACTGTAGAATAGGCTGCCCATGAACATAACCCAACCATGTCAAAAGGATTTTGTTCAAACTTTCAACAAAACAAAGTTCAACTTCATGCAGAGCCCAAACATAGAAAAATGTAAACCAAACAGTGAATGTGTAGCAAATATGTGAATGTATGAACAATTCTGTGAGTGAAAAATAGGAATATAATATTGCTTTGCAGCCTTTCTTACAGACTATTCTATGATTCACCGTAGGTGGTTTATTCTACAGAGAATTATATTTGTGGTAGTTATATGTTCTCTGGTGTTGCATGGACACAGGCACAAGGAGCCATCTATGATAACAGCAAAGTTCCTTCTTTCTGGTCTGTCCATATCATCCCATTGCCCCCACCCTCTTCCTGTGGTTCACTGTCACTGCAGTGGCTGGCCTATGTTCCTAGCCAAAGCTGTGGCTCCAGCCAGAGGAACACCCATGCTGGATAGATTTCAAACTATTTTATTTATTTTTCTTATATTTTTGTCTGGTGGAAGCTGGTCTGAAATCCTCTAAAGCAAGCTAGGAAGGGGAAGTGGCTTGAGAGAAGCAGAGTGTAAAGGGGGCTTGTCCTGGTGGAGCTTGCCAAAGCTGGGGGCAAAATGTGGAATGTATGGGTAAGGAGAGGGAGCTCTGGTCAGCCCTGGGAGTGGCATTGCTACTGCTGTCAGGGCCGGCTCCAGGCACCAGCGGAGGAAGCACGTGCCTGGGGCAGCACATGCTAAGGGGCGGCATTGCGTCCATTTTTTTTTTTTTTTGGTTGGGGCGGCCAAAAAGGTGGAGCCGGCCCTGGCTGCTGTCATGGATTTTCTCTGATGGTTACAGTAAAGCTGCTACCACAGAAATACTGTAACAACAGTTACAATCACCTCTGAATGGATGAAAAGTTTGTATACCAATAGCTGTGAAGTTCCCTAATCTTATTGTTGGTAGACCACAGAAGCAGTAACAGCTGTTGTTTTCAAGTTATACTAATAGGTTCCAATGCATTTTTTTTTTTTTTTTTGCTGTAGAAAATGCTGCCAAAACTTCAGGACATGATATTTGAAAGATTCAAAAACCATAAAAAGTGATTCACTAATGGACATATTATTATCATAATCTTTAGTGCATAAATATTAGCTAGGATACAAATCCACATAGTATATCTTGTGGCTATATTCATCAACTGTATATCTCTACATTGACTATATGGGTCTGATTTATCATTACCTTGCAGCTTGGGTAATCAATTCAACGTGTGTAAAGGAAGTACAAAGAGTGTGTAAATGCTTCCATTCTGATGTGATAGAATTGTATATAACTGCACAAAAGGCAAGGCAGTGGAGAATCATCCTCTGTTCGCTTCCCAGTGTTGTAATGTACTAGCTCTGTTTGTGTGTGAGTCATTATCCCCCTAGTGACTGACCAACAGAGACACTCAGATGCCTATTACTACTAGCAGCTTTTATGTGTATGTGGATGCAATGTCTCCCTCTAGTGTTTGGCTAACAAAGGACATACAATACTACCAAATAAGATTGATGATATTCCTTATGTCAACAGCTCGAGATCTATGTTTTTAGACTGAAGAGCTAGATTTTTTTCTTAGATCCTCGAGGAGTATATCATTTATCTACCTAGTATGTCTATTTGCAACACAGGGATTAATTACGGACAGATTCCTGACTGCTGGATTTGAACTCCTGTGAACCTCTGATGCTCTGGATGAGCACAATTGAAATGAGATTGGATATGTAATATACTTCCTTTTCTTTTCAAGAAGAGACAGGATGTATTACTACAACAGGCTACGGGAACTCTCCTTTAGCTCAAGTGCTAGTGGCCTTTGTTTTTGCCACTGAAGGACCAAGGCTCTACTCTGGGATCCCATGCATGTGTATATTCCATGAATACCACAGCACAGATGATTTCAGGGGTTGAAATGTCTATTTTGTGTGCTAAGAGGACTTGCCATACTTTTTCTCTCTGAGACAAATAGCTGTTCCCTGTGGCTGGGGCTCTGTGAGGAAGGAGTTGTGGGTGGGATAAGAAGTAAATGAAGGGGCTGGCAAATCTCCATGTCAACATCTCTTCCATACCCTCTAAATTCTATATGGAGGATCACTAGGGAGTTCACACAGCCAGGTCTCTTTGGTACCTACTCCTGATCAGCTGTAGCCACTTGTCTATTCCCTCAGCATGGGTCCCACAAGAGCTATGCTGCCAGAAGAAAGGGACCAGGAACAACACAAAATCTCAGAGAAAAGCCAGGGAGGAGAGTTGGAAGGAGAGGGAGGTAACTCTTCCTTGTGAATCCATCCCTCCTCCAAACTCTGGGGGTTCCCTAACCCTTCCCTTGGAGGGAATGATTTCTAGGTAATTCTACCTGGTAACCTTGTACAGCTTTCTTGGGGCTCTTTGCCCCACTCCTGCAGGCTCTCTGTAGGAAGGAGTGATCTGGTCCATCATGTTTAATCAGAGTGTGTTCCTCACATTTTTAATCATATCTAAGAATTATTCTCGAGATTACTCAGCTGTGCAAGATAAAACAAATACTTCCCTAGAGGTTATGGTGTAGCTGAGCCTCATTTTGCTCGCAATAAGAATGGCTAAAAGAAAAGCTCAGATCTTTCATACAGACGAGAATGTTTAGCATATGAAGCCCCAAATACTTAGGAATGATTCTTTTGTTCTTGTTTTTGTTGTTGAGCATCACAGTTGTCCATGGCACTATACTGACAAATAAAAGACCTCATTCAAATAGTTTGCAATCTGTCATCCAGATCCCGCATAAGCAGACACGGGGGATCCACTCACATGGACCTCATTTCCTGATCATAGCAAAGGAATTGAAGACATCAGAAAATGGAACTGAGGGGGGAGATGAGGTGCTCAGACATTACTGTGATGAGTGTGGTATAAGAACCTATATAGAACAGAACATAATTTCTATACACCAAAAGCTATCAAATATCTCTCTAGTATAATCTATACACTGTGTCATTCCCTTTTTAAAAGCAAATATTATTTCTTAGGCTTAGGTTTTTACTTTTTTGTGTGTTTCCCATATATGTCCAAGGGCAGAATTTGAGCTCAAGAAATAAGTGTGCATTCTGGGAAAGTTACATTCAGATGTAATTACTTCATGTCCAAAAGTCAGTGGTGAAAGTAGATAAAAGGGAGCTGCTGTCTCAAATGAGTATTTTATCCAGCTTCCTTTAAATTTTTTTTGACATCTTGGAAAAATTGTCTACATAATTTAAAGCGACCACCAGATAGCTTCCCATTACACAATCAGCACTTACATAGCTCATCTCCATGGGTCTCTGCCATTGGCAATATTACAGGGGTAATATTTTCACATAGATGAACTGTCCTTGAACAATGTACAGTGTTAGACATGAATTAGGATGTCTCTCCATTAGGAATGCAGGTCCTTTCCTTTCAACTATTTGACTACAGAAGATATACTTATTATAGATACTGCATCAAGAGACTGGAGGGGGAAAAACACAGGTAAGTTAATTTGCTTATAAGTATTACTTTACATAATTATGTATCTCCAGTGAGGCCAGAAAGTAATGCCAAAATACATGATATCTGACTTAAAGAAAAAAAATAGGTCACTGCAAAATGTCTGCTGGCCAGTGCTATCTGACCAGATGTCAACATTTTCATCTGCCTAAATTCTCCCTTCGAAGTCTGCTCTTATTATCAGTGGAAGAGAAAGAGACAAATAGTCACCCTAGGAAATTCCTAGTAATAAACAAAGGTAGGAGGCTTAGGCGCTTTCAGCAAATGCACATAAGAACTTGTTGAATAGATATTTTCATAAATGCAGTCTTACTTACGGGCCTGGAGAGGTCTCAGAAGGTTCCAAAAAATCAGATAAATGTCTGAATTTTGGATGTTTACCTAAAACAAATCCACACAATTTGAGGTGCTCCTGTGTCTAGAAAGTATTTTATCTCCAATCATTTTGTCCACCACCAGAATTCAGACTTGCAGTTGTTAAGTTGCCAGTTTAGTGTCAGATGTTTGCTGTGCTGAATTTATTGAGGCAAAAAAATGGGAAAGGTAGCATTTTCATATTGAAAATTGAAAAGAATTATATCCACAGTTTCTTTGCCAAAATAAAGCTAACTAAGCTATTGTGTTTGGGTCCATATTAACTTCTTGTACCCTAAAAGAGTTCACCCAATTATAGGTTAAGGAATATATATATATATATTCATATAAGGAATTCTACTTGAAGGAGATTAAATGCATCCATCTAAAATTCACCCACAGTTTGCAAACTTCAGCTAAGATTACTTTCATCTTGTTTGCATCTTGCCTTTTGTCTGCAAGAATTCCCTGAATCCAAATTTCTGATAGCATTTCCTATGCTGAATTGCTCTTAATCAAAGCAGATCCAACCTCCAATTCAGTCAATAGCAGCCTTTCAATTGACATAAAAGGGAGTTAGATCAGCCCTCTCACCTGCCATACACTATAGCTTTACTTCTTATATTTCATTCCATGCCCTTCAGCATGTGTCAGAAAAAACAAACCATTGTCAGTAGCAGAATATTTCAGAGTTTTCAATATTAATTTATATTTCACTCCCCCAACTCAAAAAAAAAAAGTTTGTACTCTTTCTTCTCTCATTTGGAGCTTGGAGAATAATTCAAATATTCAATTTTTATATTAATTTGCTTCAGCTGTGCTTGCAACAATTTTGTGTTTTATTTCAGCAAATATTAGAGTGATTAAGATTAAGATGCAAATGTCTATGCCAGAAGAGACTGCATATCCTGCCATCTAGGGAACACAATCAAACCATGGCCCTGATCTCACACTGAGCAGACCTCTGCACAGAGATCAATGTAGGAGCTGGGCCCACGTGACTTACCTGACCAGTCATAACAAGAAACAGATGGAATTTCAAATATTTGCAATCGGTCTCTAGGGTAAACAGTGCAAAGAGGTACTTGAATAAATTCACAATAACGAATCCATTGAGGAAATCACACGGTCTTCTCGGATATTCCATGAGAAAAAAAAATAACAATTTGTTGTGAGCCATTGGTTTAGTTGTACTTAATAGCTAGCCTGTTGAGACTCCCTCTCAAAGTGCTTATCTGATTTTTAGTTTTAAAAAATAGTATAAGTAGTTGAATGTTCAGCTCTAGGAGTTCTTTGTTCAGCCAGAAGTGCTTTATTCTTGGTGTTATTTTAGTTGAGTGATGTGGCATTTAATTGGTTTCTAGATAAGTAAGGTCTGTTTTGCAAATAGGACTTCGAAATTTTCCAAGAACTTTAGCTTAGTATTTGTTCCCAGGAAAAAAACTGGGATTGTAGTTGGCATGTAGTTAAATAGGTATTGAGCTAATTACAGTTCCTTCTCCTTTTATCCCATTTAGTACAATAAACAATTACCTCTAAACAACAGTAGACTCTAGTATAAACTATGGTGCAGATGAATAAATAATATGGCCCTTATAGGACTTTTGGGTAGGGTAAAAAACTGGGTGGTCCGTACTGAAGATCAGTGAAATGCAAGAAGCATTTCAAAACTTTTTACATGGCTCCATATTAATACTATAAAGGAGAATTTATGTTATAATGGCGCATATTGTATAGAATTGGCTAACTATCCATTGACAATAGTATTCATTAGAAATTTAGCTCCCTTTTTGGTTACCATGTCAGCCACACAATAATCCTTATCTACTAACACAGGGCAGTATTTTCAAAGACATAAAGGACATTGAAAATTAATAGGTGCCTCGCTCCCCTTTATGCCTTTGAAAATGTCTCTCAGCAATCCGATGAAGTGGGCTATAGCCCACGAAAGCTTATGCTGAAATAAACTGGTTAGTCTCTAAGGTGCTACAAGTATTCTTTGTTTCCTTTACAGATACAGACTAACACGGCTGCTATTCTTAAACCTCTCAACAATAGGATAACAATGAATAGTGAAGAATCAGTGAGGTAGCCATGTTAGTCTGGAATTGCAGAAGTGACAAAGAGTCCTGTGGCACCTTAAAGACTAACTAAAGTATTAGAACATAAACTTTCGTGGGCTAATACCCACTTCGTCTGATACAAGCAGTGGAAGTATCCAGGGGCAGGGATAAAGAAGAGGCAAGGGACAGGTTGGAGATAACCTGTGAATAGAAAATAATGATTATGCACAGGTGGTAAAATACCTAATATGGAAAAATGCTAAGATTTGTGAAACTTTTGAGATTCACAAATATTTTCTGAAATATACACTGGCTGTCAAAATACTCTCAAATAATGAATCACGTCCCCAATCTAATGGCCCCAATTTGCTGCATCAAGAGGCTGGAGGGGGAAAAAAAACACAGGTAAGTTACCAAACCAGAAATGCATCTCAATTTAACAAAGCTGTCTGCACTTGTCCCGTAGTGCATTCCCATTGGTATATGGTAAGTGCTTTTTTCTAAAAGTAGCTGTAAATGCTTTAATGCAAGTGTTCTAGAAATAAATCATTGCTTTGCTTATATTAGCAGACAAATAAATCATTTCTTTGCTTATATTAGCAGACAAGTTTTGCCAGTTATGGTGAACTGCAGGCTCGCTGGTCAACCTAAAAAAGAAATAAATTATTCTTAAAATTGCACATAGCATGTGTATAGTGAATTTGAGGTGGAAAGAAATAGTCCCCAAAAACATAGTCTAAAAAAATCAATCTTTAAGACAAGTATAATCTGATAAAAATGAATATATCAAAAACATCTTAAGCATCAGTGTAACTCAGAGAGTGAGGTAAAGGGAGAAGAAGAAAGAATCTAGTCCTCAGTCTTTTCTACTTGATGAAAAATATATCAACACTACACATGCACACTCCCCACAGAAGCTACAGCTGGCAATAATCTAAAATGAAGTGCTACTAGCAAAAGGCACCATAGAGGAACAAGGAACTCGTCTCTCAATATTTGCATAAGCTCTATGATTAATAATAAAAATCTCAGAGACTGAAACCTATTCTAATTTCGATAATAAACTTTTCATGTTTGGAAAGTTTGTTCACTTGGGAGGCTCTGTCTCTCTAACTTTCTCACTCATCCAAACATACAAGAACATTGTTGTTAATTAATTCATAATTTACTCATATGATACCTGAGATAATTAGTTTTTTATTTATATGTCTTTACATAGTAACATCATCTCCTTCACAAAGGTAACAGAGACATTTCAATTTATGCAATAAAGGCTCCTGAATCCAAGATACAGATAAAGATTAGTAATATTTGACTGAAGGAATGCTACAGATTAAAAAAGCATTTATCCACTGCTTTCTGGGATCTTACTTACACAATTATTTCAGCTTCATTTGGATGGATACGTGCTCTGTCAGTTAGGCCCCATTTTATTTAACATCTTCATTAAACAGAACCATATTAATTCAATTTTCAGATGCTAAAAATGAGAGGTATTTAGAGAGGCTAGCATTACGGCAAGAAATAATAACAGTAAAGTGAGATTCAATCTGAAAAAAAAGCAAGCTGATACACACGCATCAAACACAGCTGTGGAATGAGGTGAGAATGCATGAAATGCAGAAATACTGAAAAAATCCTAGGGTGAACAGTACATGGCAAGTTGGATATGAGTTTGTAATGTGATACAGCTGCACAGAAATCTAGTCAGTGTGGGAGCTCGCATCCATACACAAAGGCCTCATCGCAGACCAGGAAGATGATAGTCCTTCTCTATAAGACATTAATGAGAACAGTATTTTGATTAGTGCACACAGATCAGAGTCCCTCCATACTAGAAATATATTGTTAAACTGATAGTGTAGTCTCAATAGCTGGTTAGTCTTTCATTCATATGAACATGGACATACTGTTTTAACCTTTCAGAGCAGATGTGGCCCATTCCCAAAGGTTGACAAGAAGGTGTGAGTATCAATAGAGGGAAAATTACTTTTTGTAGAAACCCAGCCACTTCCAGTCTTTATTCAGGCCTAAGTTGATGGTGCTCTCCTATTGGTTTTTGAATGTTACAAAAACCAATAGGAGAGCACCTATGTCTGATTTGCATCCATTTATTCTTTTGCATGGAGATTGTCTGGTTTAGTCAATGTATATGGCAGAGGACCATTGCTGGCACTTCAATGTCCAACAGGAGAGCACTTCAATCTCCCTGGACACTGACTAGCAGACTTAAATGTGGCTATTCTTCAACCAAAAAAACTTCAAAAACAGACTTCAACGAGAAACTGCGGAACAGAAATTAATTTGCAAACTTGACACCATCAAATTAGGCCTGAATAAACTTATTTGTTCCTCTTAGATAGACTTCCTCTGTCACCCAGCCCTGCCCATTTTAACTGTGGTAGCATACCAGTCAATTGTAGATGGACCAGTGGGCAGCTTTCATATGGCAAATTCCAACTCCTACTTGTCTGCAAATGATTCATAGGGAAAAGCTTACCCTAACACCAAAAACATCCCCAGAATCCAGCTGTGCTTTTGTAAGATAAGATTTCAGCCTAGGAAGGCATGTACATTTCTGTAACCACATCTCAGATTACCCTTTATACTCTTAAATACTTTGGGCCATATTCTGTTCCTAGTTTCACCAGTGTAATTCTGGAGGAACTCCATTAAGAGCATAATTAGGCTCTATATTCATAAATCCTGCACCATAATATCTGTAGCAATACATAGTTTCATTGCACTTTAGCTGTGACAGATGTACAGATAAGACTACAGTACTAACATCGATGAAAGTTTCGGTCTTTTCTTTCCCAAGGCTTCAGGAATGTCTGAGGCAAACTGAGAATAGTAAAAAATGGCAGAGATTAGTCCTGAGTGTTTAACCTAAATGTACAATGACCTGCATATAAATATATATATATATTAGCAAAGGCATCTCACAACTAGATTGAGGTAGGGAAAATGATAACTGGTTAATGAATAGAGAATGTCATGCAATATAACTTTCCTTCGGGGTGAAGATAAAGTTTGGAAACAATTCCTGCTAAGAGATATTTTGACTTCTTTCAGATAAAGAGCTGGAAAAAGTAAAACTCAGTATCTCTGGAACTTCAAAAGTATAGAAGCCACTGAAATAAAATAAGAATTCTGAAGCCCAGCTGAACTGTGCAGTTTCTTCACAGACTGATAGGATATACTAATTCACCAAGAGCTAAATCCTGTACTAGGCTCTGCTGGTGTGTAGAAGAGGAAGAGGTCAGACGCACTTTCTGACAATTAATTTACTATTTATTCAGCAGTAGATCCCAAACTATGATAAATGGACCATTCTCTGGTGGTCTGCAGAGACTTGTAAATCACATGATGCTGGTTCATCCCCTTGATTATAGTTTTTTCTACAGGCACCCAGGCACTTCTTTGCAAAAGAAGAGCGTGTACGTAGAAGCAGCTGGAAACAAGAGGCAAAGCCAGTTTAGCTGCACATAAACAACTGCTGTAAATGCCAGAGATATGTTGTAACTTTGTGAATGTTGTTATGATTAGAGCTGGGCAAAATTTTTGGGGCAAACGGTAAATTCACTGAAAAACACATTTTTCTAGGCATCAAAACTATTTTAGAATTCGGGTTGAATTTGGCAAGTAGTTTTGGTTGAAAAACATTTTTAGAAGTATCAAAACATTTAACAATTTTTTTTTCTTTTCAAAAGTGTTGATTTGAATCAACATTTCACTTTAAAATATGATTTAGAAACAATGTTTGAAATGTTTCATCCAAGTAATTTTTTTCCTAGTTTTTCATGTTGTTCAGAAAAAAACAAAACAAAACAAAAATCAGTTTATGTTCAAAATGAACAACAAAAAAGGCAGTTTGGCTACTGTATGGAAAACTCAGTTATACATTCAGCTCTAGTTTTGATTAGATGGTCCTTGCATTTCCATTCCCTGGTATGTGCCAGCAAAGGCCCCTCTTCTTTTCTTCTGTACTCCTCTGGACTGTTAGTCCACTTGAAATCATCTGCATGTCTACATGCAGATGATACTGCATTTTGTATCATATGTAGTAAAACTGATGTAATGACAAATGAATTCAATGAGGACATAGAAATTGTAACTATATGGGCGAAGGAACGTACATCCAGGTGAATTCAGGAACAACAAAGTTTATCTACTTTATCACAAACTGTAAGAGGTTCAGCTACAGTCTGAAACTGGCACTAGATGGAGAAGGTATTACGGTTGAGAATAACCCAGATACCTTGGCATGACTTGGACACAGAATTAAGGTTTGGACCACAAGCCAGAAAGTTGGCAGCCAAAGCAAAGAAGACCTCTGTCATCCAGCACCAGCACCAATTGGGGTTCATACATGTGGACACTGAAAACAACATACCGCTCAATAGTTCACTAAATACGTGAATATGCCTCACTTCTCCGTTCATGTGTTTCTCCCAGGAATCTTGCCAAGACTGATGTTATGCAGCTGCCTGCAGTTCACATGATAATTGAAGCTGCAAGATCAACCCCAACAAGAATCTTATGTTCAACCTCTTGAGAAGTGTAGAAAAGAACAGCTAATTCAGTATGGAAATAGTCTTCCTTACCTACCTGAATGTCATCACTGTTAAGGCCTGTTTAGAAACTAGAAAAGCAAATCAAGGCTCAAACAGTCATCTTGCTCTGAAAGGTGTGTAAAGCCTACTGAAGAAAACCAAAGCATTTGATGAGATTAGGAGGGAAGAGTGTGTGAAGAAGAAGCTTGTATGCCCCAATAATACCTCAACATGGAACTATTTACTTTAATAAATGTCTTTCTTTTGGAACTTTACTTGAAGGAACACATGGACTAGGCAACACTAAAGAAGTTGCAGAGAAGACTATCCAATAGTATTAGTCACAAGGCAAACAGATTTATATGTCGCTGACAGTTCATCAGTTATATCTTTCAAAACTGATAGTTCAGTGACTTTATTCAGTGACATAATGGAGAGAATACAAGAAAAGGCATTAGTTTGATATATATCAGTTTGAATTATATGGTTGAAATGAAAGCTATTCTTACTGTACTTCGAAAAATAAACAGAGAAGAAATAAAGGTGAACATTGTGACTTGCAATCCTCAGTTCCTTTAGAAGAAACCAGAATGCTCAAAAATGCAATTCATAAGGAGGTTTGGAGGACCAGAGAATGAGGCAATAAATTGTTTTTTCAATAGATTCCATCACATATTGGTATTTATAAGAGTGAGGTACTGGTGATCTGGCCAAAGTTAGATCAGAAAAATCAGGCTAGAATGATAAAGGTTGAGATTATTGATACTTTATCAAGGCAAATATTAGCTGCAATAAAAGAGTGGTAAAATAAAGATCCTCTGATATTAAATCATCTTGTAAAGTAATATTCACTATCATGAGCACATGGACAGGCCACACTACAGGAATGAAAATCAGCTCAGTTGGGACTGGGATACAGCCACTCTCCAAGATGTGTGAGTGTCACAGCTAGGACATGAGCAGTCATATCTAGTGGTCAGAGCAGGAGTTATAGACAGCAGTTGAATAGCAAAGTCAAGGACAAAGGGTTGCAAGCCAGAGTATCGGGTTTCTTGCAAGAAGGATTTGGAGCAGTGACAAGCAGGCAGTCTGCATTATTACTCAGACAGCTCCCCTTCATGGCTTCCTGGTTTAACGGCTTGCCTAAACTGACAACTACCTATGCCAATGGGAGAGCTTCTCCCATCAGCATAGGTACTTTACCTCCCTGATGGGCAGTAGCTGTGTAGAAGGGAGAAGCCCGCCTGTTGACATAGCACTGGGTACATCAGGACTTAGGTTTGACTTTCCACACCCCTGAACAATATAGTTACATGGACATAACTTGATACTGTAGACCAAGTATTAGTACTGGTACTGACCAAACAGTGGGCTCTGAGGTGCTTCCATTCCTGTTGGGTGATTTGCCCTCCTAAACCCAGCCTCAGAGGGTCCTCCCATAGGAGTTTAGCCTAAGCCTCCTATGGCAATGCAGAGGTATCAGATGTTCAGGGTCCCAGCCCTCTAGGTATTTACATTTAGGAGCAAGTTTTAACACCTCCTTGTGTTTTTGAATGCAATATTGTAAGAAAAGTGATGTTCTTCAGATTTGACAACTCAGATATGATAACAAGACAAAAAACAACAACAACCAACCGCACTGCTGCCACCTGCAATTTGATATGAATTGTAATGTAACTGCTGGCAGACACAAAATAAAAATCTTACTGTCAAGAACCAGATAGCAAAATACTCAAACAGAAAATTGTTTTGAGCCTATACTTTCATATTTCATTTTACTCTTACAGGATTTATTAAACTTCCCCTATGTCTGTATGCAAATATAATATTCACATCCATTCCCCTGAACAGTAACTATACTCTGCCCATCAAATTTTTGCAACAGATCAGTGACTAAGTACTTAAACCATAGCATTACAGAATGTACAGTAGGATTATCCTTACAGACAGTAAATCCAAAGCTGGAGGTCTTGATAAAAGAACTGAAGTGTGTTTTCCATGAATAGTTCCCATCAAATGTCAAAAGGTACAGTGGATAAAAAAGTGTTTTTATTTTGGATTAAATGTATCACAGTGTGATGCTGGTCTGTGAATGTTTGTTTTCTTATTGTATATCTTCATCAAAGAGTGTGTCTACATCAGCAACTATACACATGTCCAAGCACGTGATTGTGCTATAATCTCCTGTTGGCCACATCTAAACCCCAGAAGCACATGTCTAAAGGTGAATGGTGAGTGAGTAACTAGCATACCTGAGAGGTGTGATAAGTACATGCCTCAGGCTGTAGTGTGGCCCTGTACCCATACCAGTTTGCAGAGTGTACGAGCCATGGCAGGAACAAAAAAACCCAAGCTGGTTGTCATAAGTATAAAGTAGCCTAGAATTAGTGTTTACCTGTAAAGGTAACCTGAGAGGTGGACAACTGACCAATGAGAAATTCCTCAGAAGACAAAGGATTTTGAGTTTCAGTTTCTCTCTGGGTCTCTCTCTGTTCAATTCGGCTATGGGATGAATCACACCTATTTCTTTTACTATAACTATAATTTTTCTATCAAGTAAGGTAGTCAGTAAGTTTACCTTCTTTTTATCACTTGGAGTGTTCTCAGTGGTGAGTGTTGGCTGGGTGCTTCTTGATATTGTAAGATTCAGCAGAGATATCAACAGTGGGAGAAAGTTGCCTCGGGGGAGAGGTTTGGTTTCTTAATTCCTTTGTTGATTATGGTAGATGCTGTTCTATTGATGGTTATAAGGGATTTATTCCTTTCTTTTTTTATTAAAATCTTTCTTTTAAGAATCTGACTGCTTGTTTTCCATAGTTTTCCATGGTAAGCTCCTGGTTTTGGATTGGGCATGTCTCGCAGGATCAGGCGAGGCTTTTCTCTCAAGCTTCCCAGGGAGGGAATAAGTTTGGGGGGTTTGTGGAAAGAGAAAGAGGGGCTTCAAGTAGCTAATGTCCAATAGTTTTTTGAGACATTCTCACTTGATGGTGGCAGCATACCAGGTACAGACACAGAAGAAGTTGTGTTCTGGGGAAAAACATTTTAACCTAAGCTGGTAAAATAAGTTTGGGGGGTTATTTCCTTTTTTCATGTGGGTCCCCACATCTGTACCCTAGAGTTCAGAGTGGGGAGGCAATCCTGACACTGGTAAGTTACATTGGACTTCCGTCTTCTCCACCACTATCCCCTCTTACTTGGGTGCTACATTTCAGATTTTAAGACCAGTCCCTGCTCCTCTCCACCCAAATGGTCCCTGAGCAAGACACAGATATAAATCAATTATTTTACTGATTTACCATGAACCAGTATTGTGCATTTGACAGAAGGAATGTCTTAAAAACTGATTATTAATGAAAAATCATTGTGCCTCTGTGCCTGCACCTTTCTCTGCCGGGATACAGGCAGCAATGGTCTCAGGACTGTGATGACCAGAGAAGAAAGGAAGGGAAGGGGGTTAGAAAGGTTCTGGCTGGGGATAGGAAAGATGTAGATAATGTCTAGTTATTGTCTAAATTTAGTAAGAGCTGTCTTTGATCCCTTGGAAGATTACAGAGTTTCATTGCTTCCATCTGCACTCTGTCTAGTGTTAGGTCCAACAAAGGGAATGAAAAGTTAGTCACAACAGTCTTTTCTCTCTTGAAAGATTACAACATTTTTACCATTCATGGTCTTGCCTCTCCCTACACTCAGCCATGCTGTATAAGCCAGGGAAAATGGGGGAGAAGGATCTAGTCTGGTGGCATGATGTACCTTTGTTGTGGAGAGGAAGGGACTTTAGGTGCTGCCCTGAAACTTCAGAGAACAAAATAAAGTTGTTGGGTGCCTCTTTTTTCCCCCTGTTCATTTCATCATTAGGCAGGCACCGGGGTCAGATTTTCTGGCAATGTTAAGGACAGGGCTGGGCAGTTTTCATGGTTTCCATCTCCCTTTGCATAGAAACTCCATATGCAAGCTGATAACATAGTCAATTTCCAGTTGAATTGCCTCCCAATCTATAAGCATATTTTCAGCAAATTTCAGATATAGCAATGCAAATCTGCTTGGTCCACCTTCATAGCTGACCAAACCCTTCCATTCAGCAATATGTAGATGGATGACCAATAGCAGAAACATATATCTGGTATAGATTGCCAGATCTCATCCACAGGACTGAAAAGTCACCTCTCTTTTCTGTTTGGGGACCTTGAAAACTGCTGTGTTCTCTAAATGTTGGCCATCCTTTAAAGATGAAATTGCAAACTAGTAACTCAGCCCCTGGAATGAACTGGCAGCAACCCCCTTGAGATATTATGATAATTTTAAATTTTGAAAAACAGTAGTACATGCATCTTACCATCAGTAGTTTCTGCTCCTTCCTATTGGGCTCCAAAAGTGGGTCTGAGAACCAAGGATAGTCTAATAGTCACATTCCTGGAATGATGAAAAGTATCCATTACAGCCTTCAACAATCTTATGTTATGCGGGGAGATTTCTCAGCTTCTTCCAGAGGGAAAAAAAACACAATATGCTTGTCTTTGAATTGGCTGCACTTTTTATTCCTGAGAGGGAAGTCATTCTGCCAGAAGGGCAGAAGCTTCACTTCAGAGACAAAAGGAGAAAGACCCTAGAACAGCTGCTCATGAGGATCCAGGAGCAGTTTGAGTTCCTTACGGCACAGGAGGACCTAGATTTCCATCAACTGATGAATGAGCTCATGAAGCAGGCACACCGTAGGGAATGGAAGTATTCCCTGATGGATAGGCTGACAGAACTAGTGGCCAAATGATCCAGATGCCTGAACAGAGTTTGCAATCCAGAATTGTCCTGAGCCCACTCAGAAAGGAAGCACTTCCCTTTACCCCCAGACATGTTATGGAGTGCATGGCGAGAGACAATTATGGGGAAGGTGTTTACCACACTGGCATCCAGACAAGTGCGTACAAAGAGCCAACAAGATTTTAGCCTAGCAAATGCTTACTCTACAACTATTCTGCAGCTACTGAGCTTTTAACTAAAATCCTTTTCTCCAGGGTGATTCGTATATTCCAGGGCCAGAAAGGAGCATTGTGATCACTTATTCTGACCTCCTGTGTAACACAGACCTTAGAACTTCCCCAAAATCTTCCCTAGACCTTTGCAACAGAACTATAGCTGTCTTGTATTACCAGCTTTCATAGGGCAATATCCATCTTCTTCTGCACTAGTATGGCTTCCCTGAATCCAGGATTCTGGTGCAAGCACCTCACACAGGTCCAGAAAGTTCTATTTCCTCATTCAGAACTTCTGAAGCCACAGTTGGTCATCCAACAGTGTTTCTAAAATGTTTCTAAAATTATGTGATCCCATCACAACATGCTATTTCTCTTCTACCAGAAGTGATGGTCTACCCAAGGGTACATTATGGCACTACCAGCATTCTCCATATCTGTACCACATAAGTTGAATGAATTATCATTGACCATCAAGATCAGCCATCTTCAGCATATCAGAAAGTTTTGCCCAAACTGCATCCAGCATCACACCAATTGCCTATTCTACAGTGTAACTGTGTCTTTGCTCCATGTCTTCCACCCAGATTGGCAAGGGATAACAGAGAGGGGTAGCATGATTAGGAACTACCATCAGTAAATGTGTGAATGTGGGGGACAATACCAACAAAACACAGCAAAGGGGTTCATAGAGTGTCTCTCTATGACACCGCCCCTGAAATGGTAGCGCTAACCTTGTGTAACAACAGCAGCAGTGTGGACATGGTAATACATGTGTACACAGTGTTATATCCATGCCCAGTGCAACATAAAGTGGACAGCTTAAGTATGAGGAGCATGTGTGAATATGTACCTGGTCCAGTAATCAATTATGCGCACCATAGCCAAAGTTAGATTCCATCAGCTGGTGTCACCTAAGCTGAAATGGGAGAACTTAAAACTAAAACTGGTTCTGACAGAAATATACAGATTTTGAATTCGCAGTTTCAAAGGAACAAAGTCTACTTTCACTTATACTGGATAGGCTACAGTGTATCCACTGACTTCCGTAGAGTTATTCTAGATTTATAGTGGTTTAAATTAGTATAGAATTTGAGGTGTTTTCATGTTCTTGAATATAAGGTATTCTCTTCTTCTGAGATAACAGCTCACTAACTACATACCTTTTTCCCCTATATCTGAGAAATATTTGGGATTAAGTTGCTGTCTGTGGGAAGGCTGAAAATGATGTCCTCTACTAGTTATTGCCTTTATTTTCAAATTGGATTGACATTTGATATTTCAGAGAGTGAGTATACGTGGTGTGAAGCATTACCTGACAGAGATAACTTCTGATTTCCTAAGTGACCATCCAAAATAGACATAGAAGATGGACTGATAATACTGGATAGCACGTTTCAGTAAGTGAAGATCTGTTTAACATCTTTCTTGTCTTTTGATGTTTGCTCTTATCTTATGTTGGCAAAAGAAGCTCAATCCATTGAAGTTAACAAGAAAGGTTAAGGGATGATTTCATCACAGTGTATAAGGGGAACCTACAGGGGAACAAAAATTTAATAATGGGCTCTTCAGTCCAGCAGATAAAGGCACAAGATCCAGTAGCTGGAAGTTGAAGCTAAACAAGTTGAGACTGGAAACGAAGCATAAATGTTTAATAGTGAGGATAATTAACCACTGAAACAACTGACCAAGGGTTGTGGTGGATTTCCCATCACAGGCAATTTTTCAATCATGAGTTGGCATTTTTCTAAAAGATCTTCTCTAGTTCAAACAGGAATTAATTCAGGGAAATCCTGTGGCCTGTGTTATACAGTAGATCATACAATATCACAATGGTCAGAAAAGATGACAATGGTCTCTTCTGATCTTATAATCTATGAATAGACAGCAAGAACTACACCAAGGGCCAAATCCTGCCTCACACAATGCTGCATTGTTGTTAAGCCTCTATTTTGACGCAAAGGAACTCACTCTCTTGTTGACCTGATTCAATGGGCCTGATGTTTAGGTTGTGCAAAACATCCTCTGCCCCTAAATTAATATTTGAGAAATGAGGGGGGGAAAAAGGGAGAGGAGGAAGCTATGACAAGTGAAACAGCTGAATTTGCTAAAGGTTTGGATCTTAAATATCTATTTATTAAGAATTAATACAATAAAATTAATAATAAATCTAGCTCTAAATAAGTCAATGCACTTGGAAGCATTTGAAGGCCAAGGAAATATGGACTAACACAGTGATTTATTGTAGTGAAGCACTGGGTTTCTCATAGGGAAAGCAGAGAAATGTGAATCTAATGGAACTGCTACATGATGGACACAAAATGGCTAAATTGAGAACAAAGAATAATTATTAATGGCTAAGTGTCATACTGGGAAAAGATGTTATGTAAAGTCCTGCAGGCCTCTGCTCTGGTTTTGAAAGTATTCAGTATACACATCTGAGTGATTGGGAAGAAGGAGTGGAGAATCTACTAATTAAATTTGCGGAGATATGTAGCTGAGATGAGGAGAGGACACTTTTGAGGAGATTAAACTGCTGTATGTTATGCTCTTGATAAACTGGAGCAGTGTTAGACATCAGTAAATTGAGATTCAATAAAAAACAACATACAGAGATTCTGGAATAATTAAAGGCATGTATATGGAAGGAGCAATAGGCAGAACTAAAACAGAAGGGAGGAGGAGTGATAGCATATGGTAACCTAAATAGGAGGTTGCAGTGTGATCCTTTCTTATTTTAAAAAAGAAAAAGAGAGTGAGTGTGCACACATGCTTTACTGAGTGGGTTAAAAGCAGATTCATATGAAAAACAGACAATGGGCCTGATAACACATTCCCACCGAAAAACTGTAGGAGGAAATTTCACAAGATTTTCCTTCCAGAGTTACTTCCATATTCTTCCATCAAAGGAAAATGATTTGAAAAATCAAGGATCCAGCACCCAGACTTCAAAGATACTTTAAGGTCCATATAGATCTAAGGACAATCACTGAAGTTGTCTGCACAGTGGTTCTGTACCGTCCTACTGCTCCCTTGATGCAGCAAACATTGATTGGGGCACCTCACATCCATCCTTACAGAATTTTTCCCCCTGTCAGCGTGGGAAGATGTCCATTGGCATGGCAAAAAGCCGCTCCTCCTCTCTCCATTACGCCCTTTCAAACCTTACACCTTTGAGAGGACAATTTCTTCTATTGCAAACATCTAGCTTGGGGTTGCAAGTTGGCCTTTACTTGGCATTTTTTAAATTGTCTTTAGAAAATCAAATTTTATTTCAGATCTTTAGGGGCTTTTATGCAGCTATTTTCCAAAATGTTTTAATTTACATTTTTGTAACCCCATTTGTCTATCTAATCTAGCTATGCAATTTTCACATTATTTCCTTTTCTATATTTTACTTATGCCCACGTCTTGGAAAGACACCAGAATTTGCAGATCTACTTTAAGATACCACTGGTATAGATTAACAAGCTGTTTCCAATAACAATTTCCTTGTGAAATATAGAAACAAAGTTGAAATTAGAAATCTAGGTAGGAATTATATAATTAAAATGTCAGTAATGATTTATTTTCTGAAAAAAAAGAATGTAAATCTTTGTATTTACAAACATATCATTACATTTTACTGGTAGCTAGTTTCTCACGAGTAACTGGATAATTAGAAAGATTTGCTGCATATATAGAAAAATAACTTTCATAAGTAAATTCCCTCAACAGGATTTATTTTAATAAAAGAATCAGACCAAAAATAAACACCTTCATTTTATAGCACAATTACTGCCAATGATGCATTACTGCGGTGAACTGTCTAATTTCTTTTTAGTCTAACATCGTATTTCATTGCATATTCTTTCTATTTAATATGCATAGTGCTGAAGTGCTGTTCAGTGTAGGAAAAATTGTTCATTGTTTGTTACTAATCATTAGTTTGGACTTTTTAATTACACAGTTTAGATGTGCTTAAGTTATGAAAATTATTAACTTTGAATCTTAGAGAATCATGGCTCATGAGGAAGAGTCGTGGGTTGCCTTGTGTTTAACTCAGTGATGACTCCCAGCTCTGTGGCTCCATGTCATCTGATCCGGCTGATGGGATGGAACAGTCATCCGCATGACATAAAGATCTGATGAGAGTTACAGTGAGTGTGCTTAAAAAATTAATTCAAGTTGTAGAGATATTACTAGTTCTAGCAGTATACCCCATTTTAAGTACAGAGAACATCTGTGAAATCTCCACTATCTCTGAAACCACAATGAGCTTCTTAAAGGATTGAAGTTGATAATTCAACAGAAGCAAAGTTGTCAAAGACAATGGGTCAGATTCCGTGCTTGGTCTCTAAGAGGTGGAGCACAGAACACAGTCCCCGCTCTCCTTAGGCTCCAAGGTGATTTAAACCAACCCAATTCTGGGTTGCTCCATGGCCCCTGGAACAAGTTACACAGATCCAAGTGCCTGTCTAAAAGGTATGTTGACATACTCCTTTTGGCAACATATAGTGTGCATACACAACATGACTCCTTAGCACTGGTAAAATAGAAGTGTGGACTCTGTGGCACTGCTTAGGCAGGTAAAGTAATGATATGCCTGAACCCTTTGGGTATGTACCCAGATATGTTCCATTCATTGCTTTCTACTTACCAAAGCAATGCCTCTCCCATCTACACTACTACTTGTGGCAGTGTAGTCTCCCATTGTCTCCCTGCTACTGTAATCTTCCATGGGGAAAAATAAAGATAAAAAGCAGTTGGTGGGTTCCCTTAATAAAATGTGTGGTAACCTCTGGGCTACCCCATTGCCTAGAATCTCTGCTGTGCTTCACAATGCAACTAACCCCTGACATACCCCTCTAGCCCTGCCCTGGCCTACCCCCATGCTAGCGCTTGTGAGACCATTCTTGAAGGGCAGACATACTGTTGTCTTCCACAGTATCCATTCTGGAGGAATTCTGCCCAAGCCAGACCTGGAGATTTAGACCCCTTTACACCTCTTTGATCATTTTTACTTGGAATAAAGATAAAGAAGCTGGAACTCTGGGGAGTTCATTCTATGGCCGCATTTCTGATTGAGGAGGTGGATTTAACATTTATTACACGTTTGAAATTTCAAGGACTTGTTAGATCTTGAGCTTCTCCTGGACACTGGAGTCACAGACATATTAGGAACACTTTTTCTCATTGATACCTTTGTTCAGATGCTTTCCTTGCCATAGTTGTCCATCCAACTATCTTGGCATTTTCAACAATAGCATTCATCCCTATAGTCGCTAAGCATTATCCATACGTTGACTAGACTACTCTAATGAACTCTAGAGTTAACTACACCATGAGATCATCTGGAAGCTGATACTAGTAAAGAATGAGTCTGATCATGTATTAAATGGTAGAGAACACAGAGAGCACATTACATGCATTTTGTGTCATCTGCACTGGCAGCTTATTAGTTTCTAGGTATTCAACAGAAATGAAGCATGAAAAATTCCAGCCCCCACATGGGCCTGCTTTAGAAAGTTATGAATGAGTGAAGGTTTTGGATACTATACTGAAAATACTTCAGATTAGTGTTACTGCCAGTGACTACTACATAATTATAACACCATAATTTACAGATTCAAAATTATACCTTATGCAAGACTTTTAAGAGTTTATTCTGTCAATCAGTTTGACATGGCTGATTTACACATCATTGTTCAAAGACCTGAAATTTAATATATTTTTAATTTTTCATCTTTGAATACCCACATTAAAAATAACTGCTTTGGAGAAAACACTTTAAAATGTTAGTTATTATTTACATTCTTGCATGGATGCTGAAACAAAAGTACCGGCCTCTAGCATTAAAATAGATCGCTTCTTCTGCACCCAATTCATTATAAGGATAAAGATAAGTAGTTTATTGTATGCATTTCATCAGAAAAGCCAGCCCATTAAAAGCGTATATTTTTAACGTGAATTCATGTCTGTTTGAAATGCAGAGTCAATTTGCATGCTGTTTTTCTAGAATCACTGAAAAATTTATACTATATTTTCTATAGGTCCAATCCTGCCCCTAGCAGCCTGTGTAATCAGGTTGTGCATTTGGGATATCTATGATGGTGGAAAGGTGGAGCTCAAATATCATTGTGGTAGGTGATAGGTACATAAGCAATTCAGGATGGATTTTTAAAAGGTATTTAGGAACCTAAAGATGCAGAAAATTGCCTAATGGGATTTTCAAAAGCTTGTAAGTGTCTAAACTGGCCTGCTCATACAAAGGTTCTTCACAGGCAAATACAAGATGTCCAGGTTCCACTGGATTTCAGTCTGCAGCATGAGGGAAGTGTGGCCAGTTTGTAAGGCTTCCTACACCCTGCGCTACCCTGCAGTGCAGAACCATACTGGTTCTAATGGAGACAGTCCCCCCCACCCCCCTTCGATGGTGAACAAACTATGAAGTGTTACAAACCTTCAATTCTGTATTCTAGACTTGGTAACAGTCATTTAGAATCAACTCTAATGCTGGAAATGAGTTAAACTGAGTGAACCTATTTTTAAAGCGCATTATCTGCTTCAATAACTCTACTTCAAAACTGACTTTTTGTAAAGGATATTGGAGTTAAAAGCTTTCATTGAGTTAATGTCAGTTTCAGTCTTTGACAAGAGACAAAAATTTAGACGTTATGCCAGACAGCGCTCACATCCTCATTGTGCCAGATTCTGTTCACAGATAAAACCAATCCCTGCTTTACAGAATTTACAATCTAAGGCCCCAAACCTTACCATGTGCTTAATTTTGTGCACGATGAGTAGTCAATGGGACTACTCAGTGAATAAAGTTAAGCACACATTTAAGTCTCTGCAGGATCTAAGTGTATAACAAAAAAACCAAAAAAACCAGGCAATTGCAACAAACAGATAAAGGAAGTACAAGGTAACAGTAAGACAAGTAAATGCAGTGTAATAATCAGCAGCAACAGCATACCAGCTGCCTAGACTAATGAAGAATTGTGTAGCTATTATATCATGATTTTAAGGAAGCATTTTAAGGAGGCTGATGTAGTGGTTTAACAGATTTTTACTTGGAGCTCCTCCCAGGTAAAGGGAGCTGCATGCAAGGAAGCACAGCCATGCTTTTTGGAAAAAATTGACAACACCAGTATTACTGCTGATCAGGCTCAAGAATAATTGTCAGAGGAGACATCTGGATAGTAAGTACCTGGGCTTCTAACCTATTTCAGAATATGGCCCAGGATTTGGGTGCAATATATTGAGGTACTGTCTCTTTAAAATTACTCACCAAAGATCCTCCCATTGTGAGGAATGTCTCATATGAGGCCGACACACTCAGGGTCTGCATGCTCAGAGTCTGGAAGAGCCATCTTGTTATGTACTTTGCCTACTTCTGTTAAAGAAATGTTAATTGCAGACATGTTATCAAGAGCTGCTGTGGAGCATGCTATAGAATCAGATGATGAAATCACTGATGAGGCCACCTCTTTGTTCAGCACTGATTTGTTAAATGAACTGAAGGAGGACACACGTAAATATTCTGTAATGCAAGGTTTACATTGTATTGTATGTGAGGGTTTGCCATGCAGAAGAACACACGTGAATCGCAAACTACAACCATATTGGCCAGTTAAAGACACTACTCCATTACAACAATGGAGTGGTAACAAGATCATTAGTCCCAACAGTACAAGGCAGGAAGTGATTAACTGTTTGCATGAGATACATCAAGGAATCCACAGAAAAATAAATGCAGGCAGAGAATGTACTGGCCAGGTATAACCCAATGTACAGAACAATTTATAGAAGGATGAAGAGTATGTCAGGAATATAAACCTAGTAATCAAAATAAAAGCATTATGGTTTCATTACATTCTTGATCTACCAAGCACAATACAGTTATAGATATTTTTGACTTTGGCAGACACTTATATCTTCTCCTGCTGGATTACTTTTCCAAATTTCCAGATGTTCTGCATCTGCCAGCCAAATCAGCACATTCTGTTATTGCTTACCTGAGAGCTGTATTTACATCACTAGAGAGTTAGTGAATGACCATGTTCCATTTGCAAGCAGAAGAATGGGTAACCGAGAGATCTTGGGGAGTGCAACTCACTCACTCCAATCCTGGACAGCCACAATCTAATGGAATAGCTGAGAAAACCATTCAGATAATAGAATCAATGTTTCACAAAACGGCTGCACCAGGAAGAGAACCCTACATAGCTCTTTCAGTGGTGGGAAACAACCGCTGGCATGAATCGAATACTGTCTGCACTGTTGCTGATGGGGAGGATGTTGAGAACAACTCTTCCATACCTACATGTACTCCTACAACCCAAAATACCTCCGAGGGCTTACACCAAGTTAAACCAGCTACAGGAAAAACAGAAGAAATACTATGACTGGTCAGCTAAGCCGCTCTCTGTGTTTGCAACACAAAGTTCACAACCACCAAGGATGGTAGCCACAGTTAACAGAATGGCCATATCACATTAAGACACTTGCAGGTAAAAGGTACATACATAATAGAAGGCACCTAAGAACTCACCATACATGCCAATAAAAGATATAACAGAGATCTAACTCCGAAAGATCACAGGAGCACCAAGAAGTATCTGTACCAGAACACAAGCAATCAGAGTCGACACTGGCTGCATCAGAACACAGATTGCATAAGAACCCTCAGAAAGTGAATTCACAGAAATTGGATACCAGATGTGTGTGCCAGCATGATTCCGAGACTTGTGCAACAATTTTATGCAGGGACTACACCCAAAAACAGATTGAGACAATGATAAAGCTTAAAGTTCAACAGGTTAAGTGTTAGCCTCCAACTTTCACAGAGGAAGCTTAAAAAGTAAATGGTCAGCAATGCTGAAATAGTCTTGCCATACCTCAGGCCTGGTATCAAGGGTATTATTTGTTTGAGAAGATAAGTTATTTATTGGGGGTAGGAAGGATTTTAAAAATGATGAAAGGGAGATGTAGCATATTGTGGTACTATTTATTTAAATTAGTCAAACGTAATCACAGGAGGCCTCTTAGCGTGAGAAGTTTGCATGCTCAGAGTTTGTAGAGCCATCTAGCCATGTAACAAATAAAGAGAGTTCTGTTTTAAACTTTATATCCCTGGTCTCATTCTGTGACTGAAGCCAGAGGCTGCAGCATATACACGAGGAAGCCACTCTCAGTTGCCTGACCATACTGGAAAGCATGACATTTAGTTCTTTCATCGATTCATAGGTCCTAAGGCCATAAAGGACCACTCTGTCTAGCTAGTCTGACCTCCTGTATATCACAGGCCATATGACTTCCCTGAATTAATTCCTGTTTGAACTGGAGTATATCTTTTTGAAAAACATCTAATCTTGATTTAAAAATGGCCAGTGGGAATTCACCACAATCCTTGGTAAATTGTATCAATAGTTAATTACTCTCACTGCTAAAATTTGAAGCTGTGCTTCTCCCGCTAGAAGAGAAAATAAAGGCTGAGGCAAGAAGTCTGGATACATGTGACCAAGGGTTGGAAAAATAGAAAATACTTTCATAAATAGGATGGAAAATTAATGTCTTCATTCCCTCAGAGGAACATAATTACTTGATTTTAAATCAAAGATAATCTGTTTGTATATATTAATGAATAAAACAACAATACATTGACTTCAGTGGGATACAAGCACATGATTAAGTGCTTTTCTGAATGGGGATGCTTTGCTGGTGGTCTGCCTGAAATAAACTTTTAAAAAAATCTTAAATATGGCTGGGCAGAAAGAAAAAGTGTGTCCAGCACTGACTTTTACATGTGGTTATTCAGCCTGGTATGCATATGGGGGCACAATTTGGAGCAAGGGCCACTCTTTGTTCAGCATGGACTTAACTGACTGGCTGCTAGGAGAGTCAACTAGTCTGGGGGACTGGAAGGAAGACTCAGTTGAAGATGAAAGGCTGTTACTGGGTTGAGGAGGGAGAGCAGATAACTCATTTGAGGTTGACTCAAGTGAAAGAGAAAATGCCTAGGAACCCAAAGCTGTCAATGAGCCCTAGTTAGCTTGAAACTACTCAGGTCACTCAAAAGAAGGACTGATAAACAGAGAAGCTTTATTTTTTCTAATTATTGTCTTTTCCTCACACCTTAGTTTAGTGTGTATAATTTGATGCAACATGGACATTTTTAACAATGAAATTGAAATAATATTATTGAAAACTGCTTTGTCAAAGACAGGAATAGTGTAACTTTCAGGTTTGGAGGGCCTGAAAACATTTAAGAGTGGTCACTAGCACCACTGAGACCTGAAAAAGTTTGGGCAGGAGGGGCTGTAAGACCATCAGCCATCTTCCCCAAACACAAAGGTGAAATGGATTCTCATGGCCTGCGTATGAGGAAGAGTACTAGAGTCCAGGGAATCCTGGTATCCCAGGATAGAAGTCATGGGGTTTCTGAAATACAGGAGGATAAACACAAATACTCAAGACCCAATATTTATTATTACAATTCTGAAATTTTCAGTACCTTTAAAGAGGTTGGAATGTGGACGATATGAGAAATATATTATTCAGGCTGCACGTTACTGGTAAAAAAAAAATAAAAAACACAGGCTCATGCAGGCTGTTAGCTTCAAGCATTACTAAAAATGCATAGTTGTAATTAGGCAGGTTTGTTCTGTTTTTCGCAGGCTGAGTCACTGCTGTCTGGATTTACACTGTATTTTTTCCCAGTTTCAGCTGTTCTCAGTTATGTAACTGTTCTCTCTAGTTCAAATGATAATTTCAAGCATAACTGTAACTTAACTGTATATGAGATGTATAAGTCTTTGTAAAGCATATGATATTGCCTCAATCCACTTTATAACCACTGCATTTTTGAGGCTAAAATTGAAACAGACAAAGTAACATCCAAACAAAATATTATTTATTATCCTCAAATATGCCCTGTGCTCTTGGAGCAAAGGCTTGGATTGCTTCTTTTTTTTAAAAAAAAATGGATCAGTACATCCTCACTGTACTTGGAAGGTAAAGTGTCATCTCAATTCATGTGTTCAGTTTGGTTTTTTTTTTTCAATATACCTAATAAATACTGAGTACTAGAGCTCTGCAAAACTCAATGGATTTGTTTTTCAGGAATTCATGGAAACCATTTTTCTAGTTTTACTTTATATGAGTTCACTCCCACACACGCACGCACTCCACATCTGTCCTTGAGTCTTGGTTTGCATTTTGGCCTCAAATGAAACAGTTTTAAAGTGAAAGTTAATTGTAATTAGCCTTTTTTAAAAATGTCCAGTTAAATCATGCAAAGCCAAAACATTTTGTGTGATTTATAACAAAAATAATAAGCTCAACCAGGTCTGATTGATTCATAACCTATATCACTTCAGCCAAAGCTTCTCTAAAGGTTTATGGACTTCAGCAAATGTGGCCCAGATCCTAGCATTATAAGAAATGCTTTGCACAACTTTTGTTAAGAGCTATATTATTTGACTGGGATTTCCAAAAGCATTCAGCATTAGCCTAACTCTTCTCCCAGCTGTGACAGAAGAGTCAATGGTAAAACTCACATTAACATCATTGGGACAGTTGTTAGCTCGATACTGGGCACTTTAGAAAATCCCCTTTTATGTTTAACCAGAGATTGGGCATGATTCCCCAGTGCTTTGCTCCTTCTATAGTCATTTACGCTTGTGCAAAGTGGTTGTAACTAAAACTGCTATAAAAGGTATCAGGCTATCAGGTGTTCCGTCTTTTAGCCATATTTCATATGCATCTTTTTGCTATTCACGTTCTTATAAGGTCTCAAGTCTCCCTGTTGCTGCTTTTATTTAAAAATGAAAGTTGCAAAACTGAAGTGTATTTTTAACTGAGAGTTTGTTTTAATTCAGGGACAATTTTTAAGTCCCCCATAATTGCAAAGTTTTTCAGCTCAAACATTTAATCTTTCTTAAAGGAGCAGTAGCACAAGAGTACAATTTGATACATAGAAACTGCAAACAGCTTTCTTTAGAAGAACCATTATGTCCTACTGTGCAGTCAAAAAAAAAAAGCCAAGAACAAATTCCTGACTTTAATATAGAATTGCCATGCTGAAAGGAAGAATTCTCTGGAGCATACTGTTGAGTAGAAAGCTGTTAAATCCACATATAATCAGAGAGTTATTGAACAAGTCATTTTTGTTCTTGTTTTTCTGCCAAGGAAAGGATTTCTGAAAGGGGTCAAAAGGTTCAGATAATGCTGGGCACAATGTTCAGGGAACCTAATTCAGGACTCTTAGGTTATTCCAGCAGCTAAATCCAGCTGGCAGAAAAGATCTTTTGGTAGTAGTCAGATTAGCTGGATTGTGTCGCTGCATTCATTGAAATCTGCACTGACTGAGAGACATTGGACTCTCAATTAACTTTCCAGATTTAAGGCCAGAAGTATAGAAAGTAAACCTTGACCAGGGAATCAGTAAAGCAATTAAGAGCCTAAGAAGCTGAGGGACTTCTCAAAGTTTGGGGAAATTATATAAAGCTCAGTGACCCATTGTTCAAATGTTACATATATGTATTGCTATAACCTGTAGTATATTTTGACATTTTAATCTTGGTAAGTACAGATGCAGAGGTTAATATTCTGTCACAGTGCTCTGTAACTCTTCTACAACAAGAGTCAAAATTTTCTGCTACAAATTGGATCTGTTAAACTATCCAGGAAAACAAATCCACCCCCTTTCCTCCCAGTCTGGAGAAATGTGTATTTTACAAGCTTCATTCTAATTTTTTCAGCCACCAAAGTCAAGAAGATTTGATTCTCCTTTACATTTTTACAATACTTTTTGTGTTGGCAAGAAGGAATTTTCTGTGGCTGACACTTCAGCAAGTTTGCACATCACACACACACACACACACACACACACACACACACACACCCAAAAAGAAACTTTGCTGTTGTAACTGTCAGCTGATAAAATAGTATTTTTCCCCTATACAGGCATTGATAAATGATTACACATTCTGGTCTACGGAAACTTGGAGACCCATTTCTCAGCTAACTCTTACTGCCATCAACAGTGAGATGCTCTTTTATTTCAAAGACTTCTCTTGACCTGAACACTTTAATGTCTTAAAATAAATCTTTGATTCCTGTCTTTGCGATACCATTTGCAGTTCACCTATGTTTTTGTTCCTTTTATTACTAGTTCTCTTTCTTTTTCTTGATATTCTGAGCCACATGAAGGAGTCCACACTTGGGAAAAATTACCCATTGATTACAAAATGTGGCTCATTTTTACGGTGTGATCCAGCTCCCATTGAAGTCTTTACATTGATTTCAAGGGAAGCTAGATCAAGAATCTTTCCATTCATTTCACTGAGAGATGGACAGTGTGAGGCAAGTTCTCAGCTGGTGAAACTGCATTGAAGTCACTTGTAGAACTGTTCTAGTTTACACTAGCTGAGGATCTGCCCCTGTATCTGTCTGATACACTATGACAGAAGAATTCTCCAATATACACTGTGAACCTTTTACCATTGAGGATATTTTTACCTCACTGTGTATAGCTCATGCTTGCAAACTGATGATATAAGCTACACACACAATAGTTACATTAATGTTTTTACATGAATACAGAGGAACCAAGAAAGGTGAAAATATTGATATCATGGCATGCTTAACACTGCAGCCTGTGATTTAACATCATCCAGCTGTCTAAGGTCGATTCATGCCTCAGGAAATTTTCTCATATAGGTATGTCAGTAGTATTTTAAGCTCTGACCCTTAAAATACTTATGTACGTGCTTAATTTTAAGCACACAGATCACCCCTTTGACATCACTGAGACTACTCACAGGTAGGCCTGTTTGAAACATTTCTAATTTTGACAAAATGCCACAATTCATAATTTGAAAAGAAGAAAGATGGGAACATGTGGATGTCATGTTCATGAAAATTTTCCTCTTTTTAGAGCTGATCAAAATTCTTCAAAATTCTTTGTTTTTTTCAGAATAGAAGATAAAATTGAAGATATTTTCCCCTTTTTTCTATCAGCTCTACTGATGGCTTAAACATTAACTATTTGCTCCCATTTGTATCATTATTCGAGTAGGATGTTTGGGTTTTATCTGTGGAAAAGGCTTATTAAAAGGGTATAAGATGTCCCCTAACGCCCAGGAAAAGGTGGTGGGGGCAGTGTTGTGGCCAGTCAGACCCTACTGCCCCCTAATTGGCCAGTGGGAGGCAGAGAGTCAGAAAAGGAGGAGGGGTCCAGTCCTGGAATGTCCAAGCATGAGTTCTTTCCCCCTTTCCATTCCTTATTGTCTATTCTGCTGTCAGCCCACTCAATCTCTCCCTAACCTTCCTCTCGTTAAGCAGGGCATGGAGGGCAGCATTATGCTCTTCAGGGCCAAGACTCTTTCTTTATATGTTTGTAGAGCACCTAGTACAATGAGACTGTGTCCTCGAGATGCTATCTCAATACAAGGAGTAAGTGATAAAACAAAAACTTATACTGCATATATATTTAATACTACTAGGGCAATATTGTCAGCTGCACAGTTGAAAGGTCAAAAAGTTGGGAAATGCAGAAGTACCAATATTATGTCAACTTTGTTGCATATCCTATATGTTAACTTACACATTTAACAAGAAAAAGAGGAATATACAATCATGCAATATGCAGCGAGGATGAATTCATGTTTCTTTTGAAACTTAAGGGTACAGTCCTGCACTAAATCAATAGCAGCTACCTTGTCCTCTTTTCTTGGTTCCACCATCCATTGTGTCATGGTATATGCTTAGATTTTCAGTATGTGGGGGAAGGGCTCCCAAGCATAGAATCTAGGCATTACCGCAATGTAAATAACAGGAAAAAAAATAAGTAGTGCTGGGTTGTTAACTTTTGCATTTCCTGACTTTGTGATTTTTGTCTGTGCAGATTTAATATGGCATTAGGACCACTTTCTAACCTAACTTTCCAACATGTTTTTAAAGAAAAACAAAAAAGACATTGTGGAAAAGAAAAATAATTGAGCAATTAATCTTGAAGGGCCCACAAACCCAGAAGAACTTGTCAGATCCTTACAGCTCTTCAGTTTATGAGCTTACAAATTCTGCCAGTTTCTGGAGATTGTAATCTTCTTGCCATGCATGTATTTATTCATGCAGCTTGTGGAGTTTATAAACTTCTTGCTCCTGAAGATAGAAAAGCACAGCTTGTAAATTTCCACAAACCAAGTGGCATAAATCACATTTAGCTATCTGTACATTCGTGTGGAGTGCATCTGTATTTAAATGTGTATCTGTACATTTAAGGATATTTCATACAGTGCATGAGCAAAGATGAACCCACATAAAAACACTAGATCTGAACACCTGTGAACTTTTATTTAGCTATTTAAGGTAGCTGACTATAGCTCAAGCTATGAAGATCGTATTGTAAGGTAACAGTACTTGAACATTTCCTGAAAAAGAATAATAGGCTGCCTTTTCTTTTTAGGCTTGGTACTAACTTCTTATTCAGCTAATTGATGCCTATTCCAAATTTGCTAGGGCAGGTTAAGCACCAGTAGCATAAAAACACCACAATGTAGTGAGTGTCCATGTGTACTGACTACTTGAATTATTTCTGGGTAGCTTAACACATATTTATTTTCTTCCTCTCAATGAGTTGCTTTCCCCCCTTTGCAACACTTTAACTAAAAGCAACTTGCTGTCGTAGGATGTCAAAAAGCTTTCTGTGGTGGGTTTATTAGTTAAATAAAGCCATCACTCCTCTGTTGACTGATTGCAATGGCAGTTCAGTTTGAGCACAGCTGCTGTACTGAGCACAGCTACTCCAAAGGAGGAGACAAATACGTCAATTTTGTTTTCTCCTTTCATCGTTTTTAAAGTATGTCTCCCTTGAGAGAAGAGAGAGAAATGTGGGGGGAATGGTTAGCAGTGTCATATCACTCCTCATGATAATGAAATTTAATCCAATGCCCCATTGCCATGCTTTACAATCCTCAGAATACATCGCTAAAATCCGATCCAACAAATTTAACAAATATTTAAAAGGCAAATTATAGGCAGGAAAAAAATATTCCTATATGTAGGGTAGGAGCTGACCAAAAAAAAAATAAAAAAATCCATGTTAGAAAAAGGTTTGCTATTTAAGGCCCCAATTCAGGAGTCTGATCTAGGAGGATGGATCTGCCTGTTGACTTCAGTGGGATTTTACTGGGACAGAACTGTCAAACCCTGCAGATCAGATCTGAGGCCCAAGTAGCCAAGCAAAATAAACATAACTGGGGCAAATTCAGTTCAGTTTCCAGTTCAGAACTCCAATACATATAAGAAAGTTGGACTTTGCTTCAGCTGTTGCCTATCAAACTTGAGTAATTTGAAGTCAAAATATGAATGTTAGTTGTATATTTATTTCAATTAGCGTTTTCTCTCACTATTCAAATTTAGTGGAGAGCTTTCTGTTGATGTCCATCCATGAGTTAATAGTTACTATATGAAGATCAATTACATCCTTTCATTTCCAAGTAATTTGTCTTTTTGTTAATGGGACTCTTTCCAAATATTTTTTTCTTTTTCAACAGCATGCCTTTTCCCCCCTTCCTGGGGCATTTGTTGCCAACATTAATCGCATGTGCTACTTACAGAAACAAAAACAAAAAACACATTCATACCTCACATATGATAGAGTAGATGAGTTATTCATCATTTTAAATATAATTCATTCCTACCAGATTCATAATCAGTTCATTAGGATATGTGATTTTATTTATTATTTACTTTTTAAAAAGATCTTTCAGATGATCTGGAATGATCAAGTTGTGGAATAGCTATCTAAATAACTATATGCTTATTTTGGTAGCATTGTCCTCCCTTTGCGCTTTACCCTCCTGTTTGTCTTGCTTATTAAATCTTGTTTCAAAGTAGTCTGTATATTCTTCAAGTCAGGGGGCCATGTTTACTTGCACGCTTCTACAGCATCTCTCACAATAGCATCCCAGTTCTGATTGGGGTTTTGAGTGCTATTGTAATGCAAAGAAATATATTCTAATAATACTGGTCAAGGACAGGTCTCTTTCCACTATTCCATTAGGTCAGTTTATCCCCGTCACACTTTCACTATGGTGATAACTTCAGAAGATTCAGGGGTTCAGTTTAGGGAGGATTCCCAAAATTTAGCTATTCATTGAAACCTCACTCAAATTTCTAAACATATGAAAATCCTTCCTCACTCCTGTTCATTCCACATATCCTTCCTCCTACACACAGTAACTGCACAACAAGCTTAAATCATCTTCAGTCTTACTTTCCTGTATTGTTCAGAGCTGATTCCCCATCCAGGATATGATCCTACTAATCCAGTTCAAACCTATAGCCAACTCTCCAGTCCAGGGACGTAACCCCTCCAGTCTAGATCCATATTCCTTTATGAATTGCAATCCTAGTAGAATTTTGCTTTTACAATGTTCCATTTTCAAAATTCGACACCATTCTGGACTCTTCTGAAGCCTTCTTAAATGTTGTGTCCCAGTGTTTGCTGTGCACCTCTGACAGGCAAAGGTCAGATTGGAACAAAAAGGTAGGGATTCTTTATCAAAGCTCGATATGCCATCCCAGTGTAGCTTCATATTTCTAGTAAAGTAAGCATTAGTGCAGTAGTTAACAAAACAGACTTTTACATTGTCATCATAAGGCTTCATATTTAACACCTAAATGTGATTGATGGCTGCCATTTCACACTTTTCTGATGAATACTCTTTCAATCTGTCTGATTTTACACAGAATCAGCCAACATTGTATTAATTCGCTTTTGGAAGGTTGGTGTCAACCTTCCAAGGACCAGAAACGTCTATGAAATCTAAAACTGTGTGGAAACTGCTGTGTCTCCCAAAGCAGCTCTGGAAAAAGGTATCAGCCACTCTTGGCTCAATCTAAGCCTTTCTGAAGGAAAAAAACAGGAAGTGCACAATGTGGAATGAGAAAATTGCAGAATTTCTGACATGCACAATATTTGTTTAGTGAGTCTGGATCTGGGAGATAAAAGGATGAAAAGGTTAACCATAACCTTGATGAGGTAGGGAAACCAGAGAACTGGATTTGAAGAGATGTGAACTCCCCAGGCCAAATTCTATTCAGTTACATTGATGTAAATCTGGAGTAACAGCACTGACTTGATGAGTATAAATAATTGAAGCTAATTCATGGGCATAAATAGAGACTAAATTTGTCAAACAAAATATTGCCGTTTTCTGGCTGAACTATAGAACTGAGATTGGAGTCATTATGATTTTATAAGAAGCCATTTTGTCCTTTAATTTTCACATTCTTGGGAATATATTTATGAAACGCAACTGATGAAAGTCAGTTGACATACAGTCT
This sequence comes from Dermatemys mawii, assembly GCA_007922305.1. Taxonomy (NCBI): domain Eukaryota; kingdom Metazoa; phylum Chordata; order Testudines; family Dermatemydidae; genus Dermatemys; species Dermatemys mawii. The sequence continues at coordinate 79,810,237 of ML677334.1, read as the reverse complement.
GTGGAGGATTTACACACTAGATCCTCTTACTAATTTAATATAGATTCCTTTGTGTTTGGTTTCTTGTTTTTTGAATTATTATATGAGACAGAACTCAGACTTTGACTCATAAAAATACAGTGCTAACTAGATTCTGATGATTACACAGTGTGTCCATTGAAATGTTACTGAAAATCATTAGGTTTTCTTGTTACATTGCAAAATTCTGCAAATAATAATAGATATAAGAGTTCTTACTCTGAGTATTGACTATGTATAATTTATGTATATTTTATATTTTTAAAATTTGCTTTGATAATAAAATCATTAGTTTGTCTTTCCTAAAATCTGATAATTTTAAAATGTGTTTCCTATCAAAAGACCAGATTAAAATACTTTCCCAAATAAGGCATTGACAACAGAACCTAGTCCTGGTAGTTCTGGTTAATTTTGGCTTTCTAGATCAAGTTTAACAATGTAGTATATTTTCTGATACAGAGAAAAACTGTTGTGACTACAATGGAATTGTAGTAATGTAACCAACAGAAAAATTTGGACTCACGTTTTTAAAGAAAAAATACTTTATTTTCATTAGCAAGCTCAGATACAACTATAAAACAGTATCTGCATCCCATACCACAGAATATCTAGGACATACCACTTTCAAAGTCTTAGCAAAAGGGAAAACATGCTAAATTGGAACCATATATTTTATTGTGTATTGAATTAATTTTATCTGATAGAAAATCGACAACCAGAATGGATACTTCCTCAGTAGAATTTTCAATTCCATCTCTTGTCCAAGAAATTCATTTCCTAAAAATTCATAGTAAGATATCTGAGTAGATGGTTTAATACACTTTGACATCAGTTCAATAGCTGTATCTGAAAGTTTGAAATTATTTCCTAGAATGTGACCAGTGATTAATTTAGAATTCGTTTGAGACGACAAAACTCAGTCTTCATGAGCTAAATCATCTCTCATACTGTTCTTTCTTCATAGTTGTTAGTAGTAGATCATAATTTGAATCAATGTCAGAAACCAAGGTCAGGATAATCATGGCAATATTGCTAACATGCTCTGGTGGTTTTCATTATTTTGCCAAATACTCTAGAAAATGTATAATATATATCAAACAATAGAAATGGAGTATTTCTCTGAAAAGGCCTATGCTTTCTGTATCTTGACACAATAGGAATAGCCTGAAGTGCTTGAGAGGATGAAATATTTAACATTATTTCCATATGGAACTTCAATTAGTTCATTTCAGTGCTATGTAACCTCAATCTAATGAGCAACAATAAGGAAACATTTCCAATGCAATGCATATAGCTACTGTCAGAACTTCATTAGGAGGGCAGGAAGGGTCAGTAGAGAAGTGCATGTTCCTACAGAATAGCTCTTATATCCATTCAGAAGGAAGTCACTTCATTGTGGATCCCTGACATCGACAAAGTTGAGAAACATTATGGACTCTAAAATCCATGACTCCCAAACATCAGAGGAAAGTGTGATATGGTAACTTTCTGGGGAGAGATTTGTTAAATTTAATTCTCCCCTACATACTGCTTTTTTCTGTGGAAGAGTTTGATCTGAGACAGGGGTTCAGATTCATGGCCATACTGTAAACACGAGATCCTGATCACCCTACATTCATGTTGACATCAGTTGCAGTAGAAGTTACACAGATTCGTGTAAAAAATGGGCCTAAAAGTTTGTAACCTTAAACAAATTTTCTTTAGTGTAACCAGTTCTAGTTTTTTCAGGCACACTGAAAGCTTTTCTGAAAGACACCAATATAGAATATTTATTTAATACAAATCCCATTCTAATTTGTATTTATTTCTCTTTTACTGATTATGAAAATGGAAGATAATATAAGTGAATATATATGATATTTCACTTCAAAGAGATAATGTCCTGACAAGACATAAAAGAAAATAGAGCAATGGGATTCTAATTCTGGGCAGTTACCTTACCTGTAGCAAGCAAAGAATTTCCCAACACAGTTACATAGGGAAATGAAGAAAGCCATTAGGAACATTGGTAAATTGTTGACTGCTCTTGGATTTTGTTGGCAGAATTCAATTTAAATACAATATATTCCTGTTTTAACAAAGGGCTCTCCAGAGTTTGATGTGATGGGTTTACAGTAAACCTCTGGAATTGTGTTTAATGAGTAGGTAAAGGGACATCTAAAATTTTAATAAAAATCTAAGTTGCTACCAAATACTGAACAGAGCCAATAAGAAAAGGCAGCTGAAAAGTTTTCTCTATTTAAATGTCTAAACCATTTTTTTTTCTTTTGCTTAAAACCACCTCCCCTCTTGTGGGGCTCCTGAGCTCAGGCTTCAGCAATTCAAACATCCACTCTGCAATTTTATACTCTCGTAGCCCAAGTTCTATGAGCCTGTGTCAGCTGACTTGGGCCAGCTGCAAGTGTTTAATTGCTGTATAGACCAGCGGTGTCCAATATGTTTGCCACTAGCCACATGTGGCTAATAGGGTATTGAACTGTGGCTAATGCATGTGGCTTTTTTATAATGTGGCTTAATGTGGCTTTTTATTAATGTGGCCAATAAGAAAAAATCAAAACCATGAGTTTGACTAGCAGTGTGACTAGCATCGAATTTCTGTTGGACACTGCTGGTATAAACATTACCAATGCTGCTAAAGAAATAGGAAGGGAAGCTCCGTTCCTGGGAGAAATACTTTCACATGGCTTTAAATAACCTCTCTGGATGATGTAAGAGAAATGATGCCTAAAGCAAGTTCCATTCAGCCTTCCTTGGCTTGGAAAGTGATGCAGTGTCCTTCCAGGAAGAAAAGTGGGAGTTCTGTTAAAGCCCCAAGAGACAAGCAGATGAAATACAATAAAAATGTTTTAGCATATTATACAACACTTTAGATGTACCAAGTATTTTGGTGTGCCTGTGCTGTCAACCAGGCCAGGAAGACTGTCAGCTGTAAGAAAAACTTAATCAAGATACCAGATAATATTACTGTTTTTTCCACTATTTTAAGCGCTTAGTAAAAGACGTCTTGTATTTCCCTTACATAACGTTACATTCAGATCATTGCACTTCCTTTCCCAGTAGAACACCAAGTACTGGTGTGACATTTCACTCCATATTCTTTATAGAAAATATGCTTATGATATGAATATGACATAAGTGAGATGTATTTTATGCAAGATGGGTCTTGTAAGGTATCATTGGAACAGCTGCAATTTACTGAATGTGATTATCCAATGTGTATGCCTCCATCATTTCTGTATCTGAAGTTAGGAATATTGACTATATACCTGTATTTCAACGATGCTACTTTGGGTGATGCCCACTGCTAACACTTCAGGTACAACAATGCAAAAGCCAGACAGGGAGGACAATGGACTGTGAAAAGGCTTGGCCTTCCTGTGGACACTCCATATTGCACTGACTCATGGATGCTGTGATACTACAGAGTCAGGTGGTCTTGTCACCTCATGCTAAACATTACCTGGGACTTCTTAAAATTTCCATTGGAAGAAAAAGGGGATCAAGTTTGGGAAACAGGATTCCCGCGTTATGTAAATCCTATTTAAGGGTGGGGAGGAAGGCAAATGGGACTCCTCTTCATCGTGGCTTGTCTGCCAGGATTAAAAACTGCTAAAGCCACCTGAAGGGAAGGCAAGGAGGGAGACCAGACTGAGACATGGGTCCAGTCTTAAACGGAATATAACTGGAACTCTGAACCACAGAAACTTTCCAACCTGTCTAAAATAACATTTAGGGTACAAAATTACATTTTGTAACCTGTTTCTTAAGTATATTGAGCTTAGATTGTGTATTTTTCTTTATTCGGTCAGTAATCTGCTTTGCTCTGTCTGTTTTATCTTATATTCACTTAAAATTCACCTTTTGTAGTTAATAAACTTATTGCTTGTTTAAAATACAACCCAGTTTATTTAATTTCTAATGGGTGGGGGGCAGGAGAAGTTGTGCATATCTCCCTCCACATTGAGACGGGGGCAAATTTCATAACACCCTTAGGTTCGTATCCCTTAAAGGATGTGGGCACCAGAGTGTTGGAGCAAGCCCCTAAGGCTGAATCTTTCCAGAGCAGATGTCTGTCTCTCTATGCAGCTGGATATGGCCCTGCCTGTATGTTTGGCTGGAAGAGGCTTGTGAGCCTAACCCAGAAAGGCCAGGTAAAGGGGACCCAGACTGGCAAAATAGGCTGATTGAACCCCAGTACATCAGGTGGCATCCCAGAAGGGGGTCCAACCCATCAAAACTGGTACATAGAGTTGATCAAAATTTTCAGACAGAACAGGTTTCCATTGAAAAAATGCCATTTTGCTGAAATCTACAATTCCTGCAATCATGTTGATTCTGATGAAATTTCATTGAAAATAAAACTGACATGAAGCATTTTGATGATCTTGACACATTCTGTTCAGCCTTTTAAGAATGAACTGTTCCAATTTTTCAAACTATAAACGAGTTCAATTTTTCAAACTATATTTCAAATTACAAAATAATTTAGAATAAAAATGTCAACATGAAAGACTTTGATTTACCAAAAATGATTTTATTCAAAAATGCTGCTTCATAGGAAATTTCAAAAATTGATGTTTCATTCCAAGTCAGAATGAAAACAAATTTTGAAATTTCAGTATTTCCTGTGAAATGGAAATTCTAGTTCCCATGCAGCTGGTTTAAGAAGATTGGTTTATAATTGTTGGTCTGTATTTACAAATAATATTTCCTTGCTAACTGATCAACTTACATCAGTTCAATCAGTATTTTATAGGGAGGAGGCGATTCCTTCCTTCATTCCAGTTCTTCCTGCCACCCTGGAAATGCGAAGAGGATAGAACCTATCCCTATTTCCCCTGAAGGAAATTTATCTGGCATGGGGGAGTGTCCCCATGCCAAAAACCAGGAAAACCAGCACCTACACTATCCTGTTCTGTAGTCTCCTGGGATAGGGAACAAAAAGAAAGTTTGGACAGATCATGCTGCACTCCAGCTATCCTCAGACAGTCATATGGGGATTGCTGTCAGCTCACGCAGGGGTTAGAGCTGTTCCAAGAATAATCTATCCTGTGCTGGGGCTGGACAAAAATCACAGAGCCATAACTGGCTACCTGACTGCTCCCCTCACTCCTCTCCATGCCAAAAATGTGACTCTAAGACAAGTATTATTTTTCAGGTGCCAAAAACACTTAATATAAATTAAATTTTGCTGCCAAATTCAGATGGCCTTTTCTAGCACTAGCACCACTCTAATGCTTTGCATTAAATTAGGTCCACAGCCATGTGCACACACCTCTCATTCATACCCATGCACTCGCAGGAGGGTGGTTCTGGATTTTTAGTTGACTGACATCTGTTGTGTTACTGCGTTTGCTTTCAGAAAATTCTGTAAGCAGTTAAGAGGGAAGAGAACAAATATCCAAATACCTTCCTAATATTTTACAGCCCAGGCTGAGTATACAGGTAGGTGAGCAAAGTTTAGATAATTTACAAGCAAAGGGGAAAAAGCAAATGGATTTTTAATGCCAGCAGTAGAAACCTTATGCATATGGAGTGAGATGCTCCTTTATGCTTGGTAAAATGCCAGAGCAGTATAAAGAGCTCCTAACACTTTCAGTTCCACACAGGGAAGATTTTTCCCAGGCCAGGTACTGCAGAGACAGTCACAAGGCTCTGTTCCAAGGACTGCCCCACAAATCCCAGCACGGAGACATGCTGGGGGCAGATATGAAATGGCATCACCTGTGGGGAGCACAGCACGGCAACGATTCTGAGAAATGAAGTGGACTATAGGACAAGTCAGGGAGACTGCTGTCACTCTCCGGGCTGTGTAAGGGTATGTCTACTCACAATTTAAGGTGTAATTGTAGCATGGCTAGGCACACCCATGACAGCTTTAATCTAGCTAGCTAATGATTTAATAATGGCAGCAGTGGGCTAATGGACTCTGGGTATGTACTTAGGCTCCTATCCCATTTTTAACTCTGTACCATTGAATCTTCAATACCATTGTCACAATTACACCTTAAATTGAAGTGTAAGTGCTACCTTAGTCTGTCCTAGGAATCTCTCTGGCCACCAGAATTAGCACCCAACCCCTGAGGTGTGTCTGTGATGCAGGCAGTATGGAATCTCACCCATGCTGCTGAAAGATTGAGGTTTGATCAGTGTTACCTACCATTTCTAAATGTATGTAACTTTAGAATGATCAGACTGTGCTCATGAACAGGGCTGGGAAAAAGAATTAAGCGGTGTGAGCTATTTTGTACTGAGATACTAAATGATATGAAGAAATTATGAAGAAAACACTTATATATTTTAAACTCACCACTTTTGCAAATTAAGAAAGACACATCATACCACGGCACAGCCAGTTTGTGTAACCAACAAGCAAGTCTAAAGAAAAGAGCCCAAGGTTAATAGTCAGAGAAAGTTATGGAGACTGGCTATGCACAAACATTATCAGGGATTTGAGGGATTTTTATTATTTTTAAAGATATAAATAAATACAGATGAGGGTTGCATAAAGTCCCTCCAATTACAGGTAAGGGGTTAAAAAGCTCAAATAACCTAGTTGGCACATGACCAGCAGGACCAATGGGAAAGAAGATACATTCAAATCTGGGGGCGTGGCAGTGAGGTTTTGTTTGTGTTCTTTGTTGTTTTCTCTGGGACAGAGAGGCATCAGGGCAGGAAAAACTATCTCCCAAAACCCTACCTAAAATAAACATCTAGGATTATAAAAATTGTAAGTAAAACAAGAAAAGACATTAGATTATATTTTGTTTTAGCTTGTTAATTTTCCCTATGCTAAGAGGGAGTCTTATTCCTGTTTTTTTGTAACTTTAAAACTAAGCCTAGAGGGAAATCCTTGTGTTTTAAATCTTTTTATTTGCCCTGTAAAGTTACCTTCCATAATTTTATAGGTGTGATTCTTTTACTTTTTTAAAAAATAAAATTCTTCTTTTAAGAACCTGATTAATTTGCAGTGTCCTAAAAACCCAGGGACTTAATCTGTGCTCACTTTGTAACCAATTGGTTAGTATATTATTCTCAAACCTACCCAGAAAAGGGGGTGAAGGAACTTGGGGGCTATTTTGGGGAAGACAGGTCTCTAAGTGGCCCCTCCCTAAATGTTTGTTTAAATCACTTGGTGGTGGCAGCAATACCGTCCAAGAATAAGGGAAAAAAATGTGTGCCTTGCGACAGTTTTTAATCTTAGATGGTAAAAATAAGCTTAGGAGAAGGTCTTTCATGCGGTCCCCACATGTGTACCCCAGAATTCAGAGTGGGGAGGGAACCCTGACAAAACTAAAGGCACTAATAAACCTGTTGACTATGAACAAAAGTTTTCTTACATTTTAGCTATGCATTTCTCCGTGAATACCTATTAAAATGTTTTTGTTGTGATTATATCTCTGGAAAACAAACAAACAAACACACAGTGTCCATCCCCCCCTCCCCTGAGCTTTATGTTATTTAGGCAACCATAGACTCAAAGGTCTGAAAGGAACCTTGAGTGGTCATCTAGTCCAGATTTCTGCTCTCATGGCAGGTCTAAGTATTATCTAGACCAGGGTGTGCAAACGTTTTGGCCTAAGGGCTACATCTGGGTGTGGAAATTGTATGGCAGATCATGAATACTCACAAAATTGGAGGTTGGGTGTGGGATGGGGTAAGGGCTCTGGTTGGAGCTGTGGGCCCTGGGATGGGACCAGAAATGAGGAGTTCAGGGTGAAGGAGGGGGCTCTAGGCTGGGGCAGGGGATTGGGGTGTGTCGGGAGGGTGAGGGCTCTGTTTGGGGGTGGGGGTCTAGGGTGGCACTGGGGATGAGGGGTTTTGGGTGCAGAAGAGTGCTCCAGGCTGGAATCAAGGGGTGCAGAGATATGGGGGAGTTGGGGAGCGGGGATCAGTGATGGGGGGATCAGGGCTGGGCAGCAGATTGAGGTGCAGGAGGGGGTCAGGGATGCAGGCTTCAGGCGGCTCTTATCTCAAGCAGTTCCTGGAAGCAGCAGTATGTTCCTCCTCTGATTCCTATGCGGGGGTGTGGCCAGGCGGCTTTGCACACTGCCCTGTTCAAAGAAGCAATGGGAGCCATGGGGGCAGCTCTTGCAGTGCTTGGGACGGGGGCATTGTGCAGCCCCATCTGGCTACCACTATGTGTAGGACCCATGGGGGTGCATATCGCTGCTTCCAGGAACCACGTGGAGCCCCTGACCCCGCTTCTGAACTGGAGCTCTGGAGCAGAGCAACCCCTCTGACCCTGCTCCCCGGCAGGAGCTCGAGGGCCAGATTATAAGGTCTGACAGGACAGATGTGGCTCGCAAGCCGTAGTATGCCCACCCCTGATCTAGACCATCCCTGACAGGTGTTTGTGTTTTAGGAGATTTTGCAATCTCCTAACCACGAGGTTTTCCACCCATTTCAGTTTTGTGCAGATATTAGTAGTGACTTTTTTCAGTTTTAGATCCAGCCATTGCATTAACTTATTAAGAAACTCTTGAATCTTGAGCAGTCAGAATTATTTAGAATGAATACAGGAACTCAGGTAACAATATTTAATTTAAATCTCTTGTATGGAAAAGTGTTCAAGTTTAATCAGTGACTTTAAATAAGCTTTACTGATAACTGGAAAGCTTTTCTGATTCTTGAGGCCATCTGTAAATATGGAAGGCAGCACTTGATATAGATCCTCATAGTCACATAATTAAATCAATTTAGAATATTTATAGCAATCAGCACTAAGTACTCTCAGCTGATAATGCAAGGAGAGACTGAGCTGAGATGAAAAATGATAGTTATTTTTAGGGCTAGAACCTCAGTTGGTGTACCTTGGCACAGCAGAGAGGTTACATGACTTACATGGTGTGATGTAGGATGTCTGTGGCAGATGCCTGTGGTTGAGAGTTAGGAGACTCACATTCTATTTCCAGTTCATCCAGTGACTCATAGTCCAGTCCTAGACAACATCTCTTTACCTTAGTTTTCCCATGTGTAAAATGAGGATAATAATTTTTACCCAGCTTTGTGAAGCGCTTTGAAATAGATCTAGATGAAAAATTCTATATATGTGCAAGAAACATTAGACCTCATTGTTCAAATATGTGACCATCAGCCTGAGTTTAATGGTATATTACAATATAATATACAATGGTATATTATATTTTCTGTTTAGGATATGTATACTATAGAAGGAAGCTAGGCCAAGTGGGCCTGAGAAGAATCTTCTACAGTAAAACAAAGAAAGAGAGAGCCTTCAGGAATAATACTACTTTGCTTATTCAAATAAAATTTCTTACTCAAGTCTATTCTAATCGAGCACTTAGAAAAATTAATCCAAATTAACTAAAATGTGAATTTAAAGTGCACTACTTAAATCACTTAAAATTCAAGTGAATACTCTTATTCAGAACTGAAGTCGTCTTAATTTGATATAGATTAATTTACAAAATGAATTAAGGATTTAAAAGTGGAAAGAGGAGTTAAATTTGGTATTACTAATCCACTTTAAATATTAATTCAAATTAACTTTCCTGAATGTCTCTGTGTTGTAAAACATCTTCAAACTACATCCAAATTATTAATAGATATATTTGGCCAAATTATTTATTGAATTTTCCAAATTCAGCCTGTGACTTTCATGAAATGAGAGGAATTCTCTGAAGCTGAAGGTCTGAGTACTTATCACAGTTATATTGTAGACCACCAGTTCTTATAGGATAACTAAGTAAGAATGATATATAGACGATATTAATCCATCACAAAATGTTAGTAGTACTGATCTCAGATGTTACCACAATGGTCTTGTTGTCAGCCATCCCTGGATATGAGGATGATGTCTGCCAGGAGGAAGAAAGTCATTGATGAGACTTAAGATGGGTGAGAAAACAATCTGTGCTCTACAAGTTCTTCCACATATATGACAGGTGATTACTTGGAGACAGAACAACTGCTGGCTGGGATGCTGTACACTTTCCTTCCTCCTCTGTCATTTCTCAGACTCTTGAGCAAGGCAATTCTCTTCAGAACTGTCTGATGCTTGATATATGATGCAACACCATTGCAGTCTATTGCCAGTCTTCTCGTCCCAATTTGTGGGGTCATTGCCTCCCTTCTAAAGATATATTTTCAGGGTGTTCTTGTAGCATTTCTTCTGCCCTCCGCGAGTCCTCTTATCATGACTAAGTTGAGAAAATCGGATCTCTTTCAGCAAAGACAATGCAAAGCAACTTTCCAAAGGATGCACTGACACAATGGATCCTATTTCGATCTCCAGATCAAGATTGGCTGTCTGAAAGAGGTGGCTACCAAGGTAAGAGAAATGTTAAACATTTTCCAGGAGCTCACTACTAAAGATAATTTGTGGGAGAACAGGGGCAACTGGTGCTGGGGCAGCCTGGCGGAGCACCTTAGTCTTCCCAATGTTGAGGAAAAGTTCCAGGCTATGATAAGCACCTGAGAAAAGATCTAAGTTAGAAGATCTGAAGTCTCAGCTGCCACCATTGAGTCCATTCCTCAGAATCCAGTAGTAGAACCTGTTGCTGATGCTCCATCTTTGGAGGAAATTTGGCATGCCATCACTCAGAGTAGAAAGAGCAATGTGGCATGCCCAGATAGTATCACCGTGGAAGTTTTCAAAGCTAGTGGGATAGTACTCATGTAAAAGTTTTATCAAGCTTGTTAGAATTTGGGTTAATGAGAAAATTCCACCCAAATTAAAGAATGCTAATACAGTGACCATTTTAAAGAAAGTGGACAAGTCATTGTGCAGGAATTACTGAAGCATTGCCCTCCTTTCCATTGCTGGGAAGATCCTAGATCATGTCCATTTGAATTGTCTTATTCCTCTTGTTGTAGGCATCCTTCCAGAATCCCAGTGTGGTTTCAGACCATTTTGGAGCACCACCAACATGATTTTAGTTGCACCACAGATCCAAGAGAAGTATAGAGAGCAACACCAGCCATTGCTTATGGCATTTATTGACCTAACTAAGGCCTTTGATTTCATCAACCATTAAGTGTTATGGAAGGTGAAATCTAGGTTTGGTTGTCCAGTGAAGTTCATTTGCATTCTCAGTCTAGTTGATGATTGGATGACCACCACTGTTTTCTGTAATAGGGAGAAGAAGAGTCCGTTCATCATCTATATTGGCATTAATGAGGACTGTGTTATTGCCCCAACCCTTTTTTCTATCTAACTTTCCGTGATCTGAATTCTTATTGCTGACTACCTTACTTCTAGAATTTGGACTGAGTATTGCATGGATAGCCAGCTCTCCAGTGTGTGTCATCTTCATTCTTAAACTAAGGTCACCAGATTATTACTGACCTTCAGTATATTGATGACTGTGCTATCCTCACACACACCGAGACTGACTTGCAAACTGCAATGGTCTACCATGGATAGAAAGGTAGAATCATCTGAGTCTCAGAATGACTAGAAAGACAAAACACAATGAAGCCTCTCGTCCTGGTATCATTATTTGAGACACCCTTAAAAAGAATAACACTTGACCCATGCATAGAAAAGGAATATACAAAAAAATATAGCTATTGAGTCTCTTTTTTAATTTGTAGAAATTCTACTTCTAACTAGACTCATATGATGTAACAGGCAATAAACAAATTAACAGACAACTGTTCTTATTTTGGCATTTAGAAATAAATACTCACTGTACAGACCACAGTTTGAAAGTTTTGAATTCAAAGCCTTTAAGAAACATAATTTCAAAAATAATCCTTCCCCAAGGGAATGGACTGGTACAGAGAAAAGTACAGATTCCTAAGATCTACACTGAACAGTTTTCTAGGCTATATCAATAGTTATACTGGTATAAATCTGGGCCAACTCTTGTTCTGGTGGAAGAGTAGTTTTTTTTTAGTATAACTTAAATCCATTTCCAAGTGATATATGCTAAACAAACCAAAAAAGGCTCTTTTATACCAGAATAAAAGAGTCCACACAGGGGGATTAAGCTTGTAGAACTATATTGGTTTAAAGTCACATGTAGGTTATAACAAAAAAAAAAAACCAAAAAACTTTCCCACATAGGCAAGGCCCAAGAGAATTCTACAACAAAAGGACGCAATTTAGCTCTGGTGAGCTAAACCCCACCTCAATCACTAGGAACAGTATCCCCAATAATGTCATGGCAAACCTGGTGGCTGAACTTTATTACTTTGGTCTCACCCACCACTATTTCAGATTTGGGGACAATTTATATCTTCAAGTCACCAGCACTGCTATGTGTACCCACAGACCCCACAGTATGACATTTTTATGGCTGACTTAGAATAATGCTTCCTCAGCTTTCATCCCCTAATGCCCATACTCTACTTGTGCTACATTGATGATATCTTCATCATCTGGACCCATCATCTTCATTATCTGGAAGGAGGCCCTTGAGGAATTCCACTGGGATTTCAACAATTTCCATCCCATCATCAACTTCAGCCTGGACCAGTCCACACAAGAGATCCACTTCCTGGACACTACAGATCAAATAAGCGATGATCACATAAACATCACCCTATACTGGAAACCTATGGACCATTATACTTACCTACATGCCTCCAGCTTTCATCCAGATCACATCACACGATCCATTGTCTACAGCCAAGCTCTAAGATACAACCACATTTGCTCCAATCCCTCAGACAGAGACAAACACCTACAGGATCTCCATCATGTGTTCTTAAAACTACAATACCCCCCTGGTAAAGTGAAGAAACAGATTGACAAAGCCAGAAGGATACCCAGAAGTCACCTACTACAGGACAGGACCAACAACTAAGGTAACAGAACTCTACTAGCCATTACCTACAGCCCCCAATTACAAATCTCCAGCGCATCGTCAAAGATCTACAACCTCTCCTGAAGGATGATCCCTCACTCTCACAGACCTTGGGAGACAGCCCAGTCCTTGCTTACAGGCAGCCCCCCAACCTGAAGCAAATACTCATCAGCAACTACACACCATACAACAAAAACATTAACCCAAGAATCAATCCCTGCAACAAACCCTGTTGCCAACTCTGTCCACATATCTATTCAAGAGACACCATCATAGAACCTAACCACATCAGCCACACCATCAGGGGCTCGTTCACCTGCACATCTACCAATGTTATATATGCCATCATGTGCCAGCAATGCCCCTCTGTCATGTACATTGGCCCAACCGGACAGTCTCTACGCAACAGAATAAATGGACACAAATCAGATATCAAGAATTGTAACATTCAAAAACCAGTAGGAGAGCACTTCAATCTCTCTGAACACTCAATTACAGACTTAAAAGTGGCAATTTTTCAAAAAAAAACCCCTTCAAAAACAGAATTAAATGAGATACTTCAAAACTGGAATTAATTTGCAAACTGGACACCATCAAATTTGGCTTGAATAAACACTGGGAGTGGATCAGGCATTACAAAAAAGTAATTTTCCCTCTTCTGATATTCACACCTTCTTCTCAACTGTTGGAAATGGCCAACGTCCACCTTGATTGCATTGGCCTCGTTTGCACTACAAAAGTAATTTTCCCTCTCTTGATATTCACCCCTTCTTGTCAACTGTTGAGAACAGGCCACCTCAACCTTAATTGAATTGGCCTTGTTAGCACTGACCCTCCACTTGGTAAGACAACTCCCATTTTTTCATGTACAGTATATATATATACTGGTTACTGTGACGGAGTCAGACCAGAAGGATATAGGAGAGTGCTGGAAGGCAGGTATATCAGCCTCAGGATGTACAGGTCCTTGTTCCCTGGATAGCCAAACAAAGGCTACTCCAGACCAATCAAGACACCTGGGGCCAATTAAGAACCTTCTAGAAAGGAGTAGAAACAGCTAGCCTAATTGGGACACCTGAAGCCAATCAGGGACTGGCTGAAACCAGATAAAAACCTCCACTTAGTCAGGTGGACTGTGGGTGTCAGGAGCTGTGGAAGGAGGTTGTGCTGTTGGTGAGACTGAGTGGTGGACAACATATCATCCAGAAGGAAGGAGGCCCTGAGGTAAGGGTGAAGTGGAGTTTGAAGAAGCGGGGACTGCTGTGGGGAAGTAGCCCAGGGAATTGTATTGTGTTTTGTGCCTAAAAGGTCATCCATCTTAGCTGATACTATTAGGGTCCCTGGGCTGGAGTCCGGAGTAGAGGGCGGGCCCGGGCTCCCCCCTTTTCCATCTTCCATACTGGCCTGTGATGAAGGTAACTCACTACGTGGTGACTCTTGCCAATTATACTGAGAAAGGGAGGTCACTCTGGGGCCTAGATGAGTTTCTGAGGCCCCTAAATCTGCCAGAAAGCGCAGGACCCACAAGTACAGACTTGGAGCTTTGTCACATTACTGTATTTTTCATTCCATTCATCTGATGAAGTGGGTTTTAGCCCATGAAAGCTTATGCCCAAATAAATTTATTAGTGCCCGTGTGCAAGAACAGGTTCTCCCATTCAGCCCTCCCAGAACCTGGGGCTATCCAGGAATAGGGAGAGACCTAATGAGGTGTTCCAGTAAGTCAGAGAAAAGTGCTGCAACCAGGAAAAGCAGCTGATTGCTGCTAGAGTCCTGGGGAATGGAGACAGGAGAGCAGCAAGGGAGTTTTCCTGGCTGGCATCCACAAATGAGAGAGTTAAAACTGAAGGTGTTGGCAGAAGCAGAGGGAGTTGCCTGCAGGCCTTGAGCTGGTGCCAACGGCCAGAGGGGGCTGAAGGCAGGGGAGCAGCAGAGGAGCTTACCTGTTAACATCTCCAGAGTGAGAGAATTGGAGCCAGAGGAACCGTCAGAGGGCCAGAGGATTTAGGGTTGCTCCCCTTCCAGTAATGCTCCCAGCAGAGAGGCTGTGGGGGTTCCTACTAGGAACAGCAGGACTGCAGTTCAGTTGGGAGGGCTGGCTGGGTTTGGTGAAAATTATAGGTTTGTGGTATGTGGATCATTGAGGGATGAGATGTCTTGAGTTTTAATGATTACTGCACTCAAGTTAAAAAAGGACTACATGTCCTGGACTCTTGTTATGAACTATTTGGCTGATGTTGTTGTAGTAAGAAGAGGGCCTGAAACATAAGGCCTTATATCAAAGAGGCCTGGTGTGAGGCCTAAGACCTGGGCTAAAGTAGTGGTCAAAACTTGCTCCCATAAAACAAAGTTGTGAGCAAGAGGCAGGCCCTGCTTACAGAATTTGGCAAGCACAGAGGTGCTGGACACAAAGCACTCATGCAAGCACATTCCAGAAGGGTGGTATCAAAACACTTCGATACCAGCATATACTTCAAAGATAACAGCAACACACAGACCCATCCTAAAGCTAAGGTCAGGATGACAGCATAATGGATAAAGATGTTTTGCTCAAGCCAACATTTACAAGGCAATGGATGGCACCCTAATACAGCAGAGGGTGGCACTCTGATACGTCAGAGGCAAGACATAACTTGTTTGTATTTGTGTATAAAGATGTATCTCAGAGGGAGTGTCTTTGACCAGCATAGGGGGCAGTGGAAAGTCCTGCCACTGATTGAGCTGTATCCATTGTCATGGGCATACATGAATTAGTGGTCCAGTAGCATCTGTAGGATACCAGTACCATGCTTCGTCGACAATAAACCTGGGTACCTTAACGGATTTTGTGGTCATTGGGTGGTTTGCTTGAGGTCAACTGTCTGCGCAGAGCTGGGACAGCACAGCGGGAGAACACACACACACACACACAGCCAAGCATCTAACCATAGTTGTTGTAATAAATGAGCCCAAGGAATGCTAGTATTGAGGCAAAGATGCCCAAACTGAAGTTACTGAGTAACCTGACAGGGGAAACTGAGGCAGACATGCCTGTCATGCCGCTGCCTGCTGCAGGAAAGAGCTCCAGGTGGAGAGGCCCTATTCCAGGCAGATACCACATTTCATCCTGACTTTTCTCTGTTTTTTCTCTTTCCTGGCTCTGGGAGTATTTGTGGTGCAGTTCACTAATGTTCATTTCTACGTGGCTACTTTCTCTCCTTTTAAACTTCAAAAGGACAAATAATTCTGATTTAGTCTAACCCTAAGCCATAATGTTATGGAAGTCAGAGAGAAAGAAGGCCCTATCTGTCTTTCACAATGTGGGGCTGTTCCTTTATAGTGTGTATTGTAGCATTTTGTGCATTTTAAGTGAGGAGATTTACACTTTTCTTGGTATACAACCTCCGAAATCAATCCATTTCATTATCAGGAAACTTCTTTCTTTCACTAATCAGCCTAAATTTTTCTCTTCTTAACATCATCCCATTGCATCTCACAATGCCTACACTTCCCATGTACAACATCACCCTCTCTTTCTGTTTTGTTAATATTTTTACCCTTCAAACACATGTAGACCAACTGTCATGGTTCAGAGTAACTGCACCAGTATTCCCCACATGAGCCAACAAGGGCATCCTCTCTAGCCTTCTGCACAATCCTCTCTAGCCTTCTGCACAATCCTCTCTGGCCTTCTGGCTAGAGAGGATTGTGCAGAGACCCACGTCTCTCTTCTTCCTTATCATGTTTTCTCTAGGCTGCACAATTTCCTGACTACACTGTGATATCCCTACTAAGCTAGATGACCTAAAAGGCCGCCATCTTTCCTTTGCTTTCTTTCCAGGGGTTATACCCACAGTTACAAGTCAGTACGTATTGCTTTATAAACAAACACACTTATTCTTGAGGGTAAAGCATGGCAGAGGAAACATATTAAAACAATATGCATGAGAACAAGCTTACTTGGAGGTCAACCCAACTCCAACTTCTGTCTCGGGTAGATGTCAACTGGGTTATCCCTGTGGTTACAAGTTCATAACAGTCTCATATTCAGAACCAGAACAACCATGAATAATTCAGTATTTCCTTTATACAATTTTTGCCTTTGATCTTGGCCTCATGTAACAAGTGATCTGCAGACAATGGCCCACTCCTCAGGGCATAGCTTCAAAAGCCTGGGTTTTTGCATAACTGGAATTGGAGAATTTGCATTCACCTCACCCTAGACATCCCCCAAGAAAACTACTTATCACTTTTTTGTTCCTAAAGTCTACTCTTGTCTGGCACATTATTCAGTATTATCCCTTGAACCCCTATTCATGAGGTTACAATCCTAGATTACAATAGTACCTAAACCATTCATTTAATACAATCCCAAAGATAAATAACTTTACTAGAATAAGGTTTCTCAAAGATATGGCAAGCAATTGCCACAGCTGTCAAGCTGACATCATTGGTTTCTCCCTTTCCCTTTCTCTCCACTTTCCAGGGCTATATACAATCTGATTTTTATAATCTTTCCTCCTAGCTGCATGTTAATAACTGAAGAGGCAAGGAGGTAGCTGTTTTTGACTGTTATCACTCATCTGCTTTATAAGGCATATACTGGCCCCCCTAAAGGATCTCTCCCACTGGGGAGAGTTAAGAGGTAGAATGCTGGGACTGTAATAGGGTTAATAAATTAATTATGTTTGAAGTAGCTTGGTTATACCTTGAATCTCCTTGTAGTGCTGTGTAATTAACATCTTATTTTAATTATTTTAAGTTTATTAGCTTCCATGGAAACATAACTGAAGAATTGCAGCTGATTAATTGGAATTATGTTGAAGTATATACCTAGGACAGCTTTGAAGGAGAAATGTCTTTTTATCTAAAGGTGGAATGATGCTGTTTGAAAGGGTTCTGTGATTTTTGTGGTAGATTCACATGACATGGGTGGGTTTTATGAAGAGCAATAGTCTTACACCTCTTTGTCTTCAGCCTTTTCTCTTATTTCTGAATCTTAAAATGTGTGCTATTTGAGTCCCTTTAATGAGATTCTCTATTAGCTTTTGTAATGACTTCTCCCTTTTATAATAGCACTCTATTGTTGTAACTGGAAACACACCATTGCTGGAGGTTTGTGCAGTGCTGGAGTTTTTCAAGTGAAGAGCAGGCTGCTTGAGTTGTGATAATAAGAGCATTGCACCTGCATGTGGGTTTGTGTATGTGAAATTATTCTCAGTAAAGGCAGAAGTGTTTTTCCCCTTTTCATCCCCCCTGGCCCGAGGCAGAATTTTGCTTTTAGTGTCATTGTGGGAAACTGCTGTCGAAGTATATTTTTTGAAACAAAAAAGGATTTCCCTAAGAATCTGGGCTCAAGAAAGCTTCTCAGTCAATTCTTGAAAGAAGGGGGACAAGGCAGCTAAAGAGAGAGGAGGAGGTACTAGGGGAAGATAATGAGAAAAAGATATTTCAAATAGCTTTGACTTATTTTGTTCCCTTTTAGGCCACATCTGTAAATCAAGTATATTTCACCAAGGTATAGCTGCTGATTTTTGTGCAGTTTGGTGGCATTTCACAAAGGCAGAAGGTCACTGATTTCCCTCACAGCGTTCTCCCTAGCAATGGGGAAAGTCATGGGGAAGCAAGACTTTCCTTGTACCCTCAGAAGTTGGAGACAGCGCTTGTTTAATGAGCTAGAAGAGTATGAGAAGGGGTGGGAGAGGGCTCTTGGCATAGCTGGAGCTTTGGCATAAGTGGTGAATCTCTGAGGTGGTATGGGAAAGAGTCTCCCCATTGTTCCTGTTCCCTGTTAACTCCCCCATTCACTCACCCGTGTTCCATCTTTGCTTCAGTCCACATCCCCAGTTGTCATTTCAGTTTCTTGTCCAGTCCTGGACCAGCCATCTTCCCCTCCATTAGTCCAGTCCTGTCCTGCTTTTCTCACCAGTCCATCCCCCAAATGTTCCCGTTCATCACTATCTACTCCTAGTAGCTCCTGCTCTCCCTTTAGATCCCATGTCCCCCTTCAGTTTATTCCCTCAATTCCTCTGCTTGTGGGGCAGAGATACTGCTCATGCCACTTCCTTCCTTCTCTGCTGCTCCATGAGGGCCGGGAGAGCAGTCAGACAGAGAGGCAGAAAGGCAGCCTGGTTCAGCAAGCATCACAGTGGTGTAGGAAGAGGTTGCAGCTAACGTGGTGAAGGCAGAGAAACTGGTAGTGAGTAAATCACCTTGCTAATCTGCAAGACTCTGGGTAGTGCCTTGATCTGGTGCTTTGTCTTTGAAGAGCATGCTCACAATCAACAATGGCTCACTGAGCAAGATTCAGAAACAGGATGGCAAAGAGTCCATAATAAAGTGAAAAATGGTGGATGGTAAGTCACATGCATGATACGTTCTCTGAATGCTGAAAAAAATGTAGATGATACTTTAATATGGATTCTAACAATTCAAAATCTATCCTTTCCCCAGGTAAGTATGGATTGTGATAGACTAAGTAGAGAATAATTAGAAAATTAAGGCCCCGGTTCTGCAACTGGCAAAAAGAATACATGGGACTTTATGAAAGAGTACATCTTACCATTAATAAAAGCATCCATAGTCCTGAGTGGACCACCACTCTGATGAAATAAATCTATTATACTTAATAGGATTATTACTTCAGAGTGCTATTGTTCAGTGATCAGCTGATACTGTCATTCACTGATATTAACTGGAAAAATCATAGTTAATGATCCCTAAATATGCAAACAAGGAAATAGTTTCTTTAAGGCTACTCTAAATTTATCAGCAAATGGTTACAGTCACAACTACTGGTAGAAAGAGAAAACTGACTCTACTTCTGAAGATTCCCCATCAGCACAGTAAGTCAAGGTGGTTGTTCGGAGCCAAAGCTTTCCAGCTGAGATGGATTCTCCATAATGAAAAGCAACCATACCCATTAGAAGATTTGAATTATTAAAATAAAATATATTGCAAGAGGGCTCAGATAACTTTCTGTGAGAGATTAAAGATCTTTCAATGAGATAATGCATGATATGGAACCAGCAACAGGGTCTGTTGGATAAAGTCTCATTGCAGCATTACAAATCTGTGACAATTTTTAGTTTATTTTTCCAGTCCTTAGTATGGTAATTGCAGTCCTTAATATCATTATTGCAGTCGGTTCATTTGAAAAAAAACCCAACGGATTGGTGAGCTCTAGAACTGCTTCAAAATCGCATTTTAAATACTTGGAGTCACTGTAGACTTTACTTTTAATTCTTGGGTAACTTTTTCTTTGATAGGTAATAGCACAACACTGGCCCTACAATCTTTTAGGAAGCTTCAGGGATTTAACTTTGAATTGTATAGGTAAAACATTAAACACGTGCAATATGTTCCCTATTTGCAGCACTGCAACTATTACTGGAAACTGTCATTCCCTCTATTTTTTTTCCTGACAGATCCAAATGCTGTAACAGTGTATAGGAGGTAATGGGGCATAGCCCAAGTCTGGGATGAAAAGTAACAAATCAGATGTGAATATTGCTTGAAGACAGTTTCCGTTATGCTCATTTTTCTTGGATGTGTGAGGAAAGCTGACAGACAGAATTGCTTGCCTCACAGATCACTGAGTGAACCTCGATGAGATGGACATGTGAAAGAGCACACACAAAATAAACTTTAATGATCAGCTTGCCACATTTTATTTGAACTCACATGGAAGGTACACAGTAGCTGCAGGGCAGATAAATAACATTTCAAATGGCATTCATCATTTAAACAACTATTAAAGGATGACTAGATGTCTTAGGGCAGCAGTAATAACATACATAGCCACTCAACCCCAGGTTACAAGTCTGAGTCAGACCTTGTAGACAATGATTGAAACTTGTTAGACTGACAGCTTATTTGGTGGCCTTGTGAAATTATCTATATCAATCCAACTCCTAGTGAAAAGGTGTCAACAGTCCCACAACTAGCAAATATTAGCAAGCTCTCTTATGTAGCTTTGACACCTTTGCCAAGAGGTAAGTGAAGAGAGAAACCAAACAACCTTCTTGTCCTGTCAGGTGGTCCTCTCACATCAGAAGTGTGTGGGAGGGTGGGTGAGTGGAAACTAATCACCGAGAGAAGATTTTTCTCTAAAAGCTATCTTTTGCTATTCTTATAATGTAAAAGAATGATGTGGACTGAGAGGGCTAGTAGACATATGACTATATGAAAACTTCAGACATGTTAGTAGCAAGATGTACCCTTTTAACTTAAAAATCAAAATCTGATTGTCTGGGTCTTTGTATTGTTAAGCCTCTGATTTAAGAATTAGTGAGTAGCTCAAATACCACCTGTAGGGTGATCAGACAGCAAGTGTGAAAATTCAGGACAGAGGTGCGGGTTAATAGGAACCTATAAAAGAAAAAGACCCAAAAATCGGGACTGTCCCTATAAAATCAATACATCTGGTCACCCTAATCCACCTGCAAAAGAGATGGAATGAACTTCATGATGTACTTCAGTGGCTATTCAGAGCCTCAGCTAGTATAAATCAATATGTAGCTCCTTTCAAATGAGTGATGTCAATTTACATCCACTGAGGATCTGACCCAGTATATTTATAGATAATAGAAAATGAGGGAGTCACAACAGTTAAGGGTACTTATGGACAGTGACCTGAACATAGAAGACCCAAATCCTGCAAAACTGATTAACATGCTTAACTTTTAGCACCTGAAGTCAATGAGACTGTTCAAGCACTAAAGTTAAGCATGTTTAGGTGTTTTCAAGATTAAAGTGTTTTCAAACTTAATTGAAGAAAATAAATATAAATAAAGTCAATGAATGTCAATTAGGTAGCTATGTCCATATGTAGGCATTTGAACAAGTGATCTGGTTTTACAAAGTGCTGAACACCCAACAACAGCCATTGAGATCATGGGTAATGTTATTCATATAAATAGCCCCATATGTATAAGAGGCTGCAGGATTTCCCCTTTCATTTGTGCTTGGACAACTCCTGAACAGTTATTCTTTAAAAGTTCAAAATGTGTCATGGCCATAGTTCAGAAGAAATAAAGTAAAGTAATGATCAAGTACAGCAGTTCTCAAATTTCATTGCACCACAACCCCATTCTGACAAGAAAATTTATTACTTGACCTTAGTTCCCTGTGTTACTCAGAATAGTTAGTATTTTAAATTAAGATATGCATTACAAGATCTATCATATTCACTGCCTCCCATGAAGCTCCGGGTTGGGATTTCAACCCCTCCAGAGCTGTGGGCTAGGGTTTCAGCCCCACTGCCAACTCCAGATCTCAGGGCTGGGGCTTTCTGCTCTGATGACCCCATCAAAATGAGGTCACGACTCACATTTTGAGAACCACTGATCTAGTACTTGTTCATCTGCTACAATGCAGGGGCGCTGGGACAATTTGTATAGTGGGGGTGCTGAGAGCAATTGAACCAAACTGTAAACTCTGTATATGATGGAAACCACTTGAAGCCTGGGGGTGCGGCATACATTTTAAGGCCAGTAGGGTCAATCATAATCATGTAGTCTGATCTTCTATGTAACACAAGCTGGAGAATTTCATCCAGTCATTCCTGAAAACCCAAAACTTCTTGATGAGCTCCATCAAGCTCATATGAGAAGGGCATCCAGTCTTAATTTAAAGACTCCAAGTGATGGAGAATACATATATGCTACTATATATCATTAAGTTGTAACTATAGGTTGCTCTCTTTCAGTTCTCTATATAGGTATTCACACTACTTTTGAATGCAAAGGTTTTGGACCAGTTTTTGTTAAAACTGATTCCTCACAAACATGGATTTTTTTTTAGGTTAACTCAGTTGCTTGTCTTCCTGTATTCTACACCATCAACAATGGAGTTTGTTTATATGAATCCTTGCCAAAGGTGACTTTTGCATTAGATGTTCTTATTTTCTAATGTTCCTCTTACATATCAAACTTAAATAGGCAGTAAGACGAACAATTAATGAAAGTTGCTACTACTACTGGACAAGGAGAGTGAGAATGGGGTACCGCCATACAGAGGGGAAGGAGAAAACCTGGCTCATTTGAGAGAGGAATGTTATGCTGAAAATCGACACTGTAAGTTTGCAGACAGAAACATAACAAGATCTAATGGCTGAAAGCTGACTTATGGAGCTCATTTTTAATAGTGTGGGTACCAACCATTGTAACAACTTACTTAGGGATGTGATGTATTCTCCATCACTTGGAGTCTTTAAATTAAGACTGGATGCCCTTCTCAAATGAGCTTGATGGAGCTCATCAAGAAGTTTTGGGTTTTCAGGAATGACTGGATGAAATTCTCCAGCTTGTGTTATGTAGAAGGTCAGACTACATGATTATAATTGACCCTACTGGCCTTAAAATGTATGAAAACTATGAAGTCCTTCTGAAAAACAAAAATGATCCTTAGACCAGATATGAAGTTTGACAGATAATGACTACAGATGCCAAAACTATTTGAATCTATGAAATGTGAGATGGCTTCTATTATATAGAATAGAAAATTCTTTGTGTTATAATAAGCCAGGGGGAGAATTAAGGATGCTGTATGTACGTAAAGTATAAAATCTTGTACTGTTACATATTCCAGTTACTGCTCCACTAACTTAAAACAGCGTTAACAGTGTTTTGTTTATAATAAGAGTCTAGTGGAAGCATTCTTGAAAATACTTTCTGTGGAACTGAGTCTATTAAATTCTTATGAACTATATACTAAAATCATGCTGCAGATGGCTTCCCTCTTATCTGTTATTGTATTGGGCGTGAGCACTAGCACAAAAGGTTCTTTCATAGAGCATTCTTCCTACTGCTCAATCTACTTTTCCCTCCATTAGCACAAAAGAAAGTTGTATTAGTTTGTTACACAGGGGAAATCACTGGGAAGCCAGGATTTAGGATAATAAAGAGAATCATCTGGTTTCATCCAGATGCTATTAATGTGCCAGATCCAAAGCCAATTGAAGTCAATAGGGGTCTTTCCAGTGGGTTCAATGAGCTTTGGAACAGGCTTAATCTGAGCATTTATACCACACTTCCCAATAGTTTGTAAGCACCTGTATTACAAATCCCAGAGGATGAAAACAGTGGAAACAGCCAATGACAACATTTTAATTGTTAATTTTCTCTCACTCTCCATTTTAGCAATAAATAGTAAAGCAGGAAACTAATTGTTGGACTTAGTGGGTTAATTTGAATGTGCTACCAATGCAAGCTATAAATTACAGAATTAACATAACTAGATGTTACACACCTGTGTCAAGGAGAAACAGACCCTTAGAGTATGATTTAGCTTTGGTCACTGGTCTAGAAAAGGAGCAAGGCAGCACCCTGCAAAGAACTCTCAAATTGAGAGGTTAATTTTTGGATTCATGTGACTTAAGTAACACCGATAGTATATGGTACAGACCAGCTCATGACTGTAATGGCATTGCTGATTTCCAGGAAAAGAGTGAAAACTGTATGTAATCTCCTGTTGCCTAGTACAAACTGACTTGCTATCTTTTGATGATTTACACCTTTTGATTTCTTAACTTTTGTGTCATTACAAAACTGAGTATGAAAATAATGGTGGTATATGTAAAAGATGTTATATTTCCCATTCCTCTCTGAAGCTAGCAAGTTAACGGTATCAAAGGCTTCAAAAGACATATTTATGTAATCCCAAACATCATCTCAGAAATATCTGCAATGCTACTGTTCATATTAACCATAACTAATTCCATTTTATACGCAGGACATAAAGATATATCAACTGCCAGTGATTTCTGAATCCGCTAAAATCAAGAGGTAAAAAAGTGTGTACTTAGCATGTACTTTTCTCTGAAAGCAAATCCTAAACAAACACATAAACTGCAAGGACTAAACCTTTCAAAACTCTTCAGCCCACAACTCTTCCATTAGTGTTAGTGTCAGATCTATAAAAAGAAAACCACAGAAATCCCTTCTGCTGCTCCATCAGGTATGTCAGATATTGTCCTTCCTCTTAATCTCTGAAAGTAAGAGGAAAGTTTTTTTTTAATAAAACTATAGCAAGAATCCTTTGACATGAATCCCAGTTTTACCTGTGGATTATAGTGTAATCCCATTATAGACATTTAATAACCTTTATCTGACACAAAAAGTGATGTATTAAAACCCTCTGTCATAAGTGTGAAGTAGCCTAGAATTAGTGTTTACCTGTAAGGGGTTAAGCTAAAGGTAACCTGAGAGGTGGACAACTGACCAATGAGAAATTCCTCAGGAGACAAAGGATTTTAAGTTTCAGTTTCTTTCTGGGTCTCTCTCTGTTCTCCTTGGCTATGGGATGAACACAGCTATGTCTTTCACTGTAACTATAAGATTCTATCAAGTACTGTAGTCAGTAAGTTTACCTTCTTTTTATCACTTGGAGGGTTCTCAGTGGTGAGTGTTGGCTGGGTGCTTCTTGATATTGTAAGCTTCAGCAGAGATATCAACAGTGGGAGAAAATTGCCTCGGGGGAGAGGCTTGACTTCTGAATCCTTTTGTTGATTATGGTAGATGCTGTTCTATTGATGGTTATAAGGGATTTATTCCTTTCTTTTTTTCTTTTATTAAAATCTTTCTTTTAAGAAGCTGACTGCTTGTTTTTCATTGTGTAAGATCCTGGTTTTGGATCGGGCACGTCTTGCAGGAGCAGGCGAGTTTTTTTTTTCTCTCAAGCTTCCCAGGGAAGGAAGAAGTTTGGGGGGTTAGTGGAAAGGGAAAGAAGGGTCTCAAACTACCCTAGACCTAGTTTGGTGGTGGCAGTGTACCAGGTCCAGATACAGAAGAAGTTGTGTTCTGGGGAAAAACATTTTAACCCAAGCTGGTAAAATAAGCTTGGGGGGGTTATTTCTTTTTTCATGCGGGTCCCCACATCTGTACCCTAGAGTGCAGAGTGGGGAGGCAATCCTGACACCCTCCTTTATTTGAAGTGTGATATGTGCAATTCTGTTTTTTATATAACTAAATATGCTAACATCTAGGTACTCCAAAGTCAAGATGATAACCATGACAATTATTTTAAGATTAATTAACATCTTCAACACAGAAAACACTTAGATTTTCACAATAATACAAATTTATATAAATCTAGCACATGATCTGGGAAGTTCAGCATAATAACAAGCATCCACATAAGATTGGCTCTGTGTAAACAAGAATTAACTGGAAATCTTACACACACACTCTAAATAAATAAAATTGGGTAAAATGAGGGAGAAAACACATCCCTGCTCCTGAAATTTGTCATCCAATTGTTCAATCAAATCTAATGTAAATCCCAGAGATGGCCAGAAATACTACTTTGGTCCATGAACAAAATGAGGGCCAGGTAACAGTCTAGTGGCTAATGACAATAGAGTACATTGGGAGCTACTCTCATGTCTGTGGTCACACACTAGAAAAGGGATGCAGCTGTTTATATAATTACAATTACCTTGTAGTAGGCAGGTTAGCCACCACCCTCTCTGTTAACATTTTTTTAAAAAGTTTAAAAGCTTATTATTTTCTGGCCATATTATATCAGAAAGCATTATATCAGCCATACTTATGAACTGAATATTTTGTGTAAGGCCAGTGCTTTGTGGAGTTCCACACTTTTGTTCTTTTTTCTTTTGGGCTGAATACCCATAGACCCATGATGCTAGGATTTATATACTTAGAACAGAGCAACAAAAGGCTGTGTTTTTTTCAGTCAGGCCGATCTTTTGAAAATTTGGGCCTGAACTTCAATTTCTTTGTTTTCACCTTTCAGTAATATCCTAATGAGCCATGCTGATGGAGATATGTTTGCAGAAATACTACATTTGAAGTTAATATTAGTGAACATTCCCAAGAACTCAAACTTTGAGCTATTCAGCAGGAGTATTCATGCCAGAAACCTGAATAAGTTTGAATAATGAATGCATGCACACAAATTCTGAATTGCTCATGGACAATTTGAAAACAGAAAAAAAAAATAAAAAGGTTTATTCATTGTCATAACTATTCCTTGTCAGTGACTGATATTGAGCTCCCCAGGCCCTATTCTTCAGAGCTGAGCAACAATGTTTGCTACATATCCAGCAGAAACGCTTTTAATGAATCAAGGTCACTGGGCAAATGGGGAAGTGGTGGTGATGTGCATGGTTGACAGTGATGGTGGGGGAAAACACACAAGTCATAGGCTCAACAAGATGCCTACTATACGTCACCTCCTTCTTTTTGCTTATTCATTGCATCTCCTCCCTCTCATCTTTAACCCTGGTCCATTTAGATTTTCAGCACTTTAGGGCAGGAAACTGCCTTAACATATTTAGAAGACGTTAAGCACACTTTTGTTATTTATGTGTAAATGAATGTTGTGAGTGGGAATGTATCCAGATCCCTAACTAACAAAAGGGGAAAGTTAGATGAAAAGTAATAGATTTTCTGATTAGTGGCATGTTATGTACATTCTCTGTTCTACCCATCTAACATCAAGATGTCTCTATGCCAGGACTGTGACTTTTCATGAACATTTTCTACAACAGAGTTGCTGTCCCCATTAGTCACACTTCTTCTTTTAAGGATTTAATTTAAATTTAATATGACAGTATATGTTAAATCCTAATTAATAATTTCAAGGTGCAGCAAGTAATGTATCTAAACATCTATTAAACAATTTCTGGATCTCAGATATTAAAAAGCTAATTAGTATTTAATTTATTAACTCATGCATCTAAAGGCATCTCAAGAATTAAGATCTCTTTAGCATATTAACCACCATTTGGTTATTTGTAGAATTGAAACTGATCAAATTGTGTTATATTAATATATATTATCATTATTATTATTTATTTATTTATTATTATGCAGCTATTACCTTCTTATTACATAGCCTTTTCAGTATAATATTGTTACCCCTTTGCCAAGTAGTAGCATGTTTTGGAGGCCTGAGGGTAATTTTCCCATGTGGAGCAGAAGTCTGTGTGGCAGAATCAAACATTTTCCTTGACTAATTTGTGTATTTATAAAATGTTTCCTTGAACAGAGAGGGTAACAAACGACATGCAGACAACCTCTTACAAAAACTTTAGATAAAGTACATCTGCCCTGTCCCAAGAAGCAGCTGTCGTAGGCCTCTGTCTCTCTCTCTCTCTCTGGAGTCTCACACAAATGGAAATTACTTAACAAACAGGGTTCTCTTTCTGCCCCAGCCCTTGAGTTTTATCTCTGGGATACTCCTCTAGCAGCTGAAAGCTCCCCCTAAGGGAACACATGATCTTCAAAGTTGAGCCTGGGCATCAACCCTATTTTGTGCAGCTGCTTTGTAATACAAAGGAACTGCAGAGTGTTAACTGGCAGATAAAGAAAAGTGTCCTTCTAATCCACACAATTTCCTTCATGAGGTTCTAGGTGCTTCCACATTAAAGGCCATTAATGGACAAGCCAATTGTACTTTTCAGTATAATTGTATTTTTGGCAATTGGCACTTATGTAACCAACAATAAATATATTGTCTCAGGCCCCAGTGTTGCAAACATTTAAGCATGTGCAGCATTTGTACTGCAGGCACAGCATGCTGAAGAATCAGAGAGGGCCGTGCAGCATGGGGAAGAAGATTGGCAGCATGTGACTTCCAGCTGAAAGAGAAGAACTCATGTACCCCCAGTGCAGGCAGAGGTAAGAAACCATAGAGGCTCTCCGCACAGGTACTACGGAGGAGAATGCTTTGGAAGGATCATCTGAGGGAAGGGATCAGAAGAAGACCCATCAACTGGAGTGCATGGGATGCATTATCCTAGGGGTGCAAGTTCCTTGACCACCACTCCCAAGATGAGGAGACGGGTGGTGGTGGTCGGGGACTCCCTCCTGAGTGGGAGGGAATCATCCATCTGCCATCCAGATCGAGAAACTTGAGAAGTGTGCTGCTTGCCTGGAGCTAGAATTCAGGATGTGACAGAGGACTGGTCAAGGCCTCGGACCGCTACCCCTTCCTACTTCTCCATGTGGGCACCAATAATACTCACAAGAATAACCTTGAGCAGGTCACTGAAGATTATGTAGCTCTTGGAGGAAGGATAAAAGAATTTGAGGTGAAAGTCATGTTCTTGTCCATCCTCCCTGTTGAAGGAAAAGGCCCATGTAGGGGCCATTGAATTGTGGAAGTAAAATATGTGGTTATGCAGGTGGTGTCAGAGACAGGGCTTTGGATTCTTCAACTATGGGATGTTGTTCCAGGAAGAAGGATTGCTAGGTAGAGATGGGATCCACTTAATGAAGAGAGGGAAGAGTATCTTCGCAGGCAGGCTTGCTAACCTAGTGAGGAGGGCTTTTAACTAGGTTCACCTGGGAATGGAGACCTAAGCCCAGAGGTAAGTGGGGAAGTGGGATACTGGGAGGAAACACAAGGAGGAGGGTGCAACAAGGAAGACCTCTTAATTAATACTGAGAAAGCAGGGCAATAGGGTAGGTATCTTAGGTGCCTATATATGAATGCAAGAAGCCTGGGAAACAAGTGGGAAGAATTAGAAGTCCTAGCACAGTCAAGGAACTATGATGTGATTGGAATAACAGAGACTTGGGGTAACTCACATGACTGGAGCACTGTCATGGATGAGTATAAACTGTTCAGGAAGAAAACTGGAGAAAAGTCTGTTGAGAGTCTTTGGGTTAAGTTCAGAGGCAAGAGCAACAAGGGTAATGTTGTGGTGGGTGTGTGCTATAGACCACCAGACCAGGAGGATGAGGTAGACAAGGCTTTCTTTGGACAATTAACAGAAGTTTCCAGATCACAGGCCCTGATTCTCATGGGGGAACTTCAATCACCCTGACATCTGCTGGGAGAGCAATACTGTCACATACAACCCAGGAAGCTTCTGGAGAGTGTTGGGGACAACTTCCTGGTATAAGTGCTGGAGGAACCAACTAGGGGCTGTGCTCCTCTTGACCTGCTTCTCATATACAGGAAAGAATTGGTAGAGGAAGTAGAAGAGGGTGGCAACCTGGGCAGCAGTGATCATGAAATCATGAGTTCAGGTCCCTGACAAAAGGAAGTAAGGAGAGCAGCAGTATATGGACGTTGGACTTCATCAATTCCCTGAGGGATTCAAAGTCTGCTTTTCTGGACAGGATCCCCTGGGAGGCTAACATGAGGGGGAAAGGAGTCCAGGACAGTTGGCTGTATTTAAAGAAACCTTGTTGAGAGCGCAGGAACAAACCATCCCAATGTGCAGAAAGAATAGCAAATATAGCAGGTGACCGGCTTGGCTTAACAGAGAAGTTCTTCAGTGAGCTTAAACACAAAAAGGAAGCTTACAAGAAGTGGAAAATTGGACAAATAACTACAGAGAAGTATAAAAAAAATTGCTTGAATATGCAGGCGTGTAGTCAGGAAGGCCAAAACATAATTGGGGTTGAAGCTAGCAAGCGATGTGAAGGGTAACAAGAGGGGTTTCTACAGGTATGTTAGCAACAAGAAGAATGTGAGGGAAAGTATGGGACCCTTACTGAATGGGGGAATTACTACAGAGAATTCTTTCCTGGGAAGGAAATTTTTGGCTGGTGAGTCTTGCTCACATGCTCAGGATTTAGCTGATTGCCATATTTGGGGTCCGGAAAGAATTTTCCTCCAAGGCAGATTGGCAGAGGCCCTGGGTTTTTTTAGCTTTCCTCTGTAGCATAGGGCACAAGTCACTTCACACACACTTGACACTTGACACACACAAGTCACTTCACACTTCGCACAACAGTGTGCTCTTACTGCAAGAAGATTAGTGGTATATTAGGCTGCATTACTAGGAGAAATGCCAGAAGATCAAGGGAAGTGATTATTCCCCTCTCTTTGGCATTGGTGAGGCCACATCTGCAATATTGCATCCAATTTGAGGCTCCCCATTTCAGAAAGGATGTGGACAAATTGGAGAGAGAGTCCAGAAGAGGGCAACAAAAATGAGTAGGGGGCTGGGGCACATGACTTATGAGGAGAGGCTGAGGGAACCAGGCTTATTTAGTTTGCAGATGAGAAGAGTGAGGTGGGATTTGATAGCAGCCTTCAACTACCTGAATGGGAGGTTCCATGGAGCTTGGCTGTTCTCAGTGGTGGCAGATGATGGAACGAGGAGTAACGTTCTCAAGTTGCAGGGGAGAGGTCTAGATTGGATATTAGGAAGCACTATTTCACTAGGAGGGTGGTGAAGCACTGGAATGGGTTTCCTAGGGAAGTGGTGGAATCTCCATCCTAAGAGGTTTTTAAGGCCTGGCTTGACAAAGCCCTCACTGGGATTATTTAGTTGGTGTTGGTCCTTCTTTTGAGCAGGGAGGTGGACTAGATGAGCTCGTGAGGTCCCTTCCAACCCTGATATTCTATGATACTATGTCTTTCTATGGGGGTGGGGGGTGGGGGCACAGGACTGCAGCAAAAATAAATTCAGAGAAAGGAAGGTAAAAAGGAAGAGTAGGATGAAAAAGGAGGGGGGTTGGGCGTGGCACTAGCAACCCCATCCTGTAAAAATTTACCCACTACAGAAATGCAAGCAATAGATAATTCAGAAACCCACTTCCTGGAGAATGGCCCAGGACAGAATCCTCTGGCAACCTATTGCTGGCGGCCCATACCCTGAGAGGGGTGGAGGGCATAATGAATGAATGATGAGTATTAAGAAAAAAATATTCTGACTGACTGTAGTTTTGCCTTCTACCAAGTACTCTGCTAATCCACACTAAAACTGAGTACTTGCTGAATCACAAACACACCTTTAAAGATAAGAGATATGCACTCTCAACAAATTTAAAGCAGAATTATCTAAATGCTATGTTTCCTCAAAACCCTAGACCTCGTTCTGTGCTCTTGAAAGGAATCACTAGGTGGGCTAGAGCAGCATTCGGAGTACCTGGGAAACTGGGGCAGGTAAAAGTGTCTCTCAAGGAGGAAGTACTTGGTGCCTGGTGGCCACACCCACTCTTGCACCCTCCCATCCCTGACACCCCCGCAATGCTGCTGGGTGAATTTCATACGTTACAATATATAATAGTTTGTGAGACCTCTCTCTCACTAAAGGAGTTTGTTGTTCTTCCTTTTCTTCTAAGCCTTTAGGTACTTTCCCTATTTCCAGAACAGTTAAATGACTGCTTCTGCATCTACCACAGATGGATTCTTTTTAATTCAGAACACTGTAATAAATTTTGAATTATAATCCCTCCCCATAAAAAAACCCACAAAAGGTCAAATTGTTATTAGGAGACTGACTATATCAAATGGAAGTGTATGGCTAGTCTGGTTTGATTTTTAATTAGCAATTAGCCCCTTTGCAAGAACATGGGTCAGATTGAGTAAGTGGAAGGAAAATAGACATTTAAATCCAGATGAGACAGTTGTCATTTCTGCAATTTTCTCATACAATGAGGGTATGGTAGACAGAGAACATGACTATATAAGGTATTCATATACACTACTTCAATACGAAATGGAAAACTCAGAGCTCTAGACTTATATGAACGAAGACAGACAAATCACTTTGCTTAATACAATATTACCACTGGAAGTGGGTGTACAGAAATATTGCAAGTTTTTATTGTTGTGATGTTTGAAATCCATCTGTAATTTACAAGTAAAGGAAATCTCATATGACAATGTTCTTCTGAGGTAACCAGCCCTGTTTCTAGACAAAAGTGGTTTAGGTAAGTTTGGGCAAGCTTCAGTCGGAACCAGAATATTTGAATGCTTACCCGAATCAAACTGTTTAAGGGTCGTACATCAATGATCTGATTCCATCATCTGCTGATTGGGGTAAAAGTTTGGCAGGAATAAGACAGGCAGTTCCTTTTAGTACTTAATGGGCAGAATTCTGGCCCCATTCTAGTCAACTCCTATTGACTTCAATAGGAACAAGATTTAATCCTATATATTTTCTAGTGTAAAGGCACTGACACTCCTTTTTTTAAAAAAAGTGAAAAGCTTTAATTATGAAGCTTTGTTTCTGAAACTAGTGATGTGGCATGAAACTTAACATGTAAAATCTCAGCAAACTTTCCTCATTTTCAATTCTTTTGTTTTGAAACCCACCAGTTTTTGTCAACTTCACATTATGGCAGGGTAAAAATGCAACTCAGAGGTTTATCTTACTGCTTTTCCAAATCAGTATTCATTTTGGGTTTTTTAAAATGAAATTTTGAGGGACATCATTCTGAAATATGATCTAGTGTTTCTGTAGGTTAGGAAATGTAAATGGAGATAGGTTATTTAATCAGAAAAAGTGACTAGTTTTATGTGTGCACAGTAACTTTCAATAGGACTTTCATGGGGATACTTGCGAGGTGAATTCACAGTAAATGCTGGGCACTGTCGGAAATAATCTGTTAAGAGACCAATAGTTCCAACAGCAGACACATTTGAGAGCCGTAATGGCAATCATATCAATGATCAGTGACTTAAGAAGGTTATAAATACACCATAATTGTCTATTGTCAAGAATCTGCTTACTAAATGGTGTCCAAGAACCATAGATTCAGTCAAAGAAGTCTATAAATATGAATTTATGTGATGGACTGTGACTATTTAGAATGAACTGTCATCCCTTATTGGGTCAGCAAGCTGCATTTTTAACATTCATGTGAGTCACCCAGCTAAATCCCCTTGCATGTCATGCTGAGGATGTATTTCTAAAGCCTTTAACTTGTCCAGTTTCATTTTCTAAAGTATTACTTATTTCCGATCCTTTGAAATTGTATTGTGGCTTACGAAAATGCCTAATATGAAATTTTAAAGTTACAAAATAGGAAGTTTTTCTTTTGCTTTTAAAAAAAATTCTATGAAGAAACAATTAGCTATGGGAACTACCACAAGGTCCAGGTGTTCATTTTGGGTGCCTCTTTGCAGCTCATCTAAAATATTCAAGACTCTTGGTTCTGCAAAATTGAGCTAGATATCTCCTGGGAATATATTTTAGTAGTTTCTCCTTCTGATTAAGTAGGACATACTTCAAAAAAGTTTTTTATGGTATTTTAGTATTTCTGCTTTCAAACCCAGACAGAACCAGGCAAAATAGAGAAGTAAAAATGAATGAGAAACTCTTTAGTTGAACTATATTATCTAAACTTTGAAAACTTTCAAAGGTTTAGTTCAAATTTTAGATTGACTTATTGTCTTTGGACTCATTTCTATAAATATTCTGGTTTCCATCCAACTAATTCTTGAATTTTAAATGGTGCAGAGAGAGAAAATAAAATAGGGTCCCAGAAAAATTAAAAATAATC
Source organism: Dermatemys mawii (assembly GCA_007922305.1). Lineage (NCBI taxonomy): Eukaryota > Metazoa > Chordata > Testudines > Dermatemydidae > Dermatemys > Dermatemys mawii. The sequence goes on along the minus strand of ML677334.1, from coordinate 79,776,249 downwards.
AAAACCTTCAAGGGGGGTGACAATCCATTTGCATATGTGAATTTGCAGGATTTGGCCCTCAAACTTGGGAAAAGCTGCATTTTTCTAGACATTTAAACTTGACTAAAAACACATTCAACAATTTAGTATCTCAAACAATCTTGCATTAGAAGGGGAAGGATCACATGGCTTACTATATCGTGTCCACAGAGAATTTCTATGATATAGTGGTAGAAGCTAGCCTTTTCTCTATATGATTTTGATATTAAGTGTTATTAACGCTGGGCTAGAGTGTTCCCTCCTGTGGTAAAGCTCAGAGAGTGGGATCAGAGTAGAAGAAATCTCTTTGCAAGTTTCTGCTCCGGGAGATTCCTTCACATTGTTCCAGTGAAGCAATTGCATTTGCCTATGCATGAAACATACCATGGGCCCTGCTTCCAAACATCACAGATCTCAGAAGATCATCAAGCAGTCAGATCATTCATCTGGAGCATGTGGTTCCTCCATAAAACTACTATATACCTGCTGTTTGTGGCCCCAGGCCTTCCATCAAACTCTGATGGGTCCAACCTCTCAGAGCCTCACCTGTGACTGTAGCTGTCCTTGGGATCACCCTTAAAGGAGCAGCCCCAAAAAGGGGTTGGCTCTGCAAACAGATAATAAATCTTGGGATGCATGATCTAGGAATCTTAGGAATCTTTAGGGATGAAACTCAAGAGTCACCTCAGCCTTCCCATATATCTCCTCATCCTGCTCAGCCTCACACTGTCTTGTATACCCTGGTGGATTGGCAGGGGGAGGAGGATGTGATGAGAGGAATAGTATTCCCCCACCTTCCCAGTATGTTGTATTAATTCAGAATAGTTGAGGATTTTTTTTTTGGAAGACAAGATTTTAAAGGAAAATGCTTTTGAAAACACTTTTGTAGTGATCCATGCTTGTCCATCACAGCTTCTCTCGCACAGAGAGGGAGGAAGAGTGTCTTTACAGTCTACCTATGATTTATTTGTGTGACTAGATTGGTGCTAATGTAACATTCTCTTAATTTAACTCTGATCAGCCAAGTATATTATCACAAATAATTTCTGCCTTGAACTCTATGTAAAGCAAAAGAAAACAACCAGCAGAATAAAGGAGCTAAACTAAAGCTGTATAAAAGCCACTTCATATACTCAGAGTAATCCTCAACTTTAAGAGTATATAAATGTGATTTATGTCTTTATAGGGGGTATATTAAATAGTGAACATATCAGCAGGAAATATGACCTTGAGCACCATTACGCACTTCATTGATGAAATGAAGCATCCCTCTGTTGCCTTGCTGCTTCTAGCCATCTAATAAATGTCATTTTGACTAATCTTCCTTGATGAAATAATTTATGGAACTCACCTAATGTACTCACTATGTAGGCCAAAATCAGAGGATAAGAGCCACTCAACATCAACACTAGGCTTCCTATTTTCAGAGAAAGTTAGTAGCGCTGTGGGACAGATGACTTGAACTAAAATGCCAAGCTCACAGCACCCAGGACAAATTTAATCAGGCCAGCTGAGACTTTCACGAGTTAGGAGGCTTTAAGAAAATGGATCTCTTAGTTACCTGTGGCCATTCTTTCCTGTCCAATTTTTCAGTGTCAGGCATGACCTTTTTCTTCATCATGAATCCAATAGGCAAACAGTACTGTTCCTAAAAACTCAAAAAAGCTTGTTTGCTCACGCTTGAATCTCTAGCAACATATTCCTGAAGGTCAGGACATGAGTATTTTTAATTTTTCATGAGATGGAAGAAGAAGGTTATGCCAATAAGAAAGCAATTTCAAAGGAATTGCTATGGTATTTTCAGCATGAAGAAAGTCACAACAACTGCAAATCTTTTTTTTCCCTCTCAAACTATCATTATGTTCTTTATTCTTATTAGCATTTATTTTTATTCTATTGAATCAAAGGGGATTCAGCTGTGGATGGGAAGGAATGGAACTCAATGCAGCAATGGGTTTTCATTAAATTGAAGTTACAGTGGTTTATGGTGACTGCCAACAAGGGAGAAAGGGAGAATTAACTGAGGCCATACTGTCATTGCCAAGTATTCACTGGAGCTCGCTCAGGAGAAAACAAATAATATATTGGACTGATTTCATCCTACCCTATCAAGCAGAAATAAGCATAGGCATTGAATCTCTGGGAGCCTCAGAGAAAATACAGAAGATAGTAAGCTCTATCATCAAGTGTAAGTTTTAGAAAAAATTATGGAAGCAGAAGTAATATACTTTAGAAATCAAGGCATGCTACAGTAGCACACTGCTCTTAATAAAGCCTAAGTAAAAGACATACTTGTAAACTCAACAACTCTGACATTCAGATGAGGTCTAAAGGCTAGTTAGATTCTTAACCAATAGTCAGAGCTACTGAATGCTATTCAAGTTCACAGTCAACAAACACCAGAATATTTAACTTAATTTTTAAGCTTCCAGGGGCTGCACTGTTTTGTTTGTATGTTTGTTAAATGATTCATCTTTTTATATCTAATGTACTGTTCAGTTAGTCTCACTTGTCAATATGGACAGAACAAGTAGTAATTTATTAGCTATAGGCTAAAAATGTCAAATATGGGAAGGAAGTAGGAGTGGAGTATGAAAATATCATTGAAATATAATTACTAAATTCTATTACATTTTCTAGTAAAAACTTTAATTTAAACATTCTCCAGTACGGTCGCAAATCTAAACAACAGTTTCATGATAATCAGAAAGAGAAACTGATCAGCAATACATGTGAAACTGTTAGATTCAGTACCATTGTTCGGTCTGAACAATGAGTGAAATGCAAATTGCAAATAAATGGCTAAACCTGCAAAAAATAAACTCAGTTTAAAACAAATGCTTTCAGTTTAAATGCTTTATGGTGTTGTAGTTGAGACAGATAGAATACTGAAATATGAATGTTATGCTGATGCTGTCAATTTACGGTGCAGATGACAAAATTTAGGTTAAATGTTACAAAGCTTTGCCTCACTATGATGACAGTTAGGCAATGGAACAAACTGATAAGAGAAGTTGCGTATTCACCATCATTACAAATATGCAAAACTAGCTTAGACACCAAGTCATGAACTGAAAGGAGAATGGACTAAAAGACCTGATATATCAGAGGCATTCCCAAGCAAAACAATTAATACTATTATTTATTTTTATTGTTGTTTATTGTTTTGCCTAAGGACCTGCAATGTTCCCTTTTTCGGAACCTTAAATATGGCAACCCTACCCAGGGAGCCCACCCAGAGTTGTAATAATATTGCAAAGAATTGGAAAATATTGCAAAATGGTGTCTGAATATATTTAGCAGAAACTGGTGCAGAAAAGTGAAAGTGAAGTCATAAATTTCCTTCTTGTTGTAAAAGGCAGAATTAGATGTTTACAATAACTCTAGTTTGGAGGAGAAAATATAAACTTTATAATAATAAATATCTTAATCTTTATTTTATAAAGTTTATATTTTCAGTGTCTTCATCTGCATGCACCAGGATAGGTAAACAATAGATCAACATGTGACAAAATGAAGAGCAAGTAATTAAACTTACCCAGCACAATTATCTCACAGATTTACTATTAAAGAATAGACTTGTCCATGGAATTATAGTGTGATAGACTAACCTCTTCAGGGGTTAGAACTGAAGAGGTTTAAAAGGCTCAGAAGGGGCTACTTGGCAGGATAGGCTGCACCTGGGTGAGGTGCAGGCAGGATATATGATCCTAAATCAGGCCTGCACAACATCCAGCCCAGGGGCCACATGTGGCCCTCACGGGCTCACTGTGCAGCCTGCGGGGGGTGATTAGAGGTGGGGCAAGCCAAGCAGTGAGGTGGGGGAAGCGGATGGGGGCGGGGCAAGGGCGGGACTTTCGGCCCTCAGCTGTTTTTTTGCAGTAGTATGGCCCTCGCTGCTTTCCGAGTTGTGCAGGCTTGTCCTAAATGAACCTGAAGGCTAGTTGGGCAGGAAGACACTGAACTTGTATAAAGCCAGAGAGAGGAGAGCAGCGTTCTAGGGTCCATTGGCTGGAATCCAGTGAAAAGGGAGGGCCTGGGTTCCCCTATAGCCCCTGGGAGTGGCACCGACAGGACAGTGGACTTTGAAGACTGCCTACGGCACTTTGTTTAGACAGACTTTGATACCTCGAAAGCAAGGAAGTTATACTGATCTGGCCGGAGGGCCAACTCATGAAGAGGAAGTGCTGTAACACATGGAGTGTGAGAGAGGCTGCAGAGTGAGATATTGAGACAGGGGCTAAGAAACTCCAAGAGGAGGCATCATACCAGTGGTGGGCTAATCCCTAGATGAGCCACAAGGAAGCCACAGAAGTGACTGGAGCGGAACCTGTGATATGTCAATAAGATGTTTAGGGAAGGGCTGCTTTGTGTACAAGAACCTGACATTAGACAGCACAGTAGAAATTATTAAACGACTGTAATGGGGCAGCTGCCCCACTCCCATGTCAGAGTGCGCAAGGGCTGTCAGCCAATAAGAAAAGGGCCTACTGCGGGCCAATCAGGGCTGATCAGGGACAGGCTGGGTAGTATAAGAAGGCTGCCTTAGAGAGGGGCAGTCAGTCTCTCTTGGACCTTCAAGGGGGAAGGTCCAGCTCCTGACAGAGGAGCTGCAACACCAGGGACAGCGCAGCGCAGGGCAGGGCAGGCCCAGGGGAGCAGAAGGGAGCTCCAGCCTGGGTGCCTGTCAGGCTGCCAGCTCTGGTAAAGGGCCAATAGGTGCAGAGGGGCCACAGGAGAAGTGGCCCAGGGAGAGCGAGGGGACTAAGGGAGAGAAGGAGGTCAGGACGGCTGCCGCCAAAGGGTCCCTGGGCCGGGACCCAGAGTAGAGGGTGGGCCTGGGTTCCCCCTTTCCCCCCTCATATTATACCTGGCTGCTGAAATGGCCTCGATGAACTACACCCGACCCCTTCCAGAAGGGGCTCGACGTAGGGTGTGGTTGGCCACTGCAGCCGAAGGGTAAAAGACTGCTGTGAACCTAACCACCCCACCCCCCCACCCGGAAGGCGGTGAGTGTGGATTTGGGGGTACTGCCGGAGGGCAATGCCCTGAAGAGGACACCGAATGGGAGGAGCCATGCACGTCCAGATGCCAAATGAGAGGGCAACAAGGAGCGAGAGACAGACGGGACACCACCAGCGGAGGGCGCTCTGCAGTGAACTGAGCTAATTCCCGGACTATCCGGCAGGAGATGCTAGGTGGTGAGTCCCAACCCATTACAAGGACAAAAAATAGACACACATAAAAAGGAGCCATTCTTTCAACAAATAAGGTGTAGAGAAATCACTACAAAGGTAGAAAATGAACAGAAATAAAAGAAAAAAGATGAGTTTTTATAGAACTTCTGCCCACAGCAGGGTCCTATTCCCAGCTAGCATTATATACCAAACTGACAGATTCAACATGAAAACCTAAGACAGGTAGCACTTTTTTTGTCTCTGATCTCAGTAAATCCTGCCTGTTAAGAGTACAGGGCAGGGGGCTACTTCAGCATTGCAAGTGCTAGGCAGAGGCATTGAAAGTCTATAAGATCCCAGTGTTGTCACTCTGTGTGTCACTCGAAAACCTGTAGAATGTCTGAAGAACTGATGTGAAGCAATGGAAACAGTTACTAACATGACAGAGGTCTTATCTTGTCCACAATACCACCAGGTTAAATCATCACTGGATTTGTAAGTCTATTTCAGTCCAGTTTTTAAGTTCTCAGCCATTTTTTATTCTGATTTACACCTGTGCAGTATACAGCTAAAATAAGGGATGTATCTATGCCATAGATTCATGTGATGGGGTGACCACATTTGCAGGCAATATTCAAGATGTGGGTGTACAATGGATTTATATAGAGGCAATACGATATTTTCTGTTTTATTATCTATCCCTTTCTTAATGATTCCCAACATTCTGTTTGCTTTTTTGACTGCCACTGCACATTGAGTGAATGTCTTCTGAGAACTATCCACAATGACTCCAAGGCCTCTTTCTTGAATGGTAACAGCTAATTTAGACCCCATCATTTTATATGAATAGTTGGCATTATGTTTTCCCATGTACATTACTTTGCAATTATCATCATTGAATTTCATCTGCCGTTTTGTTGCTCAGTCCCCCAGTTCTGAGAGATCCTTTTGTAGCTCTTTGCGGTCTGCCTGGGACTTAACTATCTAGAGTAGTTATGTATCATCTGCAGATTTTGTCACCTCACTGTTTACCCTTTTTTCCAGATCATTTATTAATATGTTGAATAGGACTGGTCCCAATAGAGATGCTTGGGTGGCACCACTATTTATCTCTCTCCATTCTGAAAACTGACCATTTATTCCTCCCCTTTGTTTCCTATATTTTAACCAGTTACTGATCCAGGAGAGAATTTTCCCTCTTATCTCTCTATTTTACAAACACTTTAATATAAACATTAAAAACAAATAAATTGATGCCTAGATCCCACTCTGTGTCCGTTCAGCCAGAGCCAGCACACAGACAAGTTGAAGTCTAGTCTTTATCTCTGACTCACCTGGTTACATAATCTTTGAGATAGTCTTCTCCACAGGTGACCGCACCAAGAGTGATTTATCTCTGACTCCCTGTGCCCTCTGAGTCTAGCATCTCCCTCTCTATGGAATCTCTTTGCCTCCCTGTGGGGTCAGCCTCTAGCTGTCTCACTGTTCAGTGATGATCTCTGAAGGCTGTCTCTGGATATTGTCTTCTGGCTTATGTTTCCTGTTCCTTTGAATCACTGTTACTATTGTGTAGTCACCTCATATGACTTGCGTGCCACTGAAATCTGCATGAATCCTTTAGTCCATTGCTTCTAGTGTCTCTGTAATGGCTAGATCCTCATAAGAATGCCTAGTAAATCCTTTGCTGACCTGCCATGTATTAGTGCCTGCTTTCGCTGATTGTTGACCATCTCCCCCCAGTGGTATCTCCTTGCTTCTGGATGCAACAGGTCTCCCCTCCATGGTAGCAGGTTTTGTTCCTTCATCCCAGCAGTGCCGGGACTGGGCTGTTTTGGTATCCCTGTGATGGGATATTCCTTTGTGCCAAAAATGCTGACAAGGGGTCTGAACCAGAACAGCCTTGGGTAACAGTCTCGTACATTATGTCTGCACTATGAGCTATGGATGTGATTCCCAACTCCCATAGACATACTCATGCTAGCTCTCCTGTGAGCTCATATGCTAAAATCAGTAGCATTACCAGGTTAGTACAGGTGGCAGCAACATGGGACTAAAAACAAAGCCTCCTAAGTCCCATGAGTACATACTCAGCACAGCTAGCCCTTGATACTGCTGCCCATGCTATCCTGACTACATGACTAGTTTTTAGCATCCTACACAAATGAGAGGCAGCATGAGCAATTCTGTACGAGCTGGGAATCACACCTCTAGTTTGAAGTGTGGATGTAGCCTTAGCAGTTTACACATCTGATTCTGTCTTAACACTTGTCTTTTGGGCAAGCTGGGGAAGAGGCATGGTGGTCATACATCTATTAGCATGCAAATTCTGTGAATTCTTCCACGGCAAATGGGGGTCCCTTATCAGTGAATACAGCATGCAGAATGCCATATCTCACAAAGAAGGCCTTCAGTTTGCCAGTCTGGTATCAGGCAGGGCATCGACCTCCCAAATATTTGAATAGTAATCCACTGTAATCAAGTACTCTTTTTATTGAAGGTAAATAAATCTGCTCCCACCTTTTTCCTAAAGTCCAGTGAGTAGCTCTTGAGGCATCAGTCTCTTTCTGCTGGTGGTTATTACTCAACCAGCAGGCGTCGTACCCTTCTTTCAAGAAAATGAGTTGTGTATTCATTCCTGGCCAGCAAATGCACTCTTAAGCCTATCTAAGAGTACATCTACACTGCAGCTGGCAGTGTGCTTCCCAGCAAAGGTAGACAGACATGCACTAGCTTTCCTTGAGCTAGCATGCTAAAAAATTGCAGTGTACAGTAGACTCTCGATTATCCAGGATGATAGGGAAAAAATTAATCCTGGTTAATAAAATCCCGGATAATCACCATCCATAGGAAATATGAGGAGGGGAGGATTGTTTCACCAGCCACCCTGCACTGAGGGGAGGGGTTCACTGGCTGGTTGGTTCACTGGCTTCCCTGTGCCCTGGTGGGGTTTTTTTTGTGTGTGTGTGTGTGCACGCGCTTGGGGCGGCAACAAAGCCAGAGCCAACCCTGCGAGTTACGCGTATTTTTTTTGACATCCTGGTTAATCCACATCCTGGTTAATCCAATCCTGGATAATTGAGAGTCTACTGTAGTTGAAGGCAGTACCAGTGGTGACTCAGGCTAACTGCCCAAGTATATACATGGGGGACCACGGGGGTTAGGACGCCAGCAGTTATGTCCAGCTGCTACTTGTGCTATCCCTGGCTCTACTGCCAGCTTTAGTGTATTGGCTCAAGCAGGGATCCCAGCTTGGGTAGACACTCACCACTCACTAAGTCAGCTATCAGTACCCAGTGTAAGGCATCTTTTTTTTTTTTACCTGATATCCTTATACAATAAGGCAGGACAACATTTCTCTGTCCTTGAAATAAGATTCCATTCCCGCACATTCAGCCCATCTTTAATTTGAAAATATGGTTTTGATCCTACTGGTACTTGGCTTTTATTTTCTGGCTATGCTGCTAGTATTGCCTTGTAGACTCTCTAAAGTTGGATGCTCTTTCTTTAGTCTCCTTGATTTCCATCAGCTTTGCTATTGAAACTGGGGGATAGTGCCACCTGTTAATAGATTCAGTACCCTGATACTCTTCACCCAGCTTGCTGATGCTGGGTGTATATGCCCTGCTCATGGCGTCAGCTAACACTAGTAATCATCCTGGACAATATCTGTTTTCTCCCTGGCAGGGCTGGCAGTGCATTGACATGTGCCTCAGTTTCTTTGGGGCTTTGCAATGATTGTCTGTAAGGGTTTGTGGTTTTATTGCACTGCTAATGAGTGTCCATAGATGTCCTGATGGAATCGCTCCACTCCAGATACCACACAGAAGATCTTTTTCTATTTGGATTTACCGTGTTCAGTGTCTACAGGGCACTCCTGGCATCACCAACTGGCTGCTTTTGAATAGACCCAATCATTTATCCAGCACATCACATTGGAGTGTCAGTAGCTCTCGTGGCTGATAGATCCTCAGGAAAGGGTCAGTTATCATTTGTTTCACCATGTCAAATGCTTGCTGTTGGGGATCTGCCCAATCCCATTCAACATGCCTCATGAGCCTGACATATGGGTTCCACTACTGCAGCCAGGTGTGGACAGAACTTGGACATTCCTATGAAGCACTTTACTCCTTTCTTACCTACTGGATTTGGCCTGTCTCTGACTGACTTAATTTTGTTGGGATCTGCTTTCAGTCCCTCTGCTGTAAGAAGATGTCCAACATATGCCACCTCACTGTGTCTGAGCCACATTTTTTTGGGATTGAGTCTTATGTTGTTGTCCCTGCATTACTGTAGAAAAGCTTGTAGTTTCCTCTTATGATCTCTAGTGAAAAAAGTGTCACGCCACAGTTTTGCTCTGCTGTGGGGAATCAAGTTTCCCAGGACTCCTAAAATTGCTGTGAGGCTTGAGACAGTGGTAAGTTTCAGAGCGGTGCAGATCTCTCTCCCTTCTTCCCCAATAAGGTAAAATAATAGTTTGATTGTCCTGCTGTTGTCATCTTCCAGCATGGCCAGGTATGTGTACAGCTCTGTAGTAAGGTGGAGTGGCTTTCCTCTGAACTGGAGAGTGTCTGACCACTACACTCCTCTGCCCCACTCACTGGAAGTACCAGGCTGAGACAGGAAGTAGAAAAGGAGAGAACTGGAGCCACTGAGCCCCAGGAGACAGTGGATGTGTCTTTTAGGGAGCAGATGCCTCTTCATGAGCCCAGCCTACCCTGGAGTGGACTAACCCCTTACCGTCAAGGGAAGCAGACAAGGACCCGAGAAGCTGCTGGAGATGCTAGTGGCTGAGTACCCCAAGGAGACGGAGGATCTTTGGATGACGGGACTCTACACTCAGATTGTGGTGTGAAGTGGCCCTGGGGCACCAGACTCTAGTCCAGCTCTGCTGCCAGAGCGTGAGTCAGCATGTTTTGGGAGGGTCCCCACTGATCCAGTGGCAGACCTATCTGCCACTCTTAGGGCCCTGCACTGAGACCCAGTAGAACAGAGTGGGCCCGGGTTCCCCTACCCGCTGCTGCCAACCCTACCCTTGAGCGGATGGCTTATTCACCTCTAGGACAGAAGGCCCATATGCTGCTTGTAGTCTTCCCCAGTCAGGCAGTTGTGGCTAAAGACTGTTTGTGGTTCTGCCCCACCCAGCAATCCAGAGCCCCTCTATAGACTATTTATTGCTGTCAGCCCCAGCCAAGTGGCTGTGGGCTAAAGACAGTTGTGCTTTGCCCTGCAAAGGGGACTGCAGCTTTTCCCTATAAGACTGCTACTTGCCAGTCTCTCCCTACTTGAGTGTGAGGGACTACTACAAGCTCAAACTCCTCTTTACACCAAATCCATTGCTGGAGTAGGTTTGTGTCTGCAAAATCCAGGACTCTAAGGGGCTTCAGACTGAGTTCCATGGCTCACGCTCCCAGCCGTTGCACTGCAGAGAACTCACAGCTCAGACACTGTCATTATGTTTCATTTTCAAAGAACGAAGCCAAATGCAGGTTCACCTGAGAGAGGGGAAATTTATTAAATCCTCTGCTCTGCTGTGGCTGAGTTACTTCCACATTTCCTGTTCCACTGGTGTCCTGGAACTACCCCAGAGAATATGGGGGTAGAGGCTGTTATGCTGAGGTACAAAAAGTAACTGTGCCCTTCCATTTTAATAGCAGTAATTGCATTTCCTTAACAACTTCGATCCAAGGATCTCAAAGCCATTTATGGACAACGACTTTATCTCCACATTATCCTGTGCAATAGGTAAGTGCTTATATACTTTAGAGTGCACAGTGTTGTTAACATGGCCCAAGTGAGTTCGTGCTCCTTGTAAAACCCCAATATTCAGATTAATTTCTAAGAAATGTCATTAAAATCAGTGTGAATCTAGATTTGTTTCCATTGTGAGAGGATTTGAGGCTAATAAGGGTAATTCAATTCTAATTTACTATTGGCCAACATAAGGGAACTTTACAGCATTGATATAGTGAAGTATATGCTGGATAGCCTTATAGTTATACATCATATAGCCTTTTCTTGGTGATTACCTCACCTTATTCCAATTATTGTTAATCAGTGAAGATGGAAGAAATAAGCAAAAATAGTCATGTTAAGCATCTACATTGGAAGTGACTGTAAGCTATATGAATAAAGCTATATAATGCTCAAAAGATGGTACAACAAAGGTAGAATCAATTAGATGTACAGTGGGCTTCTTAGTCTCTTGAGTTTCATTGCTTTTTGTTGCGAGACAAGGACAACTAAACTAGGAAAATATTCAAGTCTTGTGTTTTTATACCCTTTTAACTTCAATAAAAGGAAACTACTAATTTTTGCCATTACACTGTCTGTCACAGAGATAATAGTAGTTGACTACTTATAATTCATTGCATTCTGTTCTGTCTAAAAGTATTGATTGGGAATATTATTAATGGATATTGCTGAATAATCTTTTTACAGTGTTCAGACGAGGTAGAAATAAAAGGATGATAAGGCAACCAAATTTTATTTTAAGCTCTGTACTTTCATTTCCAATATTTTGCTTTATAACAAATGAAATTAGTTTCTTTTCTGTTATGATAAAAGAAAAATGAATGTTCTGTTGTCCACCAGTGAATTTATTTTAACCAGTGAATTTATTTTAACAGGCTATACATATAGGAGATAATAAATATAGGTTTAGCCATTAATACCCTAAAGTCAAATAAAATAGGCATGCAGTGATATTATAGCAGAATGCTTTTTCCATCAATTTACTTTTGTATGCATGTCAGGATTGCCTCCCCACTCTGAACTCTAGAGTACAGATGTGGGGACCTGCATGAAAAAGGGAAATAACCCCCGAAGCTTATTTTGCCAGATTAGGTTAAAATGTTCCTCTCCAGAACACAACTTCTCCTGTGTCTGGAACTGATAATGCTGCCACCATCAAAATGAGAATGTCTCAAGAACTATGGGAGATGGGCCACTTGAAGCCCTTCTTTCTCTTTCCATAACCCCCGCCCAAACTTATCCTCCCCTGGAAAGCCTGAGAGAAAGAAAACCCCTCACTGATCCTGCAAGACGTGCGCGATCCAAAACCAGGATCTACACAATGGAAAACAAGCAGTCAAATTCTTAGAAGAAAGATTGTAATTAAAGAAAAAAAAAGAGAGGAATAAATCCCTTATAAAAATCAGTAGAACAGCCTACAATAATCAACAAAAGAATTAAGAAACCAAACCTCCTCCCCTCCCCCCGAGGCAACTTTCTCCCACTGTTGATATCTCTGCTGAGCCTTACAATATCAAGAAACACAAAGCCAACCCCCACACTGGAGAATTTTCCAAGTGATAGAATAAGATAAACTTACAGTCTTGTGAGTGAACTTGATTTACTGTTGCTAGTTAGAAAGATATAGGTAGAAAAGAGAAATAGGTGTGGTTCATCCCATAGCCCAAGTGAAGAGAGAGAGGGAAACTGAAACTAAAACTCCTCTTTGTCTTCTGAGGAATTTCTCACTGGTCAGGTGCTGACTTCTCAGGTTACCTTTAGCTTAACCCCTTACAGGTAAACAGTAATTCTAGGCTACTTTATACTTATGACAATGAATATATTGAGTAAATTATGTCTTTTAATACAAACTTTTAAGACATAACTACTAAACACCTAAGTTGGTGATATTTTGGTTCCAACTGATTTCATTAATCAGGAGGTATGTGCATTTGACCTTCAACTAAAGCATTATACTATGCACATTCTCTTTTGGGAATGGGTAAAAAGTAAAGGCGCAAAGAACTTTGGTTCAGATTTTTAGGCTTGTATTTAGCTAAATATAAAAACTAGCCTAGAAGTTTATATTTTACCCCCACACAACTCATTTCTATATTATTAAAAATATCTAATTTAATTTAAAAAGTATTTAGCAAATATTGGATACAGGGGGGGACACGAGTTTTCATGTCATTTTAGGCAATGATGTAATTAATCAGGTAATATTTTGTGGCCAGCCTTGGGGCCTAGTTAGTATGCAAATAAATTATGAAGTGACATTTTCTGTTTCCCATTTTTCTATAAAAAAGATTTTTTTTCATAGTCACTTCTCATCTGATCCATATTTTGAAGATAGTGCATTAATGTACTTGAACAAACCAGAAATGCTGTGCACTTAAAGTCATAGGTAAAACTATAGCTATAGTTTAAAACTAAAACTACAAAAAACCTCCATGAATACTCATTCAAATTTTAAGACATTTTCTTCAATCATGCTTTTTCTTTTGTGTTTTCTTTGCATGATTATTTTAGCAGATGATCTCTTCTGCATAGGAATGGCTATGCTGGGTCAGACCAAAGGTCCATTTAGCCATCCTTTCTTCTGACTTTGGCCAATGCCAGGTGCTTCAGAGGGAATGAACAGAACAGGTAATCATCAAGTGATCCATCCCCTGTCGCCCATTCCCAGCTTCTGGCAAACAGAGGCTAGGGACACCATATCTGCCCATCTTGGCTAATAGGTCCATCAATGGCTATCCTCCATGAATTTATCTAATTATTTTTTGATCCCTGTTAGTTCTAATTGAATATTTGCACAATTTACAGCTTATGCTTGGATTCGTATAATATCATATCATAATCTTGGATATTCACAAGTGAATTTCAGAATCTTTAACTAACTAGCAACAATATGAAATAAGAATCTTATACTCCTCTATTCCATTTAAGTGTGAGGGGGAAGGTTGGAGACTCTGGAATAAGCCAGTTAGAAATTGTTCTTTTGTTATGCAGAGGCTCATGGTTTTTCAATTCTGATCAGCTAAAACTCCAACACTGAATAAAGCAGATCTTTTGCAAGTAATTTAAGCACTGAGCATCATAATAAGTTAATCTAGGTCATCCAAATGAGTAAAAGAAACAATATCACATTGTTGATTTATAAATCAATAAAACACATATTCTGAATGTCAAGTATTTGCATTGAACTGTTCCCAAATGACCAACAGTTATTCACTGAAGACATTCTTACCCACTTCAAGTAACAAAAACATTCAAAAATATTACATTTTTTTCTGTGCAAAAGGCAGAATGAAAAAGGCATTGAATAAATTATTCATTATGAATTATTTACATGCTCTCGTCAAAATACAATCCTTGGCCATCCCATTGATTACATGTAATCTGTCCAGATGTGCAATAAATGTAAGAACGCCATGCATGGCAAGTACTGAAGAAACTAATCTCTCTGTACAAGGAACAAGATTTAACTATGTGCTTTCCTTGTGGAGCTGGAAAATGAAACCATTTTACCCTCCATTTTGTTGCCCTTGCCATCCTAACTTTAAGTGTCAATTCAGTTTCATTGAATGTCTCACACTTTAGCTGATGCCATTTAACACGGAATATTAAAAATATCTAGATGTCACAACTCTTCTGTGTTTTGAGTCACAAAGTATTTCTATTATTAGATGATTGGCTTCACCTCTGATTCATATCTTCAACAGTCTACAGTACAGGGTATGCAGTGTGCAGATAAGAGAAGAGCCATTAATATTCTGGAATTCTTGCTGTAAAGACATTAAATGAATGGATATTAATAACACTTTAATAAAAACTGACATTATTCTGCCCCATGATATTAACTCTTTGACATAATGGCTATAATACCTTCTATACAATGTGATCAAATTATATTAAAAAAGAAATAGACAGGTGGATGCACTATAAATAAGGGGCCATATATTGTAAACCATGTCATCATAAAAGTAATAAAACAGGGAATTGTTACATAAAATGAGGTAAATATGAAAATTTATACTTTCTAATCTGCTGAATATTTCTTCCCTTTACTATAAATTTTAGCAATGTTTTAAAGCATGCAAATGAGGATGAAACATTTGCATATCCTGCAAAAACTTAATTTACGGAACAAACTTATCCTTGTTTTTGCAAAGTATCCAATCCCCAGTTTTATTGATGCTAAGCAAGTTGTTTCTTTGTGACCAATTTCTGGATCAAATGATGATGCACGTGGATTAATATTTGTCAAACTGTTAAATTATTAATACCATTATTTCCAGTTGTTTTTTTTTTTAAATCTGTGGGGTTTGGCCATCTGTGAGTCAGAGAGCTGGTGAATAGACAGTAGCCATTTATGCAGTTTTTGTGAGTCATTAGAGAGTAGCCATTAGGACTGCATATTAAGTTATAGGGAATAAACAGATGATGATTAGACTGGCCATATACTATACCAATGCTATTTGTAACTTATCTTTATGTACATAGGGTACAATCTAAAAACATTTTTAAAATACAGATTTTTTTTCTTTCATTAGTGCTTTCATTTACCAATTTGCCTTCTCCTTAAGATATCTAATGTACATAGTTATCATTGTTTGACTTCTGAGCATCAGTACATTTAGATCTACCATGTCTTTCCCACATAATTCTTGTCAAATTTCTTTGAAAAATATTTGGCTTGTTTCACTCCTTTGGTGCAAGGAAATGCAAATTACACCAGCAAGCTTGGTTGTGCCTTGATGGATTAACTCAGACTTTAAGGCCAGAATGGACCATTACTATCATCACAGGGGAGGGAAGGGATGTTTCTTTCCACTGCTCTCCCTCCAGGATTCACCAAAGAATGGCAGCTTTGATTGGCTGCCGCTTTGGGAGGCATGCAGATTTTAGCAGCAATAGGACCATATTCCAGAAAAAAGCCTAGTTTGTACAAGGCCTGAACATCAAGAGTCTTCTCCAACAATTGGTTTGGTCTTACCTGAAGACCTACATACACGTCCTGAGTTTCTATACTAAAGACGCTATGGGAGATGGATTCTCAGGTAGGGTGACCAGATAGCAAGTGTGAAAAATCGGGACGGGGGTGAGGAGTAAGAGGAGCCTATATTAGAAAGAGACCCAGAAATCGGGGCTGTCCCTATAAAATTGTGACATCTGGTCACTCTATTCCCAACAAACTGAGGTGCTGGAAGCCTGCTATATACTATGACAAGCACCACTACACCTGGTTGAAAGCACTTGAGAAGGTTTTTTTAAGTTTCTTCTTTGGGAGGGGGGAGAAGGGGGGGCTGTTTGAGGCACAATCTTGCAGCTGCCACTCTTGTCAAAATAATACCACTGGGCTCCATTTTCCAGAAATATTAATGATGTCCACCTCTTCAATTCCAGAATCCAGCTAGGTAAACAACCTCTAGTTAATTTTGTCTCCATTCCCCCTTCCCTGGCTGTACCTAGTGTTGGGGAAGAGAGGGTGCCACTGGTGGCAGCAGTGCTACAAGATGGTAAGTCTAATTTTTCATATGGACAGTGTTGCTAACTCTCACTGTATCTAGTGTTTGTACCTTTTTTCTAAAGCCCCAGATACTGAAGGCTTCTGATTAGATGAGTATCTCAGCATTCATTTTAGACAAAGCAGTAGGTTTCTAGCCCCCATGGTTGCAGACAAAGCTTGACACTGTAACATGAGTATATCTTAAAGGTCCAGAAACCAGAAAGCAAATAATAACACCATTTTTTAAAAAATCATGATTTTTAAACCACTATCACAATTTTTTGTTCATGACTGATTATTTTTGAATGCCTGTGGTTAACAATACATAATGTGTGTTGAGCTGCTGGCTTTGCTCAGCACAGAATTGCTGTAACTTATTTAGTTGTAATTTCTTTTTAATGTCTCTTTTCTGTCTGATCTCCATTCAAATCAGAGATCTGTGTGCAGCTTCTTGGGCACCTCCCAGAAGAACATGTAAATCCTGGGTGTGAAGAGCAGAAGTAACTTTTTCCCCTTTCTATTTTTCTTGTCACTATTGGTTTTTGTCCAATTGTTTAGTAACGTTTTATCATTCAGGAACTGAAGCATTAAAAAGCAAATGTTAAAATGCATCTAGTGTTCTCTTAATATTGGAAATAAATGCAGGTATCTATTTCAATTTAGTATTGTGCATGTTCTTGAAAGTTTCTATAGCGGAGCAGACAGCAATCTAGAGAATGCTGTTGTCAGTGCATAATGGGACACACCATTAGTAATGGGTTGGAAGGGCTCGCTGAAACCCCTATATGTTCTGTGCTTACTCATGTTCCAACAGTGCACACTGAACTAGTGTAAAGAGACATATTTTCAATAACAGAGCTGGGCACGAAATTGATTTCCCATTTTCAAATTTTATTTTTTTTCTCATCACAAATTGGAACAAAGAGTCAAAAAAAAAATATCACAAACTGACAGTCTAAAATATTTTTTGAATAGGGTCAGTTGAAACACTGCATTATAATAATTTTGAAACAGTTCCTTTCCATTTTTACCTTTTAGCTACTTTTTTGTTGTTTTTACTATAAATTAACTTAAATTTGTAAACAAAAAGTCATTTCAAACTGAAATACCAAACTTATTCATTTAGAAAATGTTGAAACAAGATGTTTCAGCAATTTTTAAAGGCTGTCGCTTTCTTTAAAAAAAATATTCAAAATGGGGAATTTGTCAAAGCTGACATTTTTCTGTGGACAGTTTAAATGAAGCTACATTTTCCAATGGAAAAAATATGGAGGTGAAAAATTCATAACCATCTCTAGTCAATAGATTTCCAGAAGAAGTGCAATCACAACAATTCTAACAAGATGTGTGTAATCGGGGGATCATATTTGTGTGTGGTCATGAAGTAATTTACAAGTATTTCAAGGCACCTAACCAAGGCTGAAACCGCTTATTCTCCTCTGTGGTAGACATGCCCTCATGTGTAACATTGTAGCTTGGATATTGGTAATATTACTGAGAGTTACTGGTTTCCCATTCCATGTTATGATCCTCCTCATTTTCTCTGAAATTTCTTTTAAGAGGATAGTGACCTACTGCCATTCCGTTATACTCAGTAGAATTTATGTGGCACAAAAATGATTTCAAGTCTAAAGTGCACCATTGAGAGTAAAAAAAAATATACTCACTCACAGAATCTTTTGATTGTTTAACTACATGCAATAGGTACAAAAGGAAAAAGGCCAGAATAGAAAAATTTAACTCAACCATATTAGAGTAGAGTTGATGGAATTAAGTTTGGAATCACTTGTGCCTTATATGTGCATGTCTATTTTTGTATGTGTTGAAAAAGACTTACTGAAATAACTAGGTAACATAATAAGCAAACACTGATGAAAGGAAATCTGAAATGAAATATCAACCTGCCTTACTACAGATATTTTCATGTGTTTCTTGTTACCTTTATGAAATTGTGACTTTTGAGGGTGGGGGTTATTTAACATATATTTTGTTTTATGTTAGGAAAATCAGTGAAAGATCATTTTTAATTCCAGGGACATGCTAAAATAAAGGATATAAATACAGAAATTTGAAAGTGGATTTAGAAGTACTGAAAGGATTTTGCCAGTGGTTAAAACAAGTAAATTAAAGCGGAGTGACCGTTTAAGATGTTCCAAAGTTCAAAGAAACTCATTAAAAGAATTCTTTAAAACTTTGGCTAAAATATCCTTCTAAAGGGCATTAATAGCTTACACCACGTCAAGACTGTAATAAAAAAGGAAAAACTTGTCAGTGTGGAAATCTAGCTACTAGCCTGCTGAAACTGTTGTGAAAGGTTACAGCACTGTACTCCTACAACATTGCATTAAATCCTGAGGGATAGAGATTGTGTGGGCTTGTGGGGAGTAGGGTTGCCACAAAGTCAAGTATATGGGGCAACGTATAGCAACACCAATCTGGAAGCAGCACGGGGAAGGATCTGTGCCCCAGAAAGCTTTTCTATTTGTAGAGTTGCCTTACATTAAGTTTAGGTGTGATTAAAAATTGATTTGGTTAAACCAGTGCAAAAGGCTGTGTGGACACTCCCTTATTTCAGTTTAAACTAGACTGATTTCAGCTTTGTTTAATTCAATAGGACTAGGTTTAGTCTACCCTGAAGTAAGATATTTAGACTGAGGGTTTTCCATGGTGGGGTTGTGCTGGTTTAACTAGACCAGTTTAATTGAACTTTGTGTGTTGACAAGTCCACAGAAGCACAATTCCCTCCTTCCCCACTTCTTCCTTGCTTTGAAGATACAGAGGGGAGTTCGGTGACCAGGCCTAGAGATCTGAGCAGGTGTCAGAGGACAGAGGCAAAGTTAGAAATCAAGACTCAAAGCCAAGTGTTGGAACCCAATTACCTGAAATGAGACAAGGTTGGGAACAAGTAGGCACTATCACCTGCTGATATTACCCCTGGGCAAATGCTTTGAGCAGCTGCTGAACTGTTGCTGCTATTGGGCATCAGAGCTGGTTTACTGTCTCTTCTGACTACTCTGGGCATATAGCCACTTAGGCAGCCTACTACAGGCCAGCTGTGCTCATTAGGTTGCCTGGAGACTGGCTCAGTTGCAGGACCTGCTTCCAGACTGGGAACAACATGGCACTGGCCTGTGACAGCAACAAATTGCAACAACTCTCACAGCAGCATAGATGCCCACTGTGAAAAGTTCAGACACAGAGACCCCTTGGGACTGTTAATTCATGTGCTGAAATTACCTCTGAGCCCAATTTTCCTGCCAGCTTGGGACTCCAGAATCCTGCCTTGCTGAGCCAGACACAATAGTCTGCTACAACGCAGACTCAGGGTCTGAGCCAAACCCCCAAAGCTGCAGACTTTAACCAAACACAGCTCAGCAGGTTACCTCTCCAGCACCCAGACACCCAGTTACCTTGGGATCGAAACCCCAAATAAATCTGTTTTACTCTGTATAAAACTTATGCAGGGTAAACTCATAAATTGTCCACCCTCTATAACACTGATAGAGACATATGCACAGCTGTTTGCTCCCCTAGGTATTAATCACTTACTATGAGTTCATTAATAAACAAAAGTGATTTTATTAAGTATAAAAAGTAGGATTTAAGTGTTTTCAAGTAATAACAGACAGAACAAAGTAAGTCACAAAGCAAAATAAACAAAAGCACACAATCTAAGCCTAATACATTAAGAAACTGATTACAGGTAATAGCTCACCTTCAGAGATGTTCCAATAAGCTTCTTTCACAGATTAGACTCCTTCCTAGTCCGGGCCCAATACTTTCCCCTGGTACAGTCCTTGTTAGTTCCAGAAGACATCTCAGGTGGTAAGCAGGGTCTTTCTCATGACTGGCAGCCTCTTTGTCCTTCTCCACCCTCTTTTATAGCTTTGACACAAGGTGGGAATTCTAAATGGAAAAGTACCAGATTTAAAATGGATTTCTTTATCAGGTGATGTGGTCACATGTCACTGTAAAACCCCTAGACTCCATTCCCTATGGGCTGGTTCACACATACACAGGAAGACTTGCAAGTAAACAGAGCCCTTTACAGTTCATTGATTCTGAAATACCCTTAATGGCTTCCACTTAATATGTTTACACCAATAATACAAGTTTATATCTTATTCTCCTAACTCCAGACATAGAAATAATACATGCAAACAAATAGGATGAACATACTCAGTAGACTGTAAGCTTTGTAATGATTCCTTACAAGAGACCTTTTGTATAAAGTGTATTCCAATTACATCATATTCACATTCATAAACATATTTTCATAAAGCATATGGGCATAAACATATTTTCACCCACCCATCGCTCACTGTATACTGTCTATTTATTCTTGCCTGTCACATGTGATTCAGCCAGAGGAGGGATGTAAAGAGGATTCTAACTCTCTGTGTGCAAACAAAATTCAAATCACAGTCTAGTCCTTAGAATTCTGTGGCAAAAATTTGCAAAGGTAGAATCAACAGAGTTAGAATATTTAGTGTTATGATTTTATTGTATGTTACAGAATGAAATGTTATGGAGGCAAAACATCTTCTAGTGATAATAAACCTCAAATGATTCAGAAATGTGGGGCCCAATGCTGAGAACTGCCGACTTTTCCATCCCTCCACAGTGTTTTATATGGTAGTATATATAAATAATACTAACAGATCTAATAGTGTGTTATTATATGCTTTATATCTTTTCAGTATTGTAATGATTTAATGGAACTTGACTGTGGAAACATATAGCACCTTGCACCTGCAGAGTCAGAAGGCTATTAGCTAGATTGCTATACTAACATATCAGAGAAGTAGCCATGTTAGTCTGGATCTGCAAAAGCAGCAAAGAGTCTTGTGGCACCTTATAGACTAACAGATGTATTACAGCATAAGATTTCGTGGGTGAATACCCACTTTGTCAGATGCAAGTATTCACCAACGAAAGCTTATGCTCTAATACATCTGTTAGAATATAAGGTGCCACAGGACTCTTTGTCACTTATACTAAAATAGTTTAGGTGACAAAGAGTCTTGTAGCACCTAATAGACTAACAGATGTTTTGGAGCATAAGATTTTGTGGCGGAGGACCCACTTCGTCAGATGAATGTTATGGAAATCTCAAGAGGAAGGTATAAATATGCAGGCAAGAATTAGGCTAGAGATAACAGGGTAAATTCAGTCATGGAGGATGAAGCCCACTTCCAGCAGCTGATCTGGAGGTATGAACACCAAGAGAGGAGAAACTGCTTTTGTAGTTGGTGAGCCATTCACAGTCTTTGTTTAATCCTGAGCTGATGGTGTCAAATTTGCAGATTAACTGTAGCTCAGCAGTTTCTCTTTGAAGTCTGATCTTGGAGGTTTCTAGCTGCAGGATGACTGCCTTTAAATCTGCAATTGTGTACCCAGGGAGGTGGAAGTGTTTTCCTACAGGTTTTTGTGTTTTGCCATTCCTAATATCTGATTTGTGTCCATTTATCCTTTTACATAAGGATTGTCCAGTTTGACCAATGTATATAGCAGAGGGGCATTGCTGGCACATGATGGCGTATATAACATTAGTAGATGTGCAGGTGAATGAATCAGTGATGGTGTGGCTGATCTGGTTAGGTCCTGTGATGGTGTTGCTGGTGTAGATATGCTGGCAGAGTTGGCATCGAGTCATCAGTGATCTACAACCCATCCTGGACAACCATCTCTCACTTTCACAGGCCTTTGAAGGCAGGCTAGTCCTTGCCCACAAACAACCCGCCAACCTGAATCAGATTCTCACCAGCAACTATACACCACACCATAGTAACTCTAACTCAGGAACCAACCCATTCAACAAACCTCAGTGCCAACTCTGCCCACATATCTACACCAGCAACACCATCACAGGACCTAACCAGATCAGCCACACAGTCAAGTGGTCTGTCTGTCCTTAATACACATGGATGACACTGAGCAAAGGAAATGTTCAGTGAATATTGGGAACATTGTCCTCAGGGTGAAGTCTGTGGAATACACTTTTGATGAAGCAATGAAAGCTCAAATTATGTTGTTACCTTTAATGAGAGCAATTATCAGCAGTTCCAAATTGTCTTTACCTTTTCTGCAGTTGTGATTATGATTTGTTAAGGAAAATGGAGAAAATGTATCTGGTTAGAAAAACAGATGCTTTGTAGTGTGAGTCAGAAGCACAGTTCAATGGAAGTCAGTACTCATTTCAGAGGAGAGAGTTCAAAAACATTCATGCATGTTAAGGAGGATGGAAGTTAATTTTATGTTAACCCAGGGTCAATCTCTTATATATGTTACTATGCAGTTGACAGTTCTCTTTACTACACTGAGAGCAGGATTGTGGTGAGTGGCAATTCAAGGCCGCATGAAGATACTCACAAAGCAACCATCATTCAGTGCTGCTGTCTTGAAAACACTCCCACTGCTAGTCAAGGTGGGGCTTTAGTGGGGTTGGGAACAGAAAAAATATCAGGGGAAGGGAAAATCTTAGTTAGAAGTGTTTCAGGAAGTGGTGCACGTGCCCTCTCTTATCCCCACCTGTTCCTCCAGAGTGTGAGGGCTACTTCTTCATTTCCCACTCCCCTTTATTTTTCCTCTGCCCCCTTTTGCTGCAAGCTGTGGGAGACAGGGGGAAGAGGAGAAGGTCACATGTCATATCTGGGTTGTGGTATGTTTCCCTCTCACCACCTCCAACTTTGGGTGGTAGTGTGGAGCTGGGTGATTGGCTCAATATGTGGTAGTTGCTGGTTGGGAAGGGTATATAAAGGGCACTTCCCAGGTTCAGGGCTGCCATTGTAGGCACCCTATGTCAACCCCGCTCTGCTTATTCACCTTTAGACCTATCAACATTCATGTCCCTCTCTAAGCACTCTATTTAGAGCCTGTTCTACTTTTGGGGCTAGTAATTTTCTCCAGAATCCAAATAGTAAAAAAACCCAAAAACCTTTTTTTCCAGATGGGTTTCATGAAAAAACTAATTTAGTTTTAAAATATAGTGCATTCATAATATGATTATATATCTGAAAAATTTCATTGAGAAGACAGTTTGGTAGCAGTGGATAAATTTGCCAGTTTAGCCTCCAGGCTGAGCAGCTGATCATTTCTGGAAGTAGGTTGTGAAGAAATCCTGCAGGTATATGTATAAATTGCTGTGTAATCTGCTATGCAGATGTTTTATTCTCTTCCTGAAACTTCTAGCCTTGTATAAATGAAAACAGAGCACAGCAGAAGTGGACAGTTAATTGCCAGTTGCAATTTCTGAGAGACCAGCTGTTTCCTATGACTAGTCAAAGTCAATATTGGACTGTTTAAAATAAAAAAGCAATGGGAAAACTGTTGATTTTTGTGTGGCTGCACTGTAGTGACTAAGGGCAGATATTGGCACCCAGTCAGAAATAGTCTATTACCAGCCTACACTTAATCAAACAGATATTTTTCTGAAGCCTGAGATTTTTGAGAACTAAGAGGTTTATGGCTAGATTGTAACTTAGCTTTAGGCAGCCACACAGAAGAATAAGAGGATGTAGATTCTTTCTATGCTGCCAGGCAGGGTTTATCCAGATTGAGACTCCAGATATGAGGGTGTAGCAGTCTCGGCAGGGACACTACTCCCTTTGTGAACATGTTGGCATGGAGGAGGCAGAACCTTGATTCACCAAAGCCTGGAGCAGCATGGCTGAGCTGGTGCAAAGTTAGTGGCACCAGCAGTAATTTACAAAATAATTTAGCAAGGAAGAGAAGACTACCCACATTACTTCTTCCCAACTCCAAGCACATCACCCAACCGGGCCTCCCCACACTCTTTATTACCCTCAGTTCTCTCGTTTATTACTTGCCCTTCCACCTCATCTAGGATTTGACAGACCAAGTCACCTTCCTGGCCACCCACTAGCTATGCTGTGGAGGAATTCCAAGCCTCTGTGCTCTGGATCCCAGAGGTGTTTCAAGCTCCTGTAGCCTGAATGGAGTCTAGCCATTGTCCAATCTGGGGTTCCTAGGCACACTTGCAGGGCACAGACTTTTCTATCTGGCACCCACCTCTGAGTGCTGGAACTCACTGTCCAACCAGGTAGCTCCTCTGAATGCAACGTTTACCCTTCTGATTCCCAAGTACCTAAACACACACCCATCCTAGAACTCCACCCAAAAGTGTGAAGCTTCTAGGTTAATTTAACTCTCAAACCGGCTTCCTAATCTTAATCTGGTGCAAAAATGGCTCTCTTCCCAGTTCTCTCAACCTCTGCTCTCTTCAGACAAGAGGAGGAAGTGTCTTTTCCTAGCTAGAGCAAACCCATTTTCTCAAAGTGTTTTACTTTCTACAGATCAGTAATTTTCAACCTGTGGTCTGTGGATCTATATCTAAGGGGTCCATGAAAGGTTGTTGTCACAATAGAATAGTGGTTTTCAACCTGCGGTCCACAGACCCTTAGGAGTCCACAGACTTTATCTAAGATTTCCAAAGAGGTCCACACCTCCATTCAAAATTGAGTAGGGGTTCGCAAATGAAAAAAGGTTGAAAATCACTGGAATACATGATTGTTGAATACTGATCACTTACTGTCTGTAGCCTGGCAGAAATCCGACACAATTCTGCTAACACATGGTGGAGCCACATATGTATAGGTTTTCCATGATACAGTAATTTCATGGTACAATTTCATAAAATCATCCACAATTCTAATGTGGTACAGACAGAACCCTCAATTTGTTACACAAACACAAGGGAATAATTATGCAGGGCTGTTTTTCTACTGGTATTTATGACTAGAACTATGAATCATTCATCTACATTCAAATTTTAATATTGCAAAATGCTGTTTATTCACCAGAATTCATAAAACACAGCAATTGTTTATCCATTTGCCCTTGGATGAATCCAGCCCAGTATGAGTCTGAAAATGTATGTATGCACAGTTCTTCCCCATTGATATGAAAAACAATGGCTATTCTGGGAGAATTCTTTTTGATAAGGTCATTTTCCTGGCATATGAAAGGGAAGTATTGAACAAGGTGCATGGAGAGTGCAAATGCATTGTTAGACTCATATACTTTACTGACTGTGCGCTGAAATAGAAAATGTTCTGGTTGGAATGCATCTCTCACCTGGTGGCTCACCCAAAAGGCATGCAGAAATAAACTTGAATCATTCCAAGCATATGCTGAAAACTTAATAATAAAATATTAAGTAGTGAGGTTAAGTACTGAATGCGATATGAATACACTGGTGTAATAAATATAAGAAGATTAAAATCTAAAGGGAAAGAATTAAGCAATTTGATGATGCAGCATCAATTAATTCTCAAAGCAGTAAGAATTGATGGCATAGATGACTTTATGGGTGAGATTCTCTACAAATTTAAGATCCCCTGGCACCACTTAGGTGGCACAAACATGCTGTAATCTGAACGAATGTCTAGCAGAGGACTCTGTGTCAGTTGGTAACCTCCTGCTGACGCAAGCCTTATGTGCCCAGGCATCATGCTTCTGTCAGTATCCTCTGACATAGGAGGTGTGGGGGATCAGAGGTGTGGAGTCCATTCACAAATATTTGTCAATGGCGCTAATTAGAAGAAGCCTAGCAATCTCTATATTAAGCTGGAACCATGAGCGATCTTCAGAGTCAAAGAGCCTTGCATTTTCCCATCACTTTCTTGCACTGAATGGTGCTGTGCACTGAAGAGAATCTAGGTCTTTGTCCTCAAAGGATTAGTATAAAATTTAAATGATTGGTTACATAGTGAAGTTTCTAGTATCCTTAGCCAAACAATGGACCAATAGGCATTCCTTAATTCCAAAGTGCCCAGAGACATCTGTCTGTGCACTATGTAATGTACATATTTTGAGTGAAGGACTAATGACTGGCCTGGGAACCACTCTGCATTTATCCTATTCTATAGAGTGTGAAGACAGGCTTATAACTAAGGTGATGTCTATACTATCGGCTGGATTGGAGGGTAGAGATTGATCTACTGGGGATCAATTTATTGCATCTCGTCAAGATGCAATAAATCAGTCCCCAAAGTCAACTCCGGAACTCCAGCTCGCCAAAAGGCGCAAGGCAGAGTTGACAGGGGAGCCCGCTGTCGACCGCTGCTGCCATGAGGATGGCAGATAAGTGGACCTAAGATGCATCGACTTCAGCTACGCTATTCACATAGCTGAAGTTGCGTATCTTAGGTTGACCCTCCCCGCTAGTGTAGCCCAGGCCTAAGGTAGTGAACTGGAAGTTAGAGGATCTGGGTTCAATGTCTAGCTATGCTACAAACCTTCTGTGCAACCTTAGGTACGTCTTGATCTCTCTCTCATGTCTTCATTTGTAAATGGGTATAATAATGTGTTCCTTTTCCATCCTTGTTATGTCTTGACTATTGACAGTAAATTCTTCAAGACGGAGACTTTCTCCTAGGCCTCGTCTACCCTAGCGAGCTTACAGGGACAGAGCTGTACCAATGCAGCAGCGCAGCTGTAAAAACTCCCATGTAGCTGCTCTATGCTGATAGGAGAGAGCTCTCCTGCCAGCATAATTAAACCACCCACAATGATTTGGTGGTGGCTATGTCTGCAGGAGTGCATCTCCTGCCGACATAGTGCTGTCCACACAGGCACTTCTGTTTGTGTAACTTATGTCAGTCAGGGGTGCGTTTTTTCGCACCCCTCGGCAACATAAACTTTACTGACAAACTGGTAATGTGGGAACAACCTTACTATGTGTATGTGCATTGCTTAGCTGCCAGGGGTTGGCAGCCTTTCAGAAGTGATGTGCTGAGTCTTCATTTATTCACTCTAATTTAAGGTTTGCACGCCAGTAATACATTTTAACACTTTTAGAAGGTCTCTTTCTATAGTCTATAATATAGAACTAAATTATTGTATATAAAGTAAATAAGAGTTTAAAAATGTTTAAGAAGCTTAATTTAAAATTAAATTAAAATTCAGAGCTCCCTCCCCTCTGATCAGTGGCTAGGACCCGGGCAGTGTGAGTGCCACTGAAAATCAGCTTGCGTGCCACCTTTGGCATATGTGTCATAGGTTGCCTACCCCTGGCTTATCATATTGGGGCCCCAATTCTGACTGGGACCTCTATGAACTGTTAATAATTCAAATGTCAATAATCTGTATCTTTTCTCTGCTTTGATAGCCTTTGCTGAAAAGATGGACTGCAAACAAATCTTAAAACAGCAAAGGAAAATGTTATATTGATATCTTTTTTCTGAGAGGTTAGTGATCTACTGTGAAACTCAATGGTTATGTTTTCCTTATGTTATGCAGTTTAACCTGGTAGTTGGTTTTATGCCATTTTCTCAGTTATATATCTTGTAGCTATGTGTTTCAGCTGTTTTCCGATACTTGTATTGATTTTGAAAGTTGGCCAGTGATTTTGGCTTTTGTTGGTATGCAAAGAGTTGAGTGTTAACCTTTAAAATTATTGATCCTTTTTCACAAAGATGCAAAAAAGGGGTTTTTTTCAGCTTTAACATGCTCTTCTATATTTTACTTCCATTTCTTAATTGAATTTTTAAATACTTTTTTATGAATAGAGTTAACATCCAACCAAAAATGTCAAAAGAGACACATTAGCCTGGCCCTGCTTTAATTTACACTGCTGTAAATAAGTACTAAAGCCAACTGAAGCCAACAGAGTTGCATCAATATATGGGATAACAGAATCAGGCCCATACTATTTCCATGGAAGCTAAGGATGTTCAGTAACTCACAAGACTGGTCCCATACTACATTTGTATGTGTTAAATATATAACACTGGTAGTTTGAGATGAGGCTAAAGCTCTAAAAAAGTTCTGTTTTGGACTTCAATATCCCGAAGATGGTAGTATTCAGATCTGAGGATTTTGTTTAGTTCCATCTCTCCTTGACACCCATTGCTATGTTCTGCCAGCTACTACTTTGCAGTGCTGCATAGCAGCCTCCTATTTCTTTAAAGACAATTTAAAAAAAGGTTTTGTGCTTGAAACAGACTGAGATATTTAGCCATCCAGTTACACAGTAATAAACAACTGGAAGTCACAGCATCATGTGTTAGCATCATTTACATGAGTCATATTCTGTAGAAAGCATTTAAACAAAAAATTGGAGGCGGATGAACAAGTAGGAGTAGGACGAAATAACATCCCCTTTACTAACTGCGTTCAAGCAGGCTGAGTCTATCACTGTTTAACATTACAAAGTCAGGTGTGACAAGTTGGGCGAGGTAATATCTTCAGTTTCTGTTGGTGAGAGAGACAAACTTTAGACCTTACACAGAAATCTTTTTCAGGTCTTCTTCTGAAGTTGGTCCAATAAAAGATATTACCTCACCCACCCTATTTCTCTAATATCCTGGGATGGATACGGCTACAACAACCCTGAATAAATTCAGGTGTGTCAGATTTACTGCAATATTGTTCCATGTCTTTATACAGTTAATGTTCTAGGAACCTATCGTGACCCTAGATTGTGTTCTATGGCAGGAAATGATAGCTGGTGCAAGTAGCTAAGCAAAAAAAGAGCATCCTGCACGCGGGAAGCCTGACTGCAGAGCATGGAAGGAAGGAAACATTCTAACATCAGAAGAATATGCAACAGTGAATAAGGTTTCACAGGCTATACTTTATTCTGTGTTGTTCAAGCTGGAATAATCTTGTAGATATGCATACAAAAAAGACTAGAATCTCCAATATAAACCCCTTCAAATTATGGATGGTATATTATTTGAATACCTAGTTCATAAATTTGGGTTCGATTGTACTATACCCTATGAGCTATTCTGCAAGATTTTGGCTTAATTCAGGAACTAGACCCCTTCCAGTTTTGGATCCCACCCAGAATGAACCACCATATGGTCATGGGCGGCAGGAATCGTAGGCACGGGAAGGCTGTGCTTTTCCAAACAGCCTGACGTCTCCGCACCAATGCTCCACCCCCAGCCCCCCATCCTGCCTGCTGCTCCCTGGGGCAGGCCGGCTGGGGGCCCGGCTGTCTCCTCAGCGCTCGGGCTGGGAGCACTCTGGTCACACCACCTGCCCGCATTGTGGGTGGCAGCTCAGCTGGGGAGCGCCGAGGGGCTGGGATTGCACTGCCCAGCTCTCCGGGGCAGGGGGTAAGAGACTGGATGGGGGCACCTGGAGCAGGGGCAGCAACCACAGTAGGGACTGGGCTCCAGTGGCTGTGGAAGGGGTGGGGCCTTGGATGGAAGAAGTGGGGCTGGGTCCTAGCCTCTCCAAG
The DNA here is from genome assembly GCA_007922305.1 of Dermatemys mawii. Lineage (NCBI taxonomy): Eukaryota > Metazoa > Chordata > Testudines > Dermatemydidae > Dermatemys > Dermatemys mawii. The sequence goes on along the minus strand of ML677334.1, from coordinate 79,746,599 downwards.
CCATGGGTTCCCTCGCTGCCCATACATGGGGTGGTTCATTCTAAGTTGGATTCAAAACTGGAAGTGGCCTAGTTCCTGAATGAAGCCATTGGGTATAGTACCATTAAACCCAAACTATAGTCTTGATTGTCCTCAAACACAGCTCTAGCCTAAGCAGGATCCAAATACCACCTGAATGACTTTTGTCTAATGATATACTTGTAGTTAGCCAATATCAGCTAAGTATATGGCTAAGTGAACCTTTTTTCATTACTCTAAGGCCATCTAGAAAAAGATAATTATATAGGGCCTGATGTTCAATTGTGTTAGTGGATCTTTGCCAATCTCCATCATTTAGGATCTGGTCCAAAGGCTGAAGGGTGCTGAAGTGATGATGCTATGTGGAGTGTTAAATATTTGTTTTATTAGGTTTTTACATCCTGTGTCTTAATAAAATGTTTGAATTAATTTTTATGTTTCAAATAGTAGTGTAATTTGCATTGATAACAGGCTGTTATCTTGAGAATACTGTATGACAAACTCAAAACCTTGCACTGAAAGCCATCATCTTGACATATTATTGGATTTCCACAGTCATTCACTGACATCCTTTTACCCATGTCTTGACATAGTTATTTCTACTAACAGACGTGCATTGAAATAATTTTTCTATCAGCTTGACATGGTATTGTCTCCAAGGATTTGTACAGGCATTTAGCGTGAATGGAGAATTAGCATTGCCATTTGACCATTTATATTTCTACAGTCACAAAACATTTTTGTATTCACCATAAAATAGTCCAATTAAATTATTTTAATTTTAAGTGGTTTATTCTGTTTTTGCCAGTGCTTCCTATTAAAAAAACCTCTCTAATACCAGAGCTGAATTTTACCTCTGCATATGTAAAATAGTTTAATATATTGAATTTGATTTGGTTTAAAATAAAAACAAAGTGTGAAAAAACCCGCGGCCACTGGGATCTGCGAGAGGCAGTACCTGCAGATGCTCAGGTAAACGAAGCATCTCGTGGCCCGCCAGGAGTTTACCCTGAACGAGCCACAACCAAGTCTGGGAACACCTGATTTAAGCTGAAAATCTCATTTTCAAAAAGAGGTTTAGGCACTTGGGAGATTAAATCCCATTGATGGTCAATGAGATTTTGACTTGGAAGTGCCTAAATCATTTTGAAAATTAATTTTAGATTCCTATATCAGACTGGCATTACAGTGCTGAGAGCAGCAACACATAAAAAGCTTTAAAAAATTGGACCTAAGAGACTAGATTTTATCAATCAAAATCTAATTCTGCAAATCACCCAGAAGTGCAATTGTCCTTTAAAAGAAGCTGAATAAATTCAAAAACTGGTCACCCTGAGCAGAGCTGGTGTGGCACAGGCCCTCTATCATCAGTAGAGTTTTGACAATTTACTTTATCCGAGGATCTGGACTGACATTAATGTTCAGCCTCAATGTTGACTAGCCATATTGCTGGATATTGCTATAATATCTTTCACCACCAAAAAATACAACCTGAAAATGCAGGACATCCTCAGGATAATGTATCATTCTCATTTTGTACAATTGTGTCCTGATTTGTTATATTCCGTGTGACACATCAGGCAAGTTCAGGATTAGACCATGACATTAAGGTTCAGTCCATATTTTGAGGGGGAATATTAAGGGCTTTCTTCCTTAAGGAGACTTTCCAAGTTCTGCTTCTGGGCTGGAAGCAGGCCTCCTGTTCTGCATGCCACAGGGAAGCTTTTGATGCAAGTGACCATGAACTGTTGCTGGTGTGTCTAAAACAACTTTTGAGTTGTTCCAGTCATTTCTAAGAATAAAGGATTAAGTTAGTAGTGGGCAAATGTTACCAAAGAGAGATTTGAAATTTAATATAATTCAAAGACAGGATACAAAAAGTGGAAACTAAATCAAATTACAAAGGATTAATATAAACAAATAACACATGCATGTAGGGACAAAATTAGAAAGGCTGAGGCACAAAATGAGATTAAACTAGCTAGAGACATAAAGAATAACAAAAATATTCTACAAATACATTAGAACGAATAGAAAGACCAAGGACAGGGTAGGAGGAAAAAAAAGTAACAGAAAATATTAACGCTGTTGTAAAAAAATGAACATCATTCTGGGATGTATTAGCAGGAGTGCTGTAAGCAAGTCATAAGAAGTAGTTCATGTGCTCTACTCTGCACTGATTAGGCCTCAACTGGAGTGTCTGTTCTCGGTGCCACATTTCAGGAAAGATATGGAGAGTTGGAGAAAGTCCAGAGAAGAGCAACAAAAATGACTTCTATGGGAAGATTGAAAAAATGGGTTTGTTTAGTCTGGTGAAGAGAAGACTGAAAGGGGACATGATAACAGTTTTCAAGTACATAAAAGCTGTTACAAGGAGCAGGGAGAAATGGTCTTGTTTATCTTTGAGGATAGGACAAGAAACAATGGGCTTAAATTGCAGGAAGGGCAGTTTAGGTTGGACATCATGAAAAACTTCCTGTCAGTATGGTTAAGCACTGGAATAAATTGCCTAGGGAGGTTGTGGAATCTCCAGCACTGGAGACTTCTGAGAGCAGGTTAAACAAACACCTATCAGGGATGATCTAGATAATACTTAGTCCTACCTTCAGTGCAGGGGATTGGACTAGAGGACCTCCTGAGGACCCTTCCAGTCCTACAATTCTGTGATTCTTTGTATGAAGCCTGTAAGGGTATATCTACACTACAATTAAAAACCTGTGGCTGGTCTGTGCCAGGTGACTTCGGCTTGGGCTAAGGGGATGTTTAATTCTGGTGTAGACTTTCAAGCTAAGGTTGGAACTCAGCCTCAAGGATCCTGAAAAGTGTGAGGGTCCCAGAGCTTGGGCTGAAGCTGAACCCCAATGTCTATGCTGCAATTAAACACTCAGCCCTGCCGCCCGAGCCCCGTGAGGCCAGCTGCAGATGTCTAACTGCAGTGTAGCCATACCCTAAGAGAGAATTTCTAAATAGAGGGAGAGTATATTTAAATGGATGATACAGCTGTAGAATTCTCACAAGTGTGATCTGTGTTCATGAGAAATGTTCAAGTGATTGTTAGTCCCAAAAGCTGAGACTGGAGAACAGGGGATGGATCACTTTATAGTTACTCTGTTCTTTTCACTAGAGCATCTGGCACTGGCCACTGTCAGAACACAGGACACTGGTCTGGGTGGACATGTCTGACCCAGCATGGCCATTCTTACGTTATTATGTTCTAATGCCAGGCAGTCGATTGTTTTCTATATTGCAGCTATCTGCTTGTGTTGACAAAACCCACAGTGCTGCATATTACACAAGAAGAAATCCAGAACTATTTTTAGACAATATAAATTTAATCTTAACCAGCTCGGCTAAGATGACAGCTGACAAAATGTAAATACTTGTCATTGTCCCAGGTAAAGTATCCAGTGGAATGTTTCTAAAATTTATAAATAGCACTTTAAGCTGCCAAGCCACAAAGAAGAAAACTGAATATTTAAAGGTATTTCCTAAAACCTGCACAACTATGTGCTTTGAAGACATTATTCGAGTCTCCTTGAACTTGATGTTTAACTGATGGAGTAGCCTGAAAACTTTAAAATGAAGTGAGCTGTCACATCAGGTTAAAGATGATTTAACACATATTGGCCTGTATGAACTATTATTGAAAATCACAGAATGACAGTATGTTATATATCATTGAAGGAGGGTTGTCATAAAGGTAATTTCACCAAAAAGTAAACCCAATTCACCTTTAGTATTTTGACTCAGATTTTCCTGCTTTCCTCAGTATAGTGCCTCCTCTCCAGAGTTTAAAGTTATTTTTAGTCACCATCTCATTAACAGTATAATTAGACATACTAAATTAAGTCTCAGGTAAAGGTACTGATGTACAAGAAACACAAGTCTTCGTAGGAAAATGGGTGGAAACTATTAAGAGTTGATTAGCACCAATGATTTTTGTGAGAGCTGTGATAATTTAAACAGATCAGTTTATTAGAGGTAATTTTAAATGGAGACAGGAGACATTTGACTTGGTGAAGCACAGAAGAATCAGTGCATTATGCTCATCATCAGAATATGCATAGATAGAAGGATGCAAACAGTACATGATTGCAGGTATTAAAAGGGAGTTTAGGAAGGGGAATAAGACGAGGAAGACTTTGTAGCTCCTTAGAGACTAACCAGTTTATTTCAGCATAAGCTTTTGTGGGCTATAGCCGTCGAAAGCTTATGCTGAAATAAACTGGTTAGTCTCTAAGGTGCTACAAAGTCTTCCTCATCTTATTTACAGATACAGACTAACACGGCTGCTAATCTTAAACCTAGGAAGAGGAAGGTGGCTGTGATCTCCTACTGAGATCAGGAAACTAGAAGAGGGAACGGGAGGCTACAGATTGCAATAAGGACGTGGAAATTACAGAGAACAGAAGGGAACAAAATATAGAAAATATAATGTAGGTTATAATATATGCAGAGGGGCAATTTAAAAAATTGCTGGTTTGATTTTCTGACCAGTTCTTCAACTATTGCCCATAATTTGCAAAACAAATATCTCCCTAGCTGTTAAAAGCTTTGACAGGCTTAGAAACAAATTAAGTGCACTGCATATTTAAAGAAACAAGCCAATTATTGCAAAACATACATTTACACAAAGAACTAACAACCTCCATGGCATAATATTAACGTATTAGAAAAATAGGATTTTTTTGGAAATTATAGATTGTCAATTATAGACGAGAAAAATATTTCTGATCCTAGACAGCTCTTTAATTAAGAAGAAAAAGACACAGCAAGATTCAGTGGCTGGAAGTTGAAGTTAGACAAATTCAGACTAGAAATAAGGTACATATTTTGACCGACTAGGGGAATTGTCCATTGGGACAACTTATTGAGGGATGTGGTGGAATCTCCATCAGCCATTATCTTTAAATCAAGACTGTATGTCTTTGTAGAAGTTGTATTCTAACTCAAACAGAAGTTAAGGGCTTGATATAGAAACTATTGTGTGAGGTTCTTTAGCCTGTGTTATGCAGGAGGTCAGATGAGATGATCCCTTCTAGCCTTAACATCTAAGAATATGAAACAAACAGGAAAGAACACATCGGCTGCAGCTTGGCAACAAAACTCTCATAAATAGACCAAGACTTAAAAAGATCCTATCACATAATTTAAGGTAGAATGTTAAGATGGACTATTGATGGCACGAATAGCTGCACAGGCTAATTGTAAACAAACAGTACACAGTATTTTGCTATATACTTCTTTTTAATGGAAGCAGCAAAGAACACATGATTGTCTCTGCAGTATTTAGGCTATCTACAGGTGCTCTCTCTGCCTGACGGAGAGACAGCCATGAGACATTTGGCCCATTTATAAACATCCATTTCCAAGGTCTTATAATTGTGGCCCTGATTCTTCACATACATGCAAACGTACGAGTTGTAATAGTTAACCCTTGCAGCTGCTGGACATCCTCTCCTGTCCTTTGGAATCTTGACCCATATTATGTGACTGGGACCAGGAAATAAGTGTTGTTCCCAGACACTATTTATTCACTTTTTGAAAATATGGCCCTTATTTACATGAAAGATGGGAAGGAAATATAGAATTTTGAGACATTTTGGTCATATAATACTCTTATCATCTCAGTACAATGTAATCTGCCAGTAACCATAATCAGGTATACTGTAGGTGTTGAAACCATTGTTTTTATTAAAAATATAATGTATGAGTTCTCTGATAGATAATAATAGTCAGCTCTTGTGAAAACTATCTACTGTCTATTTCTACCCAGTGAAACTTTATTGGCAATCCTGGTGACTAGAAATTGATGTTAATAGATTACATTTCTAAACTAATGAATGAACTGCTGGACAAGTTTGCAGATCTTGCTGAAAATGCCTTTCTGTCTTAGAGAATGTTTACAGGTTAACCAATGAGAAGATGGGCATGAAGGCCAAGGGGGGATTTATTGATTACAATGTCAGAGGGAGCAGGTTAACGCTCACATTGCAGTAGATTTGGTCTGACACTGTAAATGAGAAAGGAGAGAGGAACAAAATATGCAGCACATTACAACAGAATAACATTGAGAAACAATAAGATAGTTCACTAGAGAAAAGGATTTTGAAAACTGCTAGCATTTCAAATGTTGTAATTATATAAAAGTTACAATTTTTTTACCATGTCTCTCTTCAGCACAAATTTTATACACTATATAGAGAATAGCTGCTGCTGCCCTGCTCACCCCTTTGGTCGCGCTGCCCCTCTCCCCCCGCTCCTCTGGCTGCACTTTTCTTTCGGCTTGGAGCGGCAAAACAAGTTAGAGCCGGGCCTGCCCAATGTAGTGTAAGCTGGGTATTAGAGCATAAGGAATGTAATGATATCCAGGGTCTGGTCTCCTGTTTAAACTTCCTTTGTTTTTCCTTCCTGATTGATGACTATGTTTATTGCTTAAATGCAAGTTAAGGCAAGCACACATTCCTTTGTCTAGGACAGACCTAAACTTCTCTTTGCATCTTCTGTTTGAGGTTTGGAAGATGTGTTAATAACGCCATACAGGGCAATCTTATAACTTCACATACAATGTTTCCATACATATTTTACTGAGACAATACTGACCTGCAAATTATGAGTTTTTAAATGATATCTCACAAGACATGCCTTGCACAAAAAAAATTACAATAGTGCTGTCATAAATATAAAGTAGCCTAGAATTAGTGTTTACCTGTAAGGGGTTAAGCTAAAAGTAACCTGAGAGGTGGACAACTGGCCAATGAGAAATTCCTCAGGAGACAAAGGATTTTGAGTTTCAGTTTCTCTCTGGGTCTCTCTCTGTTCAACTCGGCTATGAGATGAATGACAGCTATTTCTTTCACTGTAACTATAAGCTTTCTATCAAGTAAGGTAGTCAGTAAAGTTACCTTATTTTTTATCTCTTGGAAAATTCTCAAGTGGGTAGAAATTTATCTCTGTGTTTCTCTAATACTGTAAGGCTTCAGCAGGAGGAGAAATTCGGGGAGGGGGTTGTCTTTAACTCTTTATTGATTATTGTAGTGCTGTTCTACTGATTTTCTATAAGGGATTTATTCCTTTCTTTTAAGAATATGACTGCTTGTTTTCCATTGTGTAAGATCCTGGTTTTGGATCGGGCACGTCTCGCAGGATCAGGTGAGGTGTTTTTTTTGTTTTTTCTCTTAAGCTTCCCAGGGAAGGAAGAAGTTTGGGGGGCTTAGTGGAAAGGGAAAGAAGGGTCCCAAACTCCCCTTTGTCCTAGTTTTTGGAATACTGAGTTTGGTGGTGGCAGCAGTTAGTTCCAGACACAGGAGAAGTTTGTGTTCTGGGGGGAAAAAGATAACCTAAGCTGGTAAAATAAGCTTGGGGGGTTATTTCTTTTTTCATGTAGGTCCCCACATCTGTACCCTAGAGTTCAGAGTGGGGAGGCAATCCTGACAAGTGCATAGGGTGTGGACACAGAGATTTATTCAGTCACACTCTCTCAGCTCTTTCAAATCTCCTCTCCTGGCCTCTTCCATCCTGTTCTGGCAGGAAGGATCTAGTGCCAGACATTTTTTTCTGGCAGCGTTTCTCTCCATCATCCTTGCACACATCAGTTAATGGCAGGATTTCACTCCTAAATTGGATTTTAGATGGTGACTTTGAGATGGAAGGCTATAAATCGCATTATTAAATCCCCTGAGCTGTCAAATGCTGTGCCACTCTGTCCTTTCAAATAACAAATTGTTTCTTTTAAAAATAAAAGAAAAAAGCTAATATTGGTAGCACTTGTTCTTATTATCAATAGCTTTCTGAATAAAGGGGAGAAAAACATTCATATTTCAATCAAGATTACTAGGGTGTTTAAGAGAAAATGTTATCTTGGATTATATAAACTGGAAGATTTCAATTAGATCTGTACCCTCTTGTAGCTATAATACTTCTGGCAAGGGTTGGCAGCAAAAAGGGCTGGGTTTGATTTTCTATAAGTTGCTTCCAAAAAGATAATTGACAATGACTCAAGCTCCCACAACCTGGGAAACTATATATGGGCCCTTGTTTTATATTTATTTTCTGTTGAACAGGCTGGTAGGGGACAGTGTGTTCTAAAAGAAGCAGAGTCTTTGATCACAGCAGAGCCCTGATTAAGGGGTGGGGCTTTCCTGATTAGGGGCCCTATAAAGGCAGTCAAGCAGGCAGCCAGTAGCACAGGAGCCAGAAAACAGAACTGAAAATAGGGGAGTTTAAGTGGAGATCTGCTGGAAGAGAAGAGAGACAAACCTCTGTTCCCAAGAACCAACAGCTGAGTTCTCAGAGAATTTGTTTTCTTGCTGTTCTTTTTTTTCCACTTTGCAGAGGCTGGTAGGGGGCAGTATGTTATAAGACTATGCCAAACTGGGGAAGATGCTTAAAGAAACGGAGACTCAGGTGATCTTCAGTGGGATTCTACCTATCCCTAGAGTGAAGGCAAGATACAATTATGATGATCAACAGATGGCTCGGGTTCTATGAGAAGGGCTTTGGGATGTTCGAATACTGGATAGAGGACTGATCTCATGTGCTGGATTCCCCCTGAGTAGGGATGTAAATAGATTTCTGGGGTAGAGGTTGGCACAAGTGATTAAGAGTTTTAAACTAGGAATTTGGGTGAGATGGTTAGGAGATGTTCATGTAATCTGCACACCTGATTCTAGTATTAAGCAGGGAGTAAGAGAGGATACAGCAATGGCGAAAGGAAAAACAATGGGTAGGAACATGCTCATGAAGAAGAAAGATAGTTCCAATACCAATAATCAGGTAGGTGATGATGGCAGTAGAATGACTGTACTTAATTCAGTAAGGTATCTGGGAAAAGCCAAGCAAAAACAATTAAGATGTCCATACATCAGTGCAGAGAGCATATGTAACAAAATTAAGAAACTAGAATTATTGATGCAGGAAGTGAAACCAGATATTATAGGGATTACAGAAACATGGTGGAAGTGTAATCATGACTGGACTACGGTATTGAAGGGTATTGCTGCACAGAAAAGAAAGCAATAAAGCTAAAGGTGGTGGAGCAGCATTGTATATTAATGGGGAAGTAGAATGTAAAGAAATTATAAGTGATGAAATGGACAAAACAGATTCTGTTCGGGTCAAACAGATTCAGCTGGCAGAGCAGAATGGCTTGTGGTGAAGACTGCAGCAGAACCCCATGGAGAGGCAGGGCAGTTGGCCTTTGACCACATAAGGTGCCCCTTTACCTCCCCACCCCATTTTCACACAGGCTGGGGGAGGGATGAACTTTTCAATTCTGGGGCTGCACTGGCCAGGGACAGGGACTTTTGGGTTGCGGGACTTTTGGGTTGTTGGACTTTTGGTACTTTGCGTGACTTTGGGATTGTGGGACTCAAGAACCAAAGGGAAAGGACACAGCCCATCTGCTTGGGGGGTGGGGTGTCTTCTAGTTCATGGTTTGTTTTATGAATCTTGTTTGAGGTGTTTCCCCAGCATAATGCTGCATTGTTTCTCTCTGTTATTAAAAGGCTTTTGCTACACTTAGACTCTGTGTTTGCGAGAGGGAAAGTATTGCCTCCTAGAGGCACCCAGAGGGGTGGCACATGGTTGTCCCAGGTAATTGGGTGGGGGATCTAGTCAGTTGTGCATTGTGTTATTGGAACGGAACCCCTAGATACTGAATCTGGCCCTTGTTGGTACCAGCTCTGATGGGCAGAAGGGTTACACATTTGTAAATTGGAGTTAAACAAACTATGCTAACCTAGCTGGTCTTGTGACCACTCCCCTCTATCCCACCCCAGTATTAAATCACAAAATGAAAATATTTTTGGAATCAACCAATCAGCTATATCAAGAATAAATACCTGCTCACTTCCCCCATTTCCTGCAGAACAGAATAAACACTTTAAGCTACCAGAATCTTCTGAAATCCATGTAGAAGAGGTTCACAGGACAAATATGTACATTGGTAGTCCACTGTTCATCCTTGCATATAGAAAGAGTGGGGTACTGGAATCAAGATATACTGTGGATTTTAGAGGACAATTTTGCCCTAAATTTCCACTGAGTTTTGAACAGCTGGAGGGAACTGTCTGCCAGTATCTGTTGAGGAGCAGGAGGAAATGACCATCAGTAAAATAGTGCCAGAAACTTTTATAGTATTGAACAAATTTCTTGACAGACTTAGCTATTCAGACTCCAGATATTCAGTAATGACTTTTCTTAAAATGGTGGTTGTTTTTATTCCATCAGAAATCTAGAGCACAATTTCCTTCTCAGTTCACTTACTGGTGCTTGCATATTGTTATTCCAGTGTTTGCCATGATTACACAGTACAGGGGCTATATCACTCTTTTGCTCTTAAAACCAGATCTGCTGACTAGAATTACTTTAATAATATTGGATGTTCTGGAAATTGAAAGGTACTTTTTTTGGATAAATAGATTTTTGTAGCCAAAATATAATTTTATTTCAATTTTTTTTAACCAGAAGATGTTTCTGACTTTCATTTTCAGAGTTGGCTGACTGATTCTTTTCCTATATTCACTGTGGCATGGGAGAGATTCAATGTGGATGTGCAGCCACAATTATTACTGGATGGTGTTTTGGACTACACCATCTGCATTATAAAATCTATTGATAAATCAGAAAGCTAGTTACATTACAGATTAATGTGTTTACATTTTTTATTGCATATAAACTTACTGTTTGGCAATCAAAGGAAAACTGACAGCAGACATCTGGGAAACATTATTTGCCATGCCAGAAACACAGATACATTAATAACTGAGACATCTTTAGACCCATTCAATAAATTATAGATATGCTATTCAAGCTGCATACTCAGGTCTTTTTTCGATAAATGATTCCCTCTTTTTCCACACTCAATCTTTGTGCATAAGTAATTCCGTATTTTTCCATATTTCTTTCTCTAGAAACTGACACACATTTGAATAAACAAGTGCATGAATGCTAAATTTCTCTGAGATTCACAAAGATTTCTCTTTACTTTCACAATTTTATTTTTTAAGTACTGCCTTAGACCAAGAGTTCCTTAGGAATCCAAGGGATGTTTTTTTCCTCCAAAAGATTCTAAGTGAATTAGTCTCACATCACTCAACTATATTTTTCAATCTATGAATAAGAGAGTCTAATTGTTGTTTGTGCTGTTATTATAATCTTGTTGGTCTCAGGGTATTAGAAATACAAAGCAGGTGAGGTAATATCTTGACAGAATTTGGTACAATAAAAGATATTAGCTCTACAGGATTAGGCCAATGAAAGCTGCCTTTCATTGACTTAGCCGTGGAAGTGTCTTCACTGAAATTTGGCTCCTGCCGATGTAAATGCCTATGCCAGTTTAGTAACACCACCTCCCAGAGCGGTATAGAGTGACAGTCAATGCAATTAGGTTGACACAGTGTCAGTGTAGACCTGTGTTGCTTACATCAATTGCACTGGTCTACAATGTTTTAGAAGTCGTCTGCTTCAGAGATAAAATGTGATATTTATTATGTATTTTGATGTGCTGAATTCAAATATGACAATTAAAACAACTGATTGGCTACTGTTTCTAAGATATTTAAGTTTTTACATTTTATGTCTAAGTATATTGTGTAGATAGTAGAGTTTTAATCATAAATTGTAAACCTAGGTCTTTTCATGTGTTTATGGTTGCTTTACATGATAATATTTCACCTGTCCTGTTCATGTAACACTTTAAAAATCAGCAAAAGGGTTATATAAATCAAATGTATTATGAAACAAAAGGCAAAAAACTATTATGTACATAGTTTAGTCCTATTCAGTGTCTACTCGGCGCTTCTTGGCTTGTCTCTTGTATTCATTAAATGGAGCATCTCTTGTCACTGTCCAGCAATAGTCTGCAAGCATTGATGGGCTCCATTTGCCCTGATAGCGTTTCTCCATTGTTGCAATGTCCTGGTGAAACCGCTCGCTGTGCTCATCGCTCACTGCTTCGCAGTTCGGTGGAAAAAAATCTAGATGAGAGTGCAAACAATGTATCTTTAGTGACATGTTGCAACCAAGGCTTTTGTATGCCTTGAGGAGGTTTTCCACCAACAACCTGTAGTTGTCTGCCTTGTTGTTTCCGAGAAAATGTATTGCCACTAACTGGAAGGCTTTCCATGCCGTCTTTTCCTTGCCACGCAGTCAAATGCATCATCTCGAAGAAGTTCACGAATCTGAGGACCAACAAGGACACCTTCCTTTATCTTAGCTTCACTTAACCTTGGAAATTTTCCACGGAGGTTCTTGAAAGCTGCTTGTGTTTTGTCAATGGCCTTGACAAAGTTCTTCATCAGACCCAGCTCGATGTGTAAGGGTGGTAACAAAATCTTCTTCGATTCAACAAGTGGTGGATGCTGAACACTTTTCCTCCCAGGCTCCAATGACTGTTGGAGTGGCCAATCTTTCTTGCTGTAGTGGGACTCTCTTGCATGACTAACCCATTCGCAGAGAAAACAGCAGTACTTTGTGTATCCAGTCTGCAGACCAAGCAAGAGAGCAACAACCTTCAAATCGCCACAAAGCAGCCACTGATGTTGGTCATAGTTTATGCACCTCAAAAGTTGTTTCATGTTGTCATAGGTTTCCTTCATATGGACTGCATGACCAACTGGAATTGATGGCAAAACATTGCCATTATGCAACAAAACAGCTTTAAGACTCGTCTTCGATGAATCAGTGAAGAGTCTCCACTCATCTGGATCGTGAACGATGTTGAGGGCTGCCATCACACCATGGATGTTGTTGCAGGCTTCAAGATCACCTTCCCTGAAGAAGACTGGGACAAGATCCTTTTGACGGTCACGGAACATGGAAACCCTAACATCACCTGCCAGGAGACTCCACTGCTGTAGTCTGGAGCCCAACAGCTCTGTCTTACTCTTGGGTAGTTCCAAATCCCTGACAAGGTCATTCAGTTCAGCTTGTGTTATGAGGTGTGGTTCAGAGGAGGAGGATGGGAGAAAATGTGGGTCCTGTGACATTGATGGTTCAGGACCAGAAGTTTCATCCTCTTCTTCTTCCTCATCTGACTCAGGTGAGAATGATTCCGGTGCATCAGGAACTGGCAGTCCTTCTCCGTGGTGTATTGGGCGTATAGCTGATGGAATGTTTGGATAATGCACAGTCCACTTTTTCTTCTTTGACACACCTTTCCCAACTGGAGGCACCATGCAGAAGTAACAATTGCTGGTATGATCTGTTGGCTCTCTCCAAATCATTGGCACTGCAAAAGGCATAGATTTCCTTTTCCTGTTCAACCACTGGCAAAGATTTGTTGCACAAGTGTTGCAGCATATGTGTGGGGCCCACCTCTTGTCCTGATCTCCAATTTTGCAGCCAAAATAAAGGTGATAGGCTTTCTTAACCATAGTGGTTATACTGCGCTTTTGTGATGCAAAAGTCACTTCACCACAAACATAGCAGAAGTTACCTGCACTGTTCACACAAGTACGAGGCATCTCCGCTCACTTTGGCTAAACAGAAATGTGTCCCTTTGCAAAATCAAACACTGACAAATAAGAGAGCATGACACTGTATGATTTCTAGGACTGATATAGGGCAATTTGTTCAGCAGAGTGATGTAAGCTTCCTTATGATTGCATCATCCATGACTTCTAGGAACAACATGATGCAATTCATATCATGTATGACGCAATACCAGCTTCAGATTGCATCATTCATTGTTTTGCCTAAAAAGCAAGTACTGTCCAAACCCAGTCATAGATTTATTCATCGATCCAGTCAAAGATGTATTTTTGTCATTTCTGGATTAAATTGAGATCCCTTCCCTTTATAACTCACTTATCCTCTGCCATTCCCATGTGAAGGGTCGTATATACTGACCCAATAGCATATCTTGAAAACTAGAGCCAATCAACAATTTGAAGAATCATTTTCGTTCTCAGTGACCCAGAATTAGTAAAGTTTGACTACATTTATTTCAGAAGCATTTTGGCTGTAGAGCAGTGTTGTTACTGGCTTTCAAGAGCCATCCCACAATGCCCCCGACTGACAATACAATCACTATAAGTGCTCCTGGTGAGGAAGCATACCACTGACTAAGTGTACGCACACACAAGTGATTTTGTAACTGTGGTTGCTGTACGCCACCCTACGTTAGGTAGACATAATTTTGTACCGTAGGGCTAAGAAAGTCTAATTTAGCTTGATTTACATATCAGAGAGACAGAAAAGGAAGCCTGCTTTAATATATCATGTCCTGGTAGTTACCTTTCTTGTAACATTCCTTTCTTCTGGATTAGATTGAGTGTAAATTTAACATCCCTTATATTTTGAGTAATAGGGCCAAATTCAGTAGTGATGAATTTATTCAAGTGACATGTAGGTAAATATATCTAAGGGAGTCTGAAATTGGGACAATTTAAAAATTATTTCTGATCCACCAGTCTAGTCCCCAATCCAGCACTTACCCATACATTGTTTCATTTACTTCAGTAAGACTATATATGTGCTTGAAGTTATGCACTTAGATATTTAGGGCTTGATTTGCAAGAGAGGTCAGCTCCCATTTAGGCAGAAAAATAAGTGACCAGATTCTCAAGAGCTTAGTACTTTAGGTGAATGTAGCATGCAAAGCACTTTTGAAAATCTAGCCATTAAAGCCAAATCCTGGTCCACTAGAGGTTAATGGGAGTTTTGCTATAGATTTCAGGAGGACCAGAATTTTGGTCCTTAAGATTGGATTTTTCAATTGCTTTGCACATTGTTTCATTAAAATCTGTGAAAGTCAATGTGAAGTGTGTATAAAATGCCACTAAATTACTCTCTCTGAATATCTCTCTATCATTTTTAGCCAGCAGATTTCTTGAATTTCTTTTCTTTTGGTTCAGTTAAGGACATGTGGAATACAGAAAGAGTGCCATCTAAAGAAATTACTTTAGGGCACAAACAATCCACCAACCCATTCCAGCATTTACACGCAGAATCTTAAACAGCCTAGCAGGACTGAAAATCAGAAAAATCCAGGTCTTCATAGAGGAAAACTGAAGTTTAATGTAATGTCACTCCACATCAATAAAAACAGTAAAGCATAACATACAATTAAAATAGCTTTAAGAAACACAACCTGGTGTTTTCATTGTGATTCAGTGGAATATTTATGATATGGCAGCCTATTGAAAAAGAAAAATGCATGTGGCCTGGGGAAAAAAAATCTCTATCCAGGCTCGTATTTCAAACACGCAGAGAACACAATAAAGGACCAGTTTGATTAAACCTGAGCATGCTATTCAGAAATAAATTGCTGCTGATGGTACTAGAAAATTGATTCAAACCCTTGTCTGTGTGTAGAACGTAAGAGTCTTTGAATAATTTGGGTATTTGACCTGTCTCTTTTCTTCCTTGCAAATAAAAATACCTAGATAGGAGAAAAGAAACACAACAAAAAGGAAAGAACTATAACTTTTTCTTAGTTGTACAATCTGGGCCAAATCCAGGCTTCTGGAAACAGAACCAGAGAGGTTATGCTGTGCAAAGGGCCAGGGTTGCATATGGGAAGCTGGGAAAAGTTTGTGTTCTTATGTGTGGCAAGGAGTCTAGCTGTACAGAGGTTCCCTGAACTGTAGAGTGCAGGGGATATCTGGGCCTGATGCCAAATTGCAGATGGGAAAATGGAAGAGACTGGAAGCTCAGCCGACATATGTATCCTCTGATCTTTATTTCCCCCACACCTGCTGTGGGGGTGCATTTAAACTATGGAGGCCATTTGGGTACAGAAGTCTCTTTTGAAACTGACTCCAATGGCTTGGAAGGGAGAAGGATTCCTTCCTTTCAGCTGCCTTGGTGATACCCATTCACTGATACCCCAGGCAGGGATGCCTGCATCCTGGAAATGAATGCATTGGTGGGCATATTGTGTCAATGAGAGGACTTTGGCTTCCTCGACCATGGAATGCTGTTCTGGGAAGAAGGTCTCTTTGGAAAAGATGGGTTCTACCTGACCCAGAAGGGCAAGTTCATCTTCAACCACTGACTCTCCAACTTAATGAGAAGAGCTTTAAACGAGGCTCAAAGTGGACAGGTGGCAAAACCCCACAGATAAGTATAAAAGATGACCAACAAAGGACTGGATGTTGGGGGTGGGGAGTGAGACATGGAAAATTAAAGGAGGAGCAACAAAAGTAAATCAGGGGAATCTGCTCAACATCTCAGATACCTGTACACAAAGGCAAGTAGTATGGGGAACAAACAGGAAGAACTGGAAATATTAGTACATAAGCTAAATTATTACTTAATTGGTTTCATAGAGATTTGACAGGATAAGACTGGAGTATTTATATGGAGGGGTATAGTTTGTTCAGGGAGGACAGGCAGGATGAAAAGAGAGAAGGGGTTGCTTTATACATCAAAAATTTAAACACTTGTTCTGAAGTCTAGAAGGTAGTTAGAGGCAGACCAGTTAAAAGCCTACTGATAAAAATAAAGGGGGTAAATATGAGAGATATCATGGTAGGGGGTCTACTATAGACCACCAAATCAGGAAGAGGAGTAGATGAGGCCAAAAAAACACACACCCCAAGATCTGGCAGTGATAGGGGACTTTAACTCTCAGAATTCTGTTGGAAGAAAAACAAACAAACATTTCCAATAAATTCTTGGAATGCAATCAGACAACATTTTGTTTCAGTATTGAAGGAAGCAACTGGGGGACAACCATTTTAAATTTGATTCTGACCACCAGGGAGCAAGTGGTAAGAAATGTGAAGGTTGATGGCATTTTGGGTAAAAGTGACAATGAAATGATAGATTTCATGATTCTAAGAAAAACAAGGAGTGAAACCCACAGAATAAGGAAAATGGACTTCAAAAAAAGCAGATTTTAACAAACTCAGAGACCTGGCAGGTAAGATTCCATAGGAAGAAAATCTAAGGGGAAAAAAGAGTTCAGAAGAACTGGAAGTTTTTCAAAGAAATAATATTAAAGACTTAACTGCATATTATCCCAATATAAAGGAAAGATAGGAAAAGTCCAATATGGCTCCATCTGGAGTGCTGTAATGACCTGAAAATCAGAAAGGAATCCTGCAAAAAGTGGAAATACAGTCAAATTGTTAAGGAGAAGTACAAAAAAATAGCACCAGCATGTATAGACAAAATCAGAAAGGCAGAGGAACAAAATGAGTTACACCTAGCCAGGGACATAGAGGACTGTCACAGGATCTGCACTGGTCCTGTGTTCTCTCTGCTCCCCAATAAAGGTCTTTACACCTTTCCACAGTGTTTCACCCAAGTGTCCTTTATTTACAGTGCTTGTTCATGGTTTCAAAGTAACAAACAGGGCTCCCCAAATCCCCTAACAGTTACCCCACTGTCCTGGTTCCTGGGATTCCAGGCCCTCAAGGCACCTTACTCACAGCCAAGAGACAGAGGTTTCAACCTCCTGTTCCCTACCTAGCCACCTCCCCCAACCCCCAATTGACCATGAGTCAAGGCTTTTCTAGCCCAGTCAGCTTCCTGCCTCAGCTGTGATCAATCAGCCCCAGCTAGTTCTGTGAGCCAATGCTCATTAGGGCTTCCAGCTGGGCTCCCCTGCTGGTTACTGCCAGCCCCTGCCTCTGGGCCTCCTGCCAGGAAGCAGGGTTTAACTCACAGAGGCAGGGCATTCTAGGGGTTTTACCCCTGCCCTGCCACACATCTCCCCCCTTCACCGAGCCACGAGGCTCCACCTGCCCCTGCCCCTTTTTGGCCAGACAAACCCAGTCTTCACCGGGAGCTCTTACCCCCCTGTTGTGGGTTCCTGCGGACCCTCCCCAGGGTCTTCAGGCCCCTGCCCACATCCCCTGTAAGGGCAAGTCCCTCGCCCATGCCCCTTCTCCTGGCAGAGGCTGCACCCTTGCTCTGGCAGGAGCTGGTCAGCTAGGTGCCCCGCCTCGGGGCTCCATTGCCCGTTCTCTAGATCCTCCTTATCTCCCTCCTTCTCTGGAGGACCACACTCGGGGCATGCTTCCCCTGAGTGTTTGTCAGCCCCACACAGCCAGCATTCTTCCCTGGCTTTGCCTTGTTGTCTAGGAGTTTTTAGTTCTCTCCCCCTTCTTTCCCCTGGTCAGGGGGAGGGAGTTTGTTTCTCTTTAGGGGGATTGGGGCTTCCCTCACCCCCTTTTGTCCCCTTACTAGGGCCCTCCATGGTCCCCTCCTCCAATCCCTTGCCATGGCTCTGGACCATCTTGGAGGGGGTTTCCCAGTCTCCTCCCAAGAGGACTGGGTAGGCCAACTTATTTACCACCGCTACCCGTTGCCAGCGGAAGCGCCCCTTCACTTCTAGGGGCACCCGTGCTACCGGATACCTACGGGTGTCCCCATGGATACACTGTAGGGCTTGCTTTGCCCTCTGGACCACCTAATGGGGCTTCACCCCAGCCCTCGCAATGAAATACACTAAATTTGCCACCTTGAACATCTGAGGCTGTAGGGTGGGTCTCCACAGGAGCCAAGTGCTCTCCTTCCTTTGAGAGTGGGGGTACTCTGTGGTCTTCCTGCAGGAGAACCACACAGCTCCGACCGTCGAGCCTAGCTGGCAGCTGGAGTGGGGAGACAGGGTGTACTTTAGCCACCTCAGTGCCCATTCGGCTGGGGTGGGTACCCTGTTCTCCTGCGAGCTATGGCCCGAGGTGCTGGGGGTTGCCGAGGTCATGCCGGGCCACCTGCTGCACATCCGGGCCTGCGTGGAGGGGATCACTCTCAATCTGGTCAATGTCTATGCCCCGAACGCGGGCCTGGACAGGGTGCGTTTCTTTTGGCAGGCGGCAGA
Organism: Dermatemys mawii; assembly: GCA_007922305.1. Lineage (NCBI taxonomy): Eukaryota > Metazoa > Chordata > Testudines > Dermatemydidae > Dermatemys > Dermatemys mawii. Next base: position 79,727,806 of record ML677334.1, on the reverse strand, counting down.
TTTCCTCAGCACCCTGAGTCCTCACGAGTGCCTGGTCCTGGGAGGGGACTTCAGCACCACCCTCAAGGACCATGACCGCAGGCGTCCTCAGGGAGATTGTTGACCATAACTCCCTGGTGGACGTCTGACACGCCCACCACCCAGACAACCACGTCACCTACACTTATATCCGGGTGGGGGATGACCAGTCCAGCTACTTCTGGATAGACCGCCTCTATCTTTCCTGGTTCCATTTGATGGGATCCCGTGCCTCCGGCGTCCAGCCAGTCCCATTCTTGGATCAACATCTCCAGATGTCTGGTGACCGTGACGGCCTCTCTGAGTTCAGAGAGGCCGGGGCCGGCCTATTGGCATTTTAATAACAGTCTGCTGGAGGACGCGGGCTTTGTGGTGGCCTTCTGGGAGTTTTGGCTGGCCTGGCGGGAGCAGCGGCTTTCCTTCCCCTCGGCCAGGCAGTGGTGGGACATGGGGAAGGTGCGCGCCCGGCTCTTCTGCCGCAACTACACCCAGGGTGCCAGCCGGCAGAGGGGTGCGGTGATAAAACAGCTGGAGCGGGAGGTTTTGGAGCTAGAGAGGTGCCTGGCCTCCGGCCCCAAGGATCCACCCCTCCATGCAGCATACTGGGAGAAGCGGGAGGAGCTCCGGGTCCTAGAAGACCACCGGGCCCGGGGCACGTTCGTTCGATCCCGCATCTGTCTCCTTCAGGAGATGGATCGTGGCTCCCGCTTCTTCTACGCTCTGGAGAAAAAGAGGGGGGCTAAAAAGCACGTCACCTGCCTCCTGGCAGAGGACGGCTCCCCCCTCACGGATCCGGAGGAGATGCGTGGAAGGGCCAGGGCCTTCTATGCCAGCCTTTTCTCTCCAGATCCAACCAACACCGAAGCAGGCAGAGTGCTCTGGAACGAACTCCCAATGGTTAGCGCAGGCAACCGGGACTGGCTGGAGCTGCCTTTCTCTCTGGCTGAGTTCTCGGCCGCCCTCCGTCTCATGCCCACCAACAAGTCTCCGGGCATGGACGGGCTGACTGTGGAGTTCTACCGCGTATTCTGGGATGTCCTCAGCCCGGACTTCGTCACCGTCTGGGCCGAGTCCTTGTGAAGCAGGGTCCTCCCTCTTTTGTGCAGGTGAACTGTACTCGCCTTATTGCCGAAGAAGGGGGACCTCCGCAATCTTCGGAACTAGTGTCCCGTCTTGCTCCTCAGCACGGAGTATAAGGTCGTAGTGAAAGCCATCTCGCTGCGGCTGAAGTCCGTGTTGGCAGACGTGGTCCATCCCGACCAGACCTACACGGTCCCAGGCCGTACCATCTTCAACAACTTGTATTTGGTCCGGGACCTTTTAGAGCTAGGGCATAGGGATGGTCTGTCATTCGCCCCCCTGTCCCTGGACCAGGAGAAGGCGCTTGACAGGATGGACCACGGGTATCTCCTGGGCACTCTGCGGGCGTTCGGCTTTGGTCCCCAGTTTGTGGGTTTTCTCCGGGTGCTGTATGCTGACACGGAGTGTTTGGTCAGGCTCAACTGGACCCTGACCGGGCCGGTCAGCTTCCGGAGGGGAGTACAGCAGGGGTGCCCCATCTCGGGCCAGCTGTACGCTCTGGCGATCAAGCCCTTCCTCTGTCTCCTCCACTGGAGGTTGACGGGGTTGGTGCTCCGAGAGCTGGAGTTGCGGCTGGTCCTGTCGGCGTACACCGACGATGTGCTCCTTGTCGTCCAGGACCCAGGCAACCTGGCGCAGGTGGAGGCCTGCAAAGCCATGTACTCGGCAGCCTCTTCTGCCCGGGTCAGCTGGGTCAAGAGCTCTGACCTGGTGGTCGGGGACGGGTGGCAGGTGAGCTCCCTCCCACCCATGCTTCAAGCCATTCAGTGGAGTGCAGGTCCGCTGCACTATCTTGGCGTTTATCTCTCCACCACACATCCTTCTCCGCCGGAAAACTGGCAGGATTTGGAGGGCAGGGTGGGTGACCAGGTGCGGAGATGGATGGGACTGCTCCGGTGTCTCTTCCTTTGCGGGAAGGCGCTGGTGCTGAATCAGCTGGTCCTGTCCATGCTCTGGCACCGGCTCAACACCCTGAGCCCGGCCCCAGGAATCCTGGCCAGACTCCAGAGGATAGCCCTGGGGTTCTTCTGGCCAGAACTGCACTGGGTCTCTGCAGGAGTCCTGAGTCTTCCCCTGGAGGAAGGTGGACAGGGCCTGGTCTGCTTGCGCAGCCAGGTCCATGTCTTCCGCCTCCAGGCCCTGCAGAGACTCCTTTATGGTGCAGGTAGTCCGGCGTGGAGCATGTTGGTGCACGCCTTCCTCCGCCGCCTCCGAGGGCTTTGATACGACCGGCAACTCTTTTTTCTCCACTCCAGGGGTCTTCTGCGAGACCTCTTGGAGCTGCCGGTCTTCTACCAGGACCTCCTCCGGGCCTGGAAGCTCTTTGGGGCGACCAGGTCCTTTGCGGCCACCAAGGGAGAGGATCTCCTTGCGGAGCCCCTGATACACAATCCCAACTTTCCTGTGCGCTGGAGGTTAGTCCTGGCAGAAATCACCAAGCTCGGAGACCTCCTGGACTACGACAGGGGGGACTGGGTGGATCCCTGCGTGCTCATTCAGCGCATGGGGCTCTCCACCCTTGTGACTGCCCTGTGCGTACTCCAGGAGGTGTGGAACGCTCTGCCTCCCGTCTCTCTCGACTTCCTGTGGCGAGTCCTGTGAGAGGGTTTTCCCCGCCCACCCCTCACCCTTTCAGAAGTAGTACTTCGGCCCCTGCTTCGCGAGCCCTCCTGGCCTCCCCGTTCCCACACCCCGAGCCAGCTGCATACCTTGCAGCCAGTTTCGTTCCGAACCGTGCCAACGGACCATCTGTACTTGCTCATGCTTCACACGTTACATCTCCTCACCCTTGCGTCCCGCCCCGACACCAAGTGACGGGACTACCTGCCACCATTCGAGGGTGAGAACCCCTGGTGGGCCAGCCTTTACTCCACCTTGGTTCCACGGCCCACCGGGGATATTAGTTGGCGGCTCCTTCACGGAGCTGTGAGCATGGGCGTGCACCTGGCGCGGTTCGTCCCCATGCCCGAAGCCTGTCCCTTCTGCGGCATGCAGGAGAACCTGGTGCATGCCTACCTCGAGTGCGCCAGGCTGCAGCCCCTATTCCGGCTCCTCCAGAACCTCTTATTGAGGTTCTGGCTGCACTTCTCCCCACACCTATTTATTTTTGCACACCACATTCATGGCCCCACAAAGTTGTGAGACCTCCTCAACCTCCTCCTAGCTCTAGCTAAGGTTACCATCTATAACACCAGGATGAGGGGGTACGCTGTGACTGTAGGGCTTATTTCCAGTCCTCCCTGGTTTCACGCATCCGGGCAGAGTTCCACTGGGCAGCGTCCGCTCGTTCCCTTGACACCTTTAGGGAGAAGTGGGCGCTGTGCGGGGTTCTCTGCTTGGTGTGCCCGTCTGGTACCCTTGTTTTAAACCTTTGACCCTCACTTCTGTCCCTGTTTTTCATTAGTTCTCCCAAGCAATTACTTGATCCCAGGTCCAGTGCCCCTCCCACTTGGCTGAGGGAGGGGCTTTTTCCACATCCTGGGAATTCAATATCGGAAGCAGGGTTTAACTCTCAGAGGCAGGGCATTCTAGGGGTTTTTACCCTTGCCCTGCCACAAGGACAATAAAAAAATGGTTCTACAAATATATTAGAAACAAGAGAAAGATGAAGATAAGTATAGATCCTCTACCCAGCTAGTATATTATACTCCTACCATGCCCAGTAACACTTTGAGTATTCTTTTCTGTTCCCATTATATTATACTGTTCCCAGCAAACCCATCCGGCTAGGCAGAAGCAACATATATAGTGTCTTTGTCCTTTGTTCATACATATTAGTTAGACTATAAGTGTATCAAGAATCAAACAGGCAAATGAAAGCTAAAATTCTATCTCAGGTGAAAAGTTAGGCCTGAATCGTACATTATCACTAGCACTCCTAACAGTGCTATTCAGATCAAATATCTTCTTGGAAATTTCACGAGATTGCTTTCCAGTAATCCCTGGTTTGAATCTAGGTGGAAGCATCAGCAGAACAATCCATCATGTAGTTTTTTTGCATTTTTGTTTTTATTTGGCCAGGACCATGATGTACAATCACATTATATTTTTAATTAATTAACCATTATTTTTCACACATTCAAAAATATTTGAATTCTGTTTGTTCTAGGTTTTGAGGAAAAAAAATCAAACAATTTCAATTTTTTTCCTTTTCTAGTTGAGATCTCTGGCACAAGGAGCTGCAGGTCTTAGATGTCCACAGCACACTGGCATGTCATCATTTTGGAAAGAGTTGTTTGAAAATATACTGCTGGCCATCTGTTGCATTGACTGAGAAGCAGGCATTCCTGTTTTCCTTTATCAGACCTTAATTATTCATTGAATCTTTTAAGCCTACATGTTACAATATACAGAATACTTGAAGTGAATGTTGAGTAGCTGGATAAAAAGGCTGCTTCGTGTATCCACAAAATCTGTTTCTGTGTCCATCCCAGTCAACTGTAATAGGCTTGTTTGGTTTTGAAATACGTTACTGTATTGCAAAATTGGAATTTGAATTGTAGCATTTCATTTACTCTGTCATATCTGCTTTGATTTAAAAGAAGACAGATACTTACATATCTGGATTCCTAAGTGAATTTCTTTTGTTGACTATTTGAATTGATTTGTTTCTGTGTACAAAATGGATATAGTAATTGGTAACATCTGTGTTTTTTGTGGGGGGGCCTGGGGGGGGTGGGGAGGCTTCTCCTATTTTGTTGAACTAAATTATGCTATCATCTGTTTGGGAAATGCTTGGAATGCAACTTTCTCTTTTAACAGGTGCTGGAATATTTTTAATTATTTTCCCCCTAAAGCTATAACTCTGAAGCAGACAGGTTGCTGTCAAAATATTTAGGTTTATATCTTTTTTTCTCTTTTTTTAAATGAAGCATTGAATTCTAGTATAACATGTAAGTCAGTCATTTAAAATGTGACAAGATTCTTCACTGATAAAAGTGTCCTCATAAAATGTCTTTTCAAACTTTGATCTTGTTAACTATTAAGTTTGCTGTTGAGTGTGTTGAAATAGAGATGAACAAAAGCAGGATGTAGACTTTCGAATCCCATTGAATTTTGGTGGAACTTATAGTCTAATAACCAGATTTAAGCACATTTCTATCATCTTGGTTCAAAAAACAGAAACACCTAAGTTGCAGACCAAATGTTTAGAAAAACCTTACAAGACTGTGGTGTCATCACATCTGAACGCAAGCTCCAAGCCCTGAACGTAATGTCTAGGATCCCAAACTCCAGGATCAGGTAAAATGTTCAAAATCATGTAAAGCTACATCTACACTATGAGTGGTTCCTGATTCCAGATCTGATCCTTGTCTTAGCTATTAGTTCCTGGTATAGGGCCCTGACCTTTGGATTCAGTCCACTTCCTGGCTCCTGCTTCAACCACTAGGCTTAATAAACTCTCCAATGTGGCATCTCAGGTCAGGTCACAATTACCCTCAGGAGAAGCACCCTGGCTCCACCCCTACTCTTTCTTTGCCCTAATGATTACTCCACATGTTTATTAAATCACCAGATCATTTCCCACCATGAGTACACTGATTCATTCATGTGGCCCTGGCCAATGGATCTAAGCATCCATTAACTCAAAAAGATGCCCCTCCTTCCATGCAAACTCAGACCTGCTTCACAGTTTAGGCCCAGCTGTGAACTTCAAAGCAAACTGGCCACCCTACCTGTGGGCTGAACACACAATATGGTTGCCACACATCCAGATACCAGCTCTGTGACACGTTCTCTTGATTTTGAAGGAAGGGCTAAACAGGAAGTGTTTATAACATTTCTACCCCTGAATTATCATCATCATAGCCAGAACCCACTGACCTCCTATTCCAAGTTGTGCTGTGAATGTAGCCACTCCAGCCCTGAATGAATGGGATCAATTCATTTGGTGAACTTCAGCAATGCATAATCTTCAACATCACCATGAATTGAAACTTCTTTTACTGAAATAACTCCTTCTCTATGAAGATATAGTGGCCTGGCATCAACAACCTCAGCACTAAGTAGGTCTGTCATGCTTTGACTGAGCCAATCTCACTTTCCTCATAATCTTATAGTACTATCACTCACCTTGCCATCCCTTAACTGGTTTTATGACACTCTCATGGTCAGGGTGTCAGATCTCTGCTCTCCAATGCAGACCCCTAAACACCAAAGCCACATCTGAGTCTTTTATTGCTGACCCTTTAATAATGCTGATCGAGAACATTCCTCCAAAAACCTAACTAAAAACTGCTGTCAGGGGTCTGATAACCTTGTATCCTCCTGCAAAGTGTGCTGCTCAATAAATGACCCAACATAGCTTACGTGCCAGCCCACAATGTACCAAGACATCATGAATTCAGATATAGGGGACATTCTGAGAAGGCTGACCCTGCCTTCAATGGGAATAAATTCCTCCAAGACCCCAACATACAGTTCAATGTTCATGGTGATCATTGCTTTGCATTAAGATAAATTTGGTCAGGAACCAAGATTCCAGAGGCCTAATTTAGCTGAATGGACCCTTGCTGGCTCCCAGTGGTACTGAAACTAGAGGTGATGGGGTTGCCCCCTGGCTTGAAGTAGTAATACAAACACCAAATACAAAGTTTCCAAGGCTTCTATCATCAGCACTCCCACTATAAAACTTGTTCCAGAACCCCTGCTTGCTCCCAGTACTTTCTCTTAATTTCTGCCCTCCTCATTTTCCAAGTGACTTGAAGAACTGGTGATTACCAACATGGACCACTGCTGGACTTTTACTTTAGAAATACCTCTTTTATTCCTGATCTTGTCTATGTGGGCTGTAGCTGCCATTAGGATGGGAAAGAACTCCCAGAGAGTTATGTCTGTTTTGTTATTCCACCTTAGAGCCAGTCAGCACCTCTTGCCCTGGTGAAAACCCTAGACCTGATGCCCCACAATGCATCTGAATTAGCTTTCGGGTCCAACTCCTTCCACAATGAAGGAGGAAGATGCATGTTTTCTCTCTGCAGATCTGGGATGATAAGGCCTTTAGTAATTTAAGTTGTAAAATGCCTGATTAGTAACCTGGCTGAATTTAAAATGGCTGTTGGAAACTTCACTTTGGCATTTTCTAACTTTCTGAGATTTTAACTGTACAACCTGAGCACGATACTAGGACAGTCTTTTCATATAATTCTTTTTAATTTTGGCTTGAGTCCCTACATACCAGGCACCAGGGAAAAGTTCATGTCATTTTGTTTCCTTGGCCACTGAAGCATATTGTCAAGGCTAATTTCTATCTTAAGTGTTTTATATGACAAATTCTTCCATTGATGTTATCACTAAAATCCTAGGATATACTATACAATTCTCTGCAAGTTCTCTATGCTGAATGGTTGCAGTTTGCTTCTAGTCTATACAGATTCCTCAGTAGTTTTTTTGGCTGAGTATAAAGCATAATCTTTAGTTACAAGACTAATGGGATATCAAAAGAACTTACTAACTATTTTTGTTTGCAGTACGTAGTAGGACCATTCTGTCATTTCCTAATATTTGTATCACTATCATTTTCTTTAAGAGAATTTACTGAATAATTAAATACACTCTGGGAAGCAGGTAGGCGCTGTTGTCTTACATCATTTAAGGCACCTCTGTGTTCATTAGAATTCCATTTTTTCTGGATTGTTATCATTGTAAGCCTCTTTCTTTAGGGAATACTTCATTTGTCATTCCATATGCGCAGTCTTTCCAGGAGAGAAAAACAATAAACACACACACACCATATTCTGATATGAAATATTCAGCTCAAGGGATGCAGCTGTTATTTCACTCAGTAATTTTGTTCCCTTCTATAATGATCATATTAAAAGCTAACAGGTTTTTATCATTTTCCAGTCTTCTTCTTTGTGTCCTCTCACATAAATTTAGTCACAGTCAGGATCTGTTTGTCCCTTTTCATTTCCCCACGGCTGCTAATGTCATTTTCTTGCTGATTGCAACTCTAATATGACAACAGTTAGACCTACTATGTGCATATTGCTCCACTTCTACCTACCATACAGATATGTAGATATTAGAGCAGACAGGTTTAACCTTTGGGTTTTTTTATGAACCCACATAGGTTAAAATTTAATCACATAGCCAAAATTAAATGTGTGCTCTCTTCTTCCCAAGGGAACAACTGTATGCACTACATGTCATCACCAACATCTGACAGGACAACGGAAAAGTGCTGGAATTGGCAGTGGATGGAAAACAACACTAGCCAACAAAACAGTCAGTGCTCTAAATTGCAGCTCCCCATGTCCCCCACTGGATCATGAAGAGAGGGAGGAGCGTTCCACTATCAGTGTCTGAAAGAGCCCAGTGCCTGCCCTGCTTCCTCTGTACTTCTGGAAGTGTGGGAGAGAAGGAGGAGAAGAGATTTCAGAACCTTTCTCCTCTTCCTCAAAGACTGGCCTCTACTAAAACATTCTCCTCCTAGGGATGGAGATCCCAGGAGCTGCTTCCCCATTGTCCATTTCCTGATTGGGTGCCCTCTTTATCCTGACTGTTCCAGCCAGAGGAATAGTGGATCTTACCCAACAGGTACAAGAAGGGGAAAGAAAGAATAAAATCCCCTGAAATTAGTAAAACAATTTACGTTGTAGCAATATAAACAAATTAGCCTCAAGTGAAGACAATTTTACTAAATAATCTCGAGAGTTATTTTTACCCTTGGGCAATTATTTAGTGCTACTGTTCTTGGAGCCCACAGAGTTCAGATGGGTTTGTACTCTGCAGAGTTAGCCCAGGCCAGCATTCGCAGCTTCCCATGCTTTCATGGCTATGTAACAGCAACAGACCATTGGGGATGGTTTAATTATGCTGACGGGAGAGCTCTCTCCCATCAGCATAGACTGGCTAAACAGCGGTGCAGCAACAGTGGTACAGCTGTGAGGCTGTAAGGTGTGTAATAGCCTATGTCTGCTCACGTTGGGAATCAACCAGCAGCTACAAGTATAGCTGTAGCCTTAGTATAGGGCAAGAGACAATGGATGGATACAAACAGATTGACAGGAGAGTACAAAGTATAATCTCATTAAAACCAAAGAGAGAGTATTAATCTTGTCTACTTACCTAATAGCATCAATATCAGTTTAGGAGGTAATTTTCTCCTGATTTTTGGGATTAATGATCTCTTCTTAAAGTAGTACTCTTCTCTTCTCTTCTCTTCTCTTCTCTTCTCTTCTCTTCTCTTCTCTTCTCTTCTC